>JAQQAC010012408.1:13355703-13428112 GCA_029783875.1 Phataginus tricuspis
CACACACACACACACACACACACACACACACACACACACACACACACGGCCCGGACCAGTGGAATGACTGAACGAATGCCTGAGCTGTGCTGGTGGCAAGGGGAAGAAATCTAGTGCCCTGGCAGCTCCTGACTTTCAGTTCCTATTTAAAATGTCTGAATTGGGAGCATCGACAAGCTCCCAAATTAGCTTTTTAAATAGACGCTTAGAGTTAAAGGAAAAGCGGTCGTGTCATGGGGGAAAAGCAAGTGAAAAATCCCGGCCAGGCCAGACCAGAGGCAGAGGGGGGAAGGCGAGGCCAGGCAGTCTGGGAAGTGGCTGTGCCGGGGATGCGGTGGACGGCAGGGGCAGGTGAGAGGAACAGCATTTCCAGGGCAGTGGCTTCTCCAGCTGCTGGAGTCAAGGAGCCTCTTTTCTGCCCATCACTTGCTCTTTCTTATTTTCCAGGTCACCTGGTTGTAAGAAGGGCTGGTAAATAAAAACCACACTGGCCTCAACTAGAAATTTAAGTCTTTCATATTTTCTTCTAGATCTTCTTTACAGAAAGAATATTAATCTACAGCTACTTCACTTAAATGATGAGATGCCAGCTTGGGAGGAATGGGGTCCAGGTGTGGGGTATGAGGGCCACCATGGGGGGTGAGGGGGTGGTGACTGAATCGGTGTCCTGTCTTCAACAGGGCTTACAAGGCACAGGTGAGCACAGTTATCCATTCAATGACCTCTTGGGAGGAAGAAGGATGCCGTACTAGTGGTTCTGAGAAGCCTTCAAGCTTTGGGTCAAACCCAGACCCTGGGCTAAGCCCCAAAACAAAAGTGAGAATGAACAGGAGTTCAAAACGTTGGCAGAAATAAAATAATGGGTTTTAACTCTCCCACGTTGGACATGGAGCGGAGGACCCCAGGAAAATGTCCCTCCAGGGACCTGCCCAACCAGAGACTGAGGCACTCCCAAGGGTCCGAGGAGTTGAGGTCAGCGGCTGGGAGAAAATTAGCTCTATTCCAAGGGGAAAGGAGGAAGGGAGGTAGGAGCAGTGCCAGGGCCTTCCCTGAATTCTTCCCCCGTCTGCCAGGGAGTGGCAGTGTTGTTAATCATTATTACTGTATGCAAATCAGTATGCAAATCCCACACCGCTCTGGGACTCCGGGCAAATGCTAATGAGGCCCACCCCACCTCTTGAAGGGCCAATGGTAGGCCTTTCAGACTGACACACTGAAGGGGGCTTTGGGGAGAATGGGAGGAGTGAGTGAAAGAAGGGCCTGCACACAGTGATCCCGACCACCACCACCCCACCACCCCGGCCCAATAGGGGGGTCTCACAAGCCAGAGGCCCTGCTCCAGACTGAGGTTCTTTCCCAGACACCGGGCCCGAACTGACCTTTCAAGCACACCCTCCCCTTCTCTGCACACTTTGCTTCTCCATCTGTCTCAGGCACATAACTCTCCACCCGCAGAACTGAGATCGCACAAGCGTTCCCGTCCCTGCTGAAGCCCGGAACCACCTCTCCTCCCAACCGCCAAGCGGAGATCCCGGGATTTCGGACTCCCAGTCCGGAGACACGCAGAAGCTGGAGCCGTGATCGGCGCTCGGCGGAGACTGAACCCTCTGCGCGCCGCAGCGGGGAGTGTGGGAGTCTGGTCCCGACACCAGTCTCTGGAGATGCTCAGCGGCTCCATCCGCCAGGCCCAGTGGGCAGGTGCCGCCCGCGCGCCCCCAACCCTGGGCCAAGGCTCCGGCCAGTGGAGATCCATGGGCTTTGAGGGGGGACCAAGGGACTGGCGGACGCGGTTTGAGAGTTATTCTCCCAAGTCCAGACTCTAGGATCTGGGTGCCAGGTACACGTGGAGGGACAGGAGGGCGAATCCCTACCTTCGGGTCGTACCCCTAGCGCTCGGAGAGGAGAGCCGTTCTCACGTGGGGTGAGGGTAGTGTGTTCCCCGGGATCTCTCCGGCCCCAGCCCCAGGCGCTGAGAGCCGCGGCGGGCCGGGAAGCTTCGGCGGTGGCGGACTCCACCTCGCCAGGTGCCAGGGCTCGGCCGCCAGCGAGTGCTGGCGCCGCGTGGACAGTCGATACGAGACCCCCAGCTCGGTCCCTACGGGGGCACACACGGGCGCTCCCTGGCGCCTCTTCCCGGGTCCCCAGCAAGCACGCCCCGGAGCTTACACTGATGGCTACTCCCCGCTCCGCTTCCACCCCGAGCCGAGCTCACCTTGCCACGCTCACCCCCGCGCCCACCCTCGCCGGCACACGCGCTCACGCCCGCGTCGGCCCACTCCGCCACCTGCAGGCACACCCTCGGATTCCTCCACTCGCCGGGGAGACGCACCAGGCTGTGCCTCGTCTCCCCGCTCCCCGCCCCCGCTCGCGCGCGCCCCTCTGCACACGCACACACACACTCCCTCGCACACACACACACCCTCGCGCGGGTAGTCACTCCCCCCGCACGCCCTCGCCCTGGGCACCCTCCCGCGGCGAGCCTCCGGGTCCCGCTCATCTCTCCCTCCGCTGCCTGGCGGCCCGCGCCCTGGAACCGGGCCTGGAGCCGCTGGGCCGGCGAAGACCGTTAGGGAGCCGAGGGCGCAGCCTCGCCGCCTCCCCGGCCTCTCCTTCGCGCCCCGCCCGCGCCGCGCCCCCGCCGCCTCCCCCTGGGCGAGAGGGACCTCGCTAGGCAGCCCGTGGCCCGCCGGGCTCCGCTCCGCGCGGCGCCGGCAGGGGCGGGGGCAGGGAGCCGGCGAGGGAGCCCGCGAGCCGCGAGCGGAGCGGCGAGGCGGGGAGGGGACGCGCTGCCGAGCCGGGGCTGGAGCGGCGGCGGCGGCGGCGGGGGAGGGAGGACCCCACGGACCGACGGACGCACTAACGGACCGAGCGAGGGAGGGAGCGAGCGAGACTTCGCCGGCGAGGAGCCGCGCGAGCGGAGGCTGCTGGGCGCTTCCCCGCGCTGCTGGGCGCTCGGCGCCTCCGCGGTCCCCGGCTCCCGGCCGCAGCCTCCCCGCGCGCGCGGGGTGCAGGGCGCGGGGCCCGGGGCTTGCTTCGCCGAAGGTAAGAGGGACGCCACCGAGCCTTCTGGAGCCGGGAAGTGCGAGGAGCGCGGCTCCCACGCCTGTTGCTCCAGCTGCCCACGCGTCACCCTCCCACTCCCGCGCCCGGGTGGGTGGGCGCTGGGGCGCCGCCGGAAGGATTGGGGGTGGGGCCGGCGCCGTGGGGGAGCAGGCAGCCGGCCCGGGGGCGTCGGTTCCCTCCGGCTGTGGAGCCACCTCCGTCAAGCAAGGCGACGTGAGGTCTGGGGGTGGGGGGTGTGAGCCTCTGCCCTCTTTCCATTGGCCTGCCTTCCTTTGGGGTGCCAGAGGCAGCGCCCCGGGATCCGGCGGCAGGTGGCGACGGCTTGCTGGGTCCTCCGCTCTTTGTGAGGAGAGAAGGAGAGAAATGGCCGAGGGCGGAAGCTCGGAGCAGTTTGGGGCGCTTCGCAAAGTTCTCCAGCTCGACAGACCCACCAGAGGCGGTGCCCTACCGGGGGCGGAGGGCCCGCACACCTGGTCCTGCCTGAGGCCACTTCCACCCTGAGAGCTCTGGGAAAGGTCTCTACGCAACACGGAGCCAACACAGCCCCAGGGAGGGGATTCGAAAGACTCACTTTGTGAGGTGTTTGCACGGGGTCTGGGGCGTGGAAGGGATGGGGCAGAGGAGTTACCTGGAATCAACTAAATTCCTGCACTTGCTTAGTGTTGACATTTGAATCAAGTCCAAGATGTTCTGCTGTTATCCGGGGCAGCCGTGATATGTCAGCAACAGGCTGAGGTTTCGGACCTGGAATCTTACAGCCCAGAGAAGCCTTCTTTGTATTTAAGAGATGGAGCCCCCTGCTTGGGCCAGATATGCAGCTCTGCACCCTGTGAGGACAATGGCCTTCCCTTTCCGTTTTCCCAGTACAGCGCCACCCTGACTCCCAAGCTTCAGTGCCTGGAACTTGCCCCTACCAACTAAGCCCCTGCCAAGTGTCTGAACTTTGCTGTGATCCTAGGCACCATGCAGTCTGTAAGACCTGGCACAGGTTGCTATATGGCGCATGTTGGTATTTTGCATGAATGTACCTGATGGTTATTAAATGTACTCCTCATTTACTTTTACTTTAAGGGAATCTGGATGTTTAATGTATGCAGAAAGGGGGCTTGCGTGTGCATGAATTCAATGCAAAGCATGTGCACATTTACCCGTGTGAACATGTTGTCACAGAGACAAGAACTGATGTGTTCATTTTTCCTTGTCCTTGGATGCAACTAAATGCAAGTACACAAGGGACCTCCAGAGGAAGAAAGATTAGTAGCTTGCTCCCTTTTGGTGTTATGGAGGTTGGAGAAAAAAGAGTTCAGGAAAGTGCCCTGGCCAGTCTAGGAGTGCCACTGTGGGAAAACAAGATCTCTGTGTGTGTCCTAGGCCTGTACCCCAAGATTCCAAGCTTGGAACCCTGTCGATTTCATGCCTGCCTCCCTAGACCCTGTGGGCACAGGAGAAAGCCCTCTGGATTGTCAGGACACCCCTCACTGGCCCCACTGAGGTCTAAGTGATGTGATGCAAAATTGTGAAAAGTAAGTTTCCAGAGACCGCCCCTCTGCAGCACTCTGCTGAGGTCACAGAAGGGCAGACCTTGGTGATATGACATTTTACTGCCTGTGGCTGTGCTCAGGTTAGGTGTCGATCCCCAGGACAGGCTGTCTGATTACTTTGCCTACTTTTCACCCTCTACCTCCCAAACAGAAGCTGTGTAACGGGGCTGACTTTACAGCAGGAGAAAATGTGTTTCCCTTTTCCAGGATTTTTTGCCCTTGTCATTTCAGCACTCACCTGTTTTGAATGTCTCATCCCCAGCCTCCCTGCACCCCCATCTTTCCCACTGTCAAATTCTTCTGCCAAAAACAAAAATAGCCTCAGATTTTTCATTTGTAAGGCATCCACGTCCTAGTAAAACCTTGGCATTTGAGGCATGCGCAGTGCCATTGGCTGGAAATGGGGCCGCACTGTTGTGCCTGTTGCAGAAACTCATACCCAGATCACCTCCAGGAGGCGGTGGTGCCCGTCAGGGGGCCAATGCCCCAGGGAGGGCCATGGAGAAGCCCTACTTGAGCTGGGTCACATGTGCAGCATTGTGTGGAGGCCATGGCTGGTGAGGCCTTGGGCATGATATCTGTTGGGACACTTTTCCTCCCTTTCCAAGCCCTCCCCCCCTCCCTCACCACACACACAGAAAGTAGCAATGGAGTAATTATTCCTTTTGGGGGTATCTTGTGCCAAGGGAACAGGGCCTGAGCCTTGGAGACAGTGTGGCTCATCCCTGGCTCTCTTGGGAAAGGTTGTCCTGGATTAACACACAGGGTGAGTGTTTGGCCTTGGGACCAGAGGCTTTTAAGATAGACACAGAGGGGTTGTCTTTCCTTACCCAGCTCTCAAGTATGTCAGATAAGTACAACTACTTATCTGAAAGCAGCTTGTAAAATACCCACGGCCTTTGGAGAAGAGGGAATTGGTGCAGGGTGGAAGGGCGAGGCGATGGGGCTCAGCTGGCACAGGCAAGTTCCAGGCACTGAAGCTTGGGGGTCAGGGTGGTGCTGTCCTGGGAAAACGGAAAGGGAAGGCCATTGTCCTCACAGGGTGCAGAGCTGCATGTCTGGTCCAAGCAGGGGGCTCCAGCACGCCTCCTGGCCCAGCATTCTCCTATTCTTCATCAGTAGAAGCCTTGACTCTCTAAACTCCATTCTGGGAGAAAGCAGGGATATTAGTCCCCTTGAACCTCTAGGGGGCTTGTCAGAGGCTCTGTGGGTGGACTCAACCTTGGATTGCCTTGAGTTCTGAGAGATGCAAATTGTATGCCCTGTTCTGGGCACCAGCTTGATGAGGAATTCCCAGAACGGCCTTCCCTAAAGTGAGGCTAAGGGCTAACTCGGTCCCCACAGCAACAAATCTAGATGCTCTGCTTCTGGCTTTTCCTGGGGGGCTCTCATGAAGGGGTCTCAGTGAGACCTGAGCTGCAGCCTTGGTATCCTGGAGCATTATGTGAACCAAAGGGCTCCTTGTCACTCTCTTGTCCAATAATCCCATTTTTATAGACGGGGAGTCCTGAGGTCCAGATGGTGGTGATGGCTTGCTTTCAGAAGTTCAGGGGAGAATTGAAACTGGGGTGCAGGGCCTCCTTGACCCTAGGCTCTTTGCTGCTTTGGGATGGGGTGAGGGGAATCTCTGCATCCCTCTCTCTTCTGTGGAGGATATCAGTATCTGACTACATTGCAGGTCAGAAGAGCCATTTGGCAGTGAGCTGGTCAGTGGTCTGTTTGAAAATTATCTACTCCCATATACATAAAATTTAGCCACTTTGAAAGAATCTGAGTCTCAGCTCTTTACCTGAAACTTGTGAGCAGAAATGTCCCAGTCATAGGATTTTTGTGGGGATAAATTAAATGTTGCTGTAAAAGTGCCTAAAATAGTGGCCAGAATATTGTCAGTGCTCAGTAAATGTTAACTAAATCTGAACCGGAATTATCTGTGACCAATGTTTAAATTGTGGGCATGCGCCCCGAACTTCCCTTGCTCCTTAGAAAGCCATGCTAAATATGTGCTTAGGCACTACAATGCTCTCCTAGTAAGCTAGAGGAAGCATAGGGATTTATAAGGGTACATTTCTTGAAGTAAGATATAAGATGCATTTGCTGTGTTCCCAGATCTTCTGTCAGTGGCATGTCGATTGCCCACTGCCATGAACAATCCCCCTGTTCTTTCCTCAGTTCCTGTAATCAAGAGCTCATCAGGCCTGTGCTGTTTTTCTGTTCTCTCAGTGGTGACATTTATAGGAAATGTCATTGTCATTCTTGTTGTCTTTTGTAGCATCTGAACCAACCTCCCTTTATGAAGAAGCGGAGGGACCTGTGACTATTCTTCTTAGCATGCAGATGAGGAAACTGAGGCAGAGATAGGCTCCTTGAGAAAATTTGACTGAGAGGCACTTAAATTGGATTCTTTTGATTCAAATCTGTCTTCAGAGTTTACTGTCGGTTTGGAGAGAGAATGTTCACCCTTGAAAACCCCTGAAATACATTAGCAAGGCATGGAATAAAATCAGTGGAAGGCAAATGGCATCCGTACAATCAGGGTTCCCAGTTCGAGCACCTGCTGCTGAAGTGCACTGAGATGTCATGTGAAAATTGAGGCATCATGACCTTGACACTTAAGGAGCTTAGTGTGGGGTGGGGAAAGCAGGGCTGTTACCCTTTAACTGCCCATTGAGGCTGCCTGCGTGTAAATCTCTCTGCCTACTTATTACATCCTTTAGCCAGTTCTTCTGACTCTTCACGCTTCCTCTTCCTCATCTGCAGAATGTGGACAACAGTGGTATCTATCCCCTAGAGTGGGGTTGGGTGAGATGGTCCATGTAAGCATGTGGGTCTGTGCCTGACATACAGTTAGCCCTCCCTTAACACCAGCTGCCGTTCTTCTGGTTCTAGCCCTCAATTAACCTCAGCTGCTGTACTTCTTGAGCAGTAGTGTAGCACAATGCTTCAGGGCATGTGGTGTGAGGTCAGACTATCTAGGTGGGATCCCTCTTCCGCCCCTTTCCGGCGGGCAGACTGCTGAATCACAGGCGTCTTCCGCAGGTTGCTGTGAGGATCCCATGAGAGGATCCCCAGGAGACAGTTAGTGCAGCACCTGGCATAGAGTAAGTGCTCAATGACTGTTAGCCACAGTCACTAATAAGACAGGCAGAAAGGTCTCTAATCCAGGCCAGAGGGCAATGGGTGCTCGAGAAGAGGGACAAAGTGCCCAGAGCCCAAAGGGCCAGAGAATTTCATTGTGGGGGCAGCACAGAGAGGGTGAGGGAGCCGTGGGATTCTGACAGGGCTGAAGGGGAAGCATATTTCCAACAGAAGCAGAGTGTCCGGAGACAGTCCACAAGGTCTGTGCCTGCGCCGGTCTGTGGTCTTGTTGCCGGAAGCTGGGAAAGGTGCTTGGGACCTTGGGCTGGAATTGGTAAGCCAAGATTTGTTATGGAAATGCTGGAATGTTGGGACTTGATTTTGTAGGCTGTAAGGGAAAGCATGATCAGAACTTTGCTTTAGAGAGGTTACTCTGAGCAGAATAGATTTCTGGGTAACAGAAGAAACAGGGTTAGGGGGTGGGATAAAAGACAAGCAGGGCAGTGGGCAGGAGGCCTGAGGGAATTGGGACCTTAGTGGTGGCAAGAAGAGCTGTAGTCTCATTATGTGGCTGTTTTGGTGAAGCAATGAGGAAGGTGGTGCAAGGGACAGGCCTGGGATTAGGGATACCATGAGCAAAAGGTGAAGGAGAGCAACTTTCTGCAAGGAGGTATGCAAGGGTTAAGCCTGTCCTGTTTCAGAGCCATCCAGGTGGGAAAGTCCCTTGGCGGCTCCGGAGGAAGAGGAGGGAGAGATCTGAAAAACCTACAAGAGTTGGGAGGTTTACAAGGAAAGATGAAGATGAGATTCCATTATGAGACTCACCTCTGCCTCATATATTTAAACACGGAGTCAAATCAGCTGAATGCCGGAGGGTCCAAATAATTCTGAGTCAGGATTGGCTCTGTGTGATCAGTTTAGGATTAATGAAAATGAGTGTGTGAACCCCAAACAATTTCCCATCGCTGCTACGTGTGTTTCTGTGTCACCACATGTCTTCCTGCAGATGGTATACATTTGGGGATTCAGAGTCATTTCAGTATCATCTTTGAGAAGCCGGATTTGGAAAGGTAGATCTGGTTCCCAAAAGCCAAAAATAGTTCCCTGTGCCATTGTTCTCCCCACCCCTGCAGGTGATGGGGAGATGTGTGTGTGGTGCAGTTGGAGAGCGGTGGGTGAAGAGGCAAGGTGGCCCAGCCCTGGACGGACTCTCCAAGGGTGCAGTGGGGCCAGGTGAAAAGAGGCTGGCTTGGGAAAGAGTATTGTTATATAACCCCGGGGCGAGCGGTGGATGGTGGGCAGATGGAAACGGGAGGTGAGGAATCTGGAGATGGCAGTGAGTGGGGGGGATCAGCTTCCTTTGGGTGAGAGAGGGGAAAATGTGTGGCAGGCAGGTGAGCCGAGAACCCAAGATGCCCTTTTCGTAGTGGGAAGGGAGCCCTGCCTAGCCTCACGGCGTTTGCACATTTTCCTGTCATGGCTCCTACGGGTGCAGGTGGACTCTAGTTGCCAGTTGTCCTGGAGAGTAGCACCCCACCAGTGACAGCCTCCTCCGTGGGACCTGCGGACCGAGCTCCTCCAAGTAGTCACCTGCCCTCTCAGAGTGTTTTCCAGCCCTGGGCAGCCCCAGGCTTCTCCTCAACAGCGAGGAGAAGAAAGAATGTGTTTACCTGATCTCCCTCACCCACACCCCATTCCTGATTACCCTGGTGGGTGAAAAGTGAAATAAAAATTAGCATGTTTATCCCACTTTTAAATTCATTTAATGAGAACTCATTTACCCTCTCCCAATTTAAATTGTAATAACACCATAACCTTTCAGAGCTGATTATTACCCACGTCCTCCCAGATCTTCCTGCTGAAGAGGATTTCCCTCCATATGCTCCCAGGCCTTCTTGGAACTTGACAATTTGTCAGGCAGTCAACAACATCTGGTGCTCCCGTCCGCACTGCCCAGGGCGAGGCACTGTCCCTGCCAGAGGCGGGAAAAGAATTGAGAGAGTCCCTTCTCTCTGGGTGGTGACTTCAGTTTAATTAATTTGTCTTCAAGACTTTTGCTCCTTCACTCCCCAGTGGTCCTTCCCTGTGTCCCATTTCCTACCCAGGACTCAGTCACAGACTAACCCGGCTCTCTGCTCTCTCGTGTCTCCCAGGGGTCGCTGAATTAACTCCAAGCTGGTGGCAAAGCATTTGAGCAGGGGCTGGCCGGAGAGCTGGAGTCACCATGGCGGCAGGCGTGGCCGCCTGGCTGCCCTTTGCTCGGGCCGCGGCCATTGGGTGGATGCCCGTAGCCAACTGCCCCATGCCCCTTGCTCCTGCCGACAAGAGCAGGCGGCAGGATGAACTGATCGTCCTCAACGTGAGCGGGCGGAGGTTCCAGACCTGGCGGACCACGCTGGAGCGCTACCCCGACACCCTTCTGGGTAGCACGGAGAAGGAGTTCTTCTTCAACGAGGACACCAAGGAATACTTCTTTGACCGGGACCCAGAAGTCTTCCGCTGCGTCCTCAACTTCTACCGCACGGGAAAGCTGCACTACCCACGCTACGAGTGCATCTCGGCCTACGACGACGAGCTGGCTTTCTACGGCATCCTCCCCGAGATCATCGGAGACTGCTGTTACGAGGAGTACAAGGACCGTAAGAGGGAGAACGCCGAGCGCCTCATGGACGACAACGATTCGGAGAACAACCAAGAGTCCATGCCCTCGCTCAGCTTCCGCCAGACCATGTGGCGGGCCTTCGAGAACCCGCACACCAGCACGCTGGCCTTGGTCTTCTACTACGTGACCGGCTTCTTCATCGCCGTGTCCGTCATTACCAACGTGGTGGAGACAGTGCCGTGTGGCACGGTGCCCGGGAGCAAGGAGCTGCCGTGCGGAGAGCGCTACTCCGTGGCCTTCTTTTGCCTGGACACGGCCTGCGTCATGATCTTCACCGTGGAGTACCTGCTCCGGCTCTTCGCGGCACCCAGCCGCTACCGCTTCATCCGCAGCGTCATGAGCATCATCGATGTGGTGGCCATCATGCCCTATTACATCGGCTTGGTCATGACCAACAACGAGGACGTGTCCGGTGCCTTCGTCACGCTCCGGGTCTTCCGCGTCTTCAGGATCTTCAAGTTCTCCCGTCACTCACAGGGCTTACGGATCCTGGGCTACACACTGAAGAGCTGTGCCTCCGAGCTCGGCTTTCTCCTCTTCTCCCTCACCATGGCCATCATCATCTTTGCCACTGTGATGTTTTACGCCGAGAAGGGCTCCTCTGCCAGCAAGTTCACGAGTATCCCCGCCTCTTTCTGGTACACCATTGTCACCATGACCACGCTGGGGTAAGTCCTCGCTGGTGGATTGGAGAAGGGTGGAGGTTGGATTGGCCGGTGCCGGTTTGGGTGGTCTCGGGCTTGGGCAGAGGAGGGTTGGAGTTGCTACCCAAATTGTAGGAGCAAAGAAAGGGCAGTTGTCTGATCAGAAGAGAAAGGTCCATGAGTGATTTGTTTGAGGATAGCAGTTTGCTCTGAATTGAGTTCTTTTTGGGCTAAAACATGGAAAATTGAGTCACCGTTCCTTTTTCCAGCCATGCATTTTGTGTCTGTGTGTGTTGGGGGGCACGGGGGAGGGCGAATGCCATAACTACATTCTTTTATGCCTTTGGGCTTGTAAGGGCTCTATGGGGAGCAAAACAGAGCAGCAGTTGAGAAGGAGGAGGGCTGTGAGAAGTTCAGCGAGCGTTGTAAGGAGGGGCCAGATGTCCATTAACAGAAGACACCGAGAACATTCTTTTTGGATTTGTCCTGCATTTCTTCTTTGTAGAATGTTTGCAGGCTGTTTTCTCTTTTGCCTTACTTTTGTGCTGCCACAGACGCTCAAGGGTTCAGTAGCTCTGAGCAGACTTTCTCTCAGTGATTCTGAAGTTGGGTTGTCTGCAAAGCAGGGCACCGATTAGTTTTTTCTCACTGAAGGAGGAGCAGTCTTGCTATCTCAGCCTGACTGTGATTAAATGACCTGGCCTACCTGGATTGTTGTGAGTTGTTCCAAACTGATCATGTGGTCAGACACAGAAGCAGCAATATCATTAGAGGGAGGGAGAGACATTCAGCGAGGTCATGGCTGACCCTGTCTCTTCCATCTCCCTGAGGTCCCCTCTGTAGCTAAGGTCACAGAAATGTATTTATGGTGCTGGGAATCAAAGCTTTCCATCAGAGCAAGGGGGTTCAGGAAGGAGATTACAATCTTCACCCTAACAGGATTAGAGCCAATGAAGACAGCTTTATGGAGACATGTATTTTTTAGGGGTTTCTGCTTCAGCTATTGGAAGTCATTGAGGCTGATGCAAAATCTCTTCACAATTCATGTGCTGGGTCTGTATTTGCTTAGGCCAGGAAGCGTTATATTGCTGATGGAGAATTCATGAAGCTTTTTATGTCTTCGACAATGCGGTTGGTGGTCTTGGTGATTCGACTTTTTTCCTGGCTGAAAGCCTGTGGTGCTGGTGTCGGTCTTCCCATAGTGCTGCGTGTGCTTATTGGGAATGACTGAGCAGGTGACAGGACCTTTTAAAATGATTACATTTGTCATTCTGCCACATGGGAGGGAGCAGCCAAAGGGAGAGCAAGGGGTGTCATTGTCCATTTGTGAAGGCCACATCTGATGGGGGCATTCCCTTTACCCTGTGTCTGTCCGATTCCTCCCTTTCCAACGCACACATGGGTCTTCAGGTTACCCCAGACTGGGTGTGCATGTCTGCTCAGGTGGCAGAAGTGGGCTTGGAACAGTGGGATATTTAAGATGAAATGGGCTGAGGAGCTGGCCAGCATGTCACCTTTGCCCCTTCCAGGCCGACCCTGCCCATCCCTTTACTTTCCCAAAGGAGATCTCACCCAGGCCAGGACCTCCCTGGCCATGCTCCTGACGTGGCTTTGACTGTGCAGTGCCCTCAAGGGCTCCTTGATAGGACTCAGGGCACCAAAGTGATGGCTCATGACTGCCATGGGGAGAAAACAGGGCAGAGTTAAAATGGCATTCTTTTGGGGAGATCAGTGGAAACTTCAGTGGCTATCTGCCCATTACTTTTTCTTTTTTGCCCATTACTTTTTATTATGACTATTAACTGTGTATGTGTATCAACTTTTTTCAACAGTGCGCTAAGCACTTTGCATATGCCGTTGACCCTTGTACTATGCGAGGGTTAGGCGCGCCGACTCTCCCAACGCATTTGAAATTCTGCATATGACTTTTGACTCTCCAATAATTTAACTACTGATAGCTTACTGCTGACCAGAAGCCTTATTGATAACATAAACAGATGATTAATACAAATTTTGTATGTTATATGTATTATGTACTGTATTCTTATAGTAAATAAGCTACAGACAAGAAAATGTTTTTTTTCAATTGTCACACGTCTCCAAAGCATTTTCCAATATATTTATTGGGAAAAAAATCTGCATATAAGTGGGCGCTCATAGTTCAAACTCATGTTGCTCAAGAGTTAACTGTATTATCTCTTGAAGTCTTTACAACAACCCTGCAAGGTGGGAAAATTCAATATACCTATGAAGATGCAGAAGATAAGGCTCAGAGGGGTCAAGTACATGTCTACAGTTACATAGCTGTTAAGAGGCAGAGGTGATTTTCAAGTCCCAGCCTGGCTGCCTTCAGGGCCCTTTCTCTATTCACTCACCACTCCATTGGTCCCCACACCCTCAGGACCGGCAGCTTCTTTTCTTTCTTAATTATGGCCTCAGGTTGTCAGAGTCTGTTCTAGTCACATTAATTCAAGGAGGCCTCAGTGCAGTGGGTGCTGCAGGCCCTATTCTAGGCACACGGGGAAGTGATAAATAAAACATTTCCTTCCAGCCAGTTTCAATACTGCCTTTGAAATGAATAGCTGCTTTCATAGTAAAATCCAGTATTTACTGTCCCTGGGGAGACCCCGATTCCCTTTAGCAGTCACCCTGTAGATTAAGAGGCGAGTCCAGCATCGGGCTGCACAACCTTGGCCGTGCATTTACTTTCTAGGGGAGAAGCGAGCATGAAGCCCTGGGCCAGAGAGTGCAAGCAAAGAGCAAGGAAGGCCAGGAAAGCACCTGTCCCCTACCTGTGGACACTGTGGGCTCTTCATCCATCCCCTCCCCACACAGCAAAATGGCTAGACCCTGGGAGGAGAAACTAATGGGCAAGAAAGGACGGAACCTCTGATAAGTAAAGAGAAAGCAGGCTTTTTCTTGCTCTCCACCTGGGCTGGTGTAGCCTAATGCTGCATGGGGCTACTTTGAATTTGACCTGATGTGGCAGTTGGAACCATCACCAGGCTCATTGCTTGGCTGTACGTAGCAGGTGCTTGGCAAAATGCTTTTTAATGGATGGATCAATGTCAACTCTTCCATTTGCCTGGTTTGATACTGTTTTCAGTCCTTTCCAGACCTGCCAGTCCTCCCTCTAGTGGGGACTCAAGATTTGTACTCTGCCTGGACCCCCGCCCCCCCGGCCGGTGGGGCCTGGTGGGGGGTGGGGGTGGCAGCTGTCTCTTGCTGTCCGGTCCCTCCTCTGGATGCCCTGTGGCTTTGTGGGGTCTTCTTGCCCTCATCAGAGATCTTACCAACTTGACCCTGGAAACCTTGTTCTCTTCTCTGGTCAGTTTCTGTCCTCAGCACATTCCCTAGCTAGCTTTAGGCTTGTTAACCATCGCAGAAAGCCTGTCTTTTTCTTACTCTTCGCTGGCATTTGAGCCTCAAGTGGCCATGGAATACCAAGGGCCAGTATTCTGCCTCATTCCATGTTCTGTCCGGCTGCCTCCAACCGCTCCCAGAAGATGCTTAGTTCTTCTTGTCTCCAGATCCTCCCTACCCTAATCCTTCCCCACGTTCCAATTTCAGTCCGGAGAGACTGTCTTCAGCTCCTTTGCAGAGCAGGGCTGACCAGCAGGCCAAGGGCGGATGTGCCAAACGAAGGCATTAGCTCTTCCTTACTCTGGTTACCTTCTGCCTGGTTTCGTAGGACTCACTAATGAGTTACTCAGGTGTCCTCCAGGGAGGGATCTCCTAGAGCCAGTTATTCCTGTTTATTTAATATCTCAAAATACCTTCAGCACACAAAACAGTAGGAAGCCCAGCTGCCACCAAGGCTTGAGGGTGACTTTCCTCTGATGCCCCCTGTGCTGGTGGGGAAGACCCCCCCCCCATGCTTAGTTTCCCGTATACTCCCTTGACAGTTGAGCTCCCAAATGCACCATTAGAGAGTTAATTTCTGAGCTCATAATTGATGCTATAAATAAAATAAATCCTCAATTATCTCACTCAAGAGAGGGAAAGATAACACAGAACTCCCAATATTAAATAAGACCAATATATCTCGTTTGAGAGTGTATTATATGTCATAGACTTTTTCAATATGGATTCTCCCTCTTAATTTTGCTTGACTTTGCTTGGCATCACAGTTGGCCTGGAGTGCCCGAGCCAGTCTGGGCAAAGCTCAGGTGGAATGTAGGGAAGAGGGGAACACACAGGAGGAAAGCTTTGAGAGCAAGCATCTATAAAGGCCATTAAGGGCCAGCTCTGGGCCTGGGGGGGTTGAGGCCCTCTTAGGTATTTCAAGGAGGGGAAATTGGGCCTGGGAAGGGCACAGAGCAGCGTTGCTCCTGAGGAGATGACCTACTGCCGCGTGGCTGGCTGGGTTATGTAATTGAGACTGGCAGCCTACCTGTCACCCTCTGCCCTGAGATGAGAGGGCTTTTTGACAGTGTCCAAAAAAATCACTTAAATAAAAACCCAATCAATTTTTACTTCTTCCAAGCATGAAGCAGCCTCCAGGTGATTTGCATTTCCCTTTAAAACATAATCCTGGAAGGGGCCTGCCTGAAGTTGTGAGAGACTTGGAGCTGGGCCTGGCAGATCCATACAGGCACACCACAGAATGGGGTATTGGATCAGGCTCTCCTGAACCCCCAGTGCCGGAAATGGAGCCCATCCCAGATCTGGTTTTGTTAACTCTTCAGTTCCCAAAATTCTGACTATCTTCATCCATTGTCTGTGGGACCCACCAACCTTCCTCCCAACTCCCAAGTGCCGTGGCCTGGGGTGCTGGCCAACTGTGCCCACCTGGATGGTGGCGGGTCCCTGATCATAACATACTTACTGGGAATGAATGACCCCAAGGTCTTTTCTTGGTTTGACGTTTCTTAACCAACAGTTCTCTGGTGCTGAAATTTCTAAGGGAAGGTGCGGATCCCCATCCCAACAAGGGATCTTTAATTCATTCAACATCTGTTGAGGGCCTACTGTGCACCAGGCAGCATGGGAGGCTCAGAGAATCCACAGGCACTAGGGCTGCACATTAGCCCAATGTAAGGTACAAACAAAATGAATCGAATGAAACTCAACTCTCTTCCTTTGAACCAAAACAAGAAATGGTGAGGAAAGCAGTAGACCAGCGGTCAGAAAAGAAGCTTTTACTCCTCCTGCCACTCCAAAGACTACCCCTCATTCTGCTCCGTGTCTGGCTAACTCCTGCGATCCTTTAAAACTCAGCCCTGCTCCTTCTCCCCCAGGAGGCCTTCCTGGCCTCCCAGAACCTACCCCCCCCACCCCTTCTCCGGCCCCCCTTTGCAGCCCTTGTGTGCCTCTGTCCTCTCAATTGCCACATTTTATTACCTTTACCTGCTTATGTGTCTTCCTCCCAGGATGGGAGCTCTTCTGGGGCAGATCTCTAGCCCAGAGACCATTATATGATCTGGGCCTAGCTCAGGGCCTAACACATGGTGAGCCTCGATAAATGTTCAACCCCTGTTTGTACCCCATTTTCAGTTCTCTCATTTACTAACCGTCTCCTGGCCATTGTAAGAACCAATGAAAGTTCTATTCAAATGTTGGCTATTTTGGGTCAGACAGGGTATTTGTGGTCAGGGTGGAGAAGGGGAAGCCAAGTAGGGCATTCTTGAGTTCTTGATGTCAGCCTTAGCAGGTCAAGGCTTTCTTATAAGGGAAGCTTAAACCCTTGTTTTTCTCTGTTTTTGGCTACATGGCCTGTTGTGCCCAAGTCACGAGTCCCCAAGAGACCACCAAGGAGCCAATTCCGATGCAAACACAAAAGGGTCATTTATTTCAAGCTCGAGCTCAGACCCACAATCTTCACCAATGCAGCGGGTCAGGAATGTGAGCCCCGAGCCCAGGGCAGACAAAGCTTTTATGCATTACAAGGTGCAGGAAGAAAAGAACTTGCACCTGGCCTCTGCTGATTGGATGATTTAAAGTAAGGGTGGCTTGTACATTCTTTATTGGTTGAGTCCCGCTGGTGCTAAGCTGCCGGCTGATGTAACATGTAAGGTATGCTATCTTTAAGGGACAGGAGCATTTGAACCTTGAGTGTCTGGACCTTGAGGTCATTGCTAGGGAACTATCTGGGGTGAGGGTCACTGGAACAATAGGTGGTTTTTCCAGTAACTGGAACAAAGTTTTCTTAGAACTAGGTTGGGGTTGAGGCCTCCTTCTTAAGATGGCCTTTTTAAAATGGAGTTTCTTTTGCTCTCACATTCCCCCCTCTCTTGTACATTGGGTCCAATCATGGGCCCAAAGTTTTTAAATGACAGAGATGTTTAGCTGGGCTTGACCTGTGACACAGCCTGTCACAGGGAATGTCTCTCTCGTCTGGGGGGGTGAGGTTCTATGCCTCACCTCAGTTGGCCCCCACGTTGCTCACCTGAGGTCCCTTGCTACTGTGCCTGTCTTAGGTTGTTACTCCTTTGAGGAATCTTACCCGTCTTTGGCTAACCAGCCATCTCTTGGGACTAAACAGGGAGATAAAATATAAAGGAGAGGACAGACAACAGCTATAATTCTGGATAAAATCATAATATACATGATTATATTCTTGCAGCAAATGCAGGTGGGGAATCAGCATATGATTTCAAAAAGTTGCTTAAAAGGAATCACTTATTTCTTGAAGTTAATTCTTGAAAAGTAGCCCAAGTATGTATTAGCTTTAAAAGATTAGCAACTGCACTCCGCACACACGCTAGGAGAATAGGAATACAAATACATAGCAAAAGCAGAAAAATCAGACAAATTAAAACTACACATTCCTGGAAACTGTTCACATCTCATATGTTCTTTTAACAGCAGCTAATTTATGGTAGCACAATTCTGAAGCACTACAATTCGTACTTTTCCTGGCTTTTGATTGAGTTCAGATAATATAGAAGCAGTCAAATTTGTTGTCTCACTGTACACACAGACCAGCTTAGATATTTCTTTTTGCATTTTAATAACAAGTCTAGGAACCAGCAGGATGAATGCTGCTGTAATAGAGGCAGGATCCAAAAGCTTCAAGTTGTTGTCACAATCAGATGGCAGAGCTTGGAGAAGTTTTTACTACCTGCCCTGCCCCCAAGGTGGGCCGGGCCACCATCTGCCTGCTAGGGCTGCTCACAGCGAAGTTATGGGTCATGCTGAGACACCCTCTCCCATCCGCGGAACACTCAAACATTCTAGGCTAAGCTGCCTTTGGCCCTTTGAGCTTCAACTCATTTCACTGAAGAAAGACTCTAGAACTTAATGTTTAACACAGTTTGGGTAGAGATTTTTTTGTTGTTTTTTGCATGTAGTTACATTGCTCTGACTGCAAACATTCTACCCTGCCCTTTCTGGAGGCCCTCCTCCTACTCCGACTACACTCACAGTCCCTGTCTCATTCTCCTCTTTACAGATAGAGACTCTAGTTGCTGCTAGGGAAAGGGGGCAACGACCGCTCTGGCTGCTTCATGCTGAGAGGGGGCGCAATAAGGGGTGTAGCTAGGTCTATCAATGGTCGGTCGGGAGGCCTTCGGAAGATGGGAGTTTCTATCCTGGGTTCTATTGCCATCACTATTTGCAGTTTCATGACTTCTAGGCAAGACAGAATAAATCATGTTATTAGGTTAAGTAGCAACATCTGGAGTTGGATTTTCTATTCTGGAAGGACAAACTTGACAAGAAGATTAAAGAATGCATGGCTGAATATGAGGATTAGAAAGAGTAAAACTCTAATTGAGAATCATAGCCAGATATCTTGGGAAACTAGAATTCTGGATTTAGTCCATGTCCCAATGACTACAGTATAGAAAAGGGTGCATTATTGAAATAATGCTTTTCTCTAAAATCACTCTCATTTTTATTAGAAGTAACCAGATTAAGAAAATAATTAACACTTGGCTTGATTATTTGCATAAGTGCAGCAAGAAGAGCAATTGGTTACATAGGCTCTTTTAAATGTGCTTTGCTGGAACTTTTTATAGGGAACTTCAGATTGGACTTTTAAAGGCCTCTCAAGGCCAGAAAGCCAAGCCAGACTTGCCATCAGGTTTTGCTGCAGCACCTGTAGATTTGGGTGAATTCCTCTATTCTTGAGGTCCCCAAGACATTCTGAGGTTCCTGCACCTGCCAGGAAGTGACCTTCCTTACTCACATGGTAAGGCTGCTGGGAACCCTGTAAGCAAGGTAGCAGGCCAATTCTTCCAAGGGGCTTTGTTGGCTTTATAAAGTCGAACTCAGTTCTTTAAAGCTGTCTGTTAATATGAGTTTACACACGTGTCTCTTAGGTATAACATTCCAGTCAAAGCCTTGGTAATATAACCAGTGTTTTTAATTGGTCTTCTTACAAGGAAAGCAGATTCTTATTGAACTTATGCCACTAAGTATACTGCTATGAAATATAAAAGTAGTCACTGAGAGTTGTTAAGTTCTGGAGGGATCACGTAGAGAGAAAGATAAATGTTTCAATTCTGCTTACAAATATATTGTCATTTACTAAACTGTTGTTAGCTTAAGAGAAAAAGCTTAAAACACTTTATCAGTAACATTTGAACTTCTTCCTATGTAAATACCTGTTCTGAAACATTCTAGTTCTTTACTAGTTCAGGAGTAATAAAACAGTTACTATAAATGACAAAAGACTTGTAAATGAGAGTGGCTAAAGATCACAAGACAGTTGACATAAGGAAATTTGGATATTTTTGCAACACAAAACATCCAGCAACAAAATTTAGCATCATTCTCTTTGGCAGTGTTTTCCAGGTAATTATGTATCAGATAAATAAGCTAAATTAGCCAAATACTTTCACTAATGAGAAAAAATTCCTCTAACATGTTCCAGGGGCCCTCTGGAAAATATCAGAGTTAACTAGGGGTAAAAGTACCTTTTTGAATTTGATGGAAAGTTGTCAGAAGAAAGTTTCTT
This sequence comes from Phataginus tricuspis, assembly GCA_029783875.1. Lineage (NCBI taxonomy): Eukaryota > Metazoa > Chordata > Mammalia > Pholidota > Manidae > Phataginus > Phataginus tricuspis. Next base: position 13,375,591 of record JAQQAC010012408.1, read on the forward strand.
TGGCACTTGCTTAAATAGGATTATAGGTATTTAACTAGAATGACAATAAAAAAACTTAAATGCAAATACAGGTTACTCAGTTGTTAACAACACTTAGCTTACAGTCTTTTAATATGAAGATTTCATTTTCTTAAACACTCAGAGAACTCATTGAGACTTTAAGCATGAGAAACTGCTTTGATAAAAACAATTAGAAAGTTCTTTGCAATCTCTTAACATTAAGAGCAGACTAATAAGTTTAAGGAAACTTTGTCTTTTTAACTGAGACAAAATTTAATTTTGCTGTGTACTTGATATTGAGACTCATTTGCTTTAATTTCACATAGCACAACCGTGTCAATTTTTCCACAAACTTTCTACAACTTTATTTTTACATTCAGAGTTTTCCTCTTTAAATAAACAGCTGTACTTTAGAAGTTACCTTCTTTAACCCTCAACAAAATGAATTTCCATTCCTTATACTTTCTCTTATTAAACACACATCTTTTCTAGCAAGCAGAGATGTCTTCTTTATCATATTAAGTAGTTTTAATTAGAACTTAAAACATTAGGCACTTTAACTTTCAATGAACACTGAAAAATAGGCTACTGTAAACTGTAACACCAGCATTCCTCAGACTGATACATTTATGAAAACATTTTATCATTTCTGGAAATGTGCCTTACAGCACATTTTTTTACTGAGCACAAAACATCTTCATATAACTTAGCAAAACTCTAAGAATTTTGGTTACCACAAAAATTCTCAGGCTGTTTGCAGATATACACACTGTAACACCCTATAACACACAATTATTAAGATGTTCACTTGCTACACTTAGTTTACTCAGAACTATGCTAGATTACTTATAAAACTTTTACTGAACATTAGACAAAGTCAAGCCTCTAAGCATTTTATTCCTGAAAGATTTAACAGATAACATCAATTGAAATGACTTTAGGTAAACAGGCAGCTGATAACTATAAGGACATGTCCGTTTCAGTTTAACTTAAATTAGCATTAATGTTTATTAATACCATCCGAACGTAGAAAAACATTTTTCTTTACTAGACACATAAACATACAGATTGAGATGCAATGACTACAGTTAGCAACACTTTTCAAAAAAGAACACATACTCAGATAAACTGATACAAAGATACTGATATCCAATTGTAGAGGTCACCAGTGGCAAAATGCCCGTAGTGATGGGGCTGATTTCCGCCCCCGTGCCTGGGGGACCGGTGGCCTGCAGGGGCAAGCGGTGGAGGCAGACTGCTCTCTCTGAGCCCTTTGTCTGGTATAGGGCGGGCTTCCTACCGGAGCACCTCCACCCTCTGTTCTCAGAGCAGCTTCTGCTTCCCTGGTGGGGGGTGGTTGTGTCCTTCCCTTAACTTCTTTAAAATGGTCCGTCATCAGAGATAACGGAGTAGAAGGAGTCTGACTCATTTTCTCAAAATAAAAAGCTACTGACAGCCCACCAAGTAATACAGACAAACAAAAAGCAACACAAAGCAGAATCAGAAGTGGGACGACGGCGGGGGCGACCCGCCTCATTCCCTCAAATTAGGACCCAAAGGTCCTAAGCAGATTAGGGGCACTGTGTCCCCCTCAAATGGGCCCATCGGCCCTACTAACGGGGTGTCCCACTCAGATGGGCCCGTCGGCCCTACTAATGGACCTGTCGGCACTAATAATGGGGCGTCCCCCTCAGATGGGCGTTCCGATTCAGCCTCAGGCTTGACCTTAAGAAAGTGAAAGAGCGTAGCGCAACACACAACATGAAAAATAGACATAAAGTTTGCATCACTCACACGCACAAAGTTCTTACCGCCTGGCTGAGACCCTCTGGATTGGGAGTCCTGGGGGTCTTGGGGATCCCGGATGAGCCCCCAAATGTTGTGCCCAAGTTTCGAGTCCCCGAGAGACCACCAAGGAGCTGATTCCGATACAAACGCAAAAGGGTCATTTATTTCAAGCTCAAGCTCAGACCCACAACCTTCACTGATGTAGCGGGTCAGGAATGTGAGCCCTGAGCCAAGGGCAGACAAAGTTTTTATGCATATAAGGTTCAGGAAGAAAGGAACTTGGACCTGGCCTCTGCTGATTGGATGATTTAAAGTAAGAGTGGCTTGTACATTCTTTATTGGTTGAGTCCGGCTGGTGCTAAGCTGCCGGCTGATGTAACATGTAAGGCATGTTATCTTTAAGGGACAGGAGCATTTGGACCTTGAGTGTCTGGACCTTGAGGTCGTTGCTAGGGAACTATCTGGGGTGAGGGTCACTGGAACAATAGGTGGTTTTTCCAGTAACTGGAACAAAGTTTTCTTAGAACTAGGTCGGGGTTGAGGCCTCCTTCTTAAGATGGCCTTTTTAAAAATGGAGTATGGAGTTCTCTTGCTCTCACAGGCCCTGCTTCCCACTGCGAACTCTGAGGCCAGAGAGGAAAGATAGGGAGCCATAGATAAGTCCCTCCATGTGAAGTTTCCCTCCATTCAATTATTTATTCAACAAATATTTATTGAGAAGCTAGTCGGCACTGGGAATATAGTAGCAAAGTAAACAGTTGCTTATCTTGTGGAGCTTCCATTCTAGTGGAATGAGACCAGACAGTAACTAGATAAACAAATAAATGCATTCTATCAGGCAGCAATTGATGCTACAGAGAAAAATAAAGCATGAGGTGATAAATAGGGAGTTCTGAGTGTGGGAGGGTAGTGGAACAAGGGAGAGTTGCTGCTTTATATTAGGAGCACAGGATGGGCCTCTCAGATAAGGTGATATTTGAGCAGAGACCTGAAGGCTGATGGGTAGCTTGGGGAAGAGCAGTGCAGGCAGAGGGAATAGCAAATGCAAAGGCCATCAGGCAGAAGAGGCCCTGATGTGCTATTCTTGGAATGGCAAGAAGGTCCTAATGGTGGAGCCGCATGAGCAGGGTCCAGGTAAAGGCGGTCGTGTGGAGGTAGCTCGTGCAGGGCTCTTGTGATCAAGGACTTGGCCCCTTGCCTTTTACTCTGCTTGGAATGGGAAGCCACTGGAGGGTTTTGAGTAGACCTGACTTATGTTTGAAAATGATCCATCTGGCTGCTGGGTAGTGAATACATTGGAGGGGAGAAGCTTACCCCAACAGTGTGGGCAAGAGATCAAGGTGGCAGGGATCGAGGGTGGTGACAATAGAGATGGGAGAAGTGAAAGATTCTGCATGTGTCTGAAGGCAGAGGCAGCAGGGAGCACGTGCTGGGCCTGCTCCCCCCATGCTGGGCGAAGGCTTCACCAGCTCCCGCAGCCAAGGCCTGGCCTGAACGACACAGGCCTAAGGACCTTCTCCACCCCTGGGAGAAGGTGTTTCACGAGAGAAGACCTCAGGGCCCTGCAGGATGGCCCCTAAGGCCCAGGGCGGCCGAGACCTCCGTACAGAGAGAGTAAGCCTAGAGCCCAGGTCGGAGTGTGGACATCTGAGAGCAGGGCTGGGGCTGGCAGGAGGCACGAACAGCTGCTCCTGGACTGAGAGCTCCTCTCATCCAGGTAGCATTTCACATGCACCCGCCAAGGGCTGGGCACGGTCCCCCCACTGTGGGGGGCAGCCTCGGTACAGAAACCGAAGCAGAGAGGCCATTCTAAAAGTCTTAGCTGTGTTAGCCGCTTAAACGGGAGGGCAGCTGGAGGGCTTCAGTGCTGCAGAAAAGGGAGAGAATGGTTGAGATGCGAGCCTTTCGGGGTGGTACAGCAGAACCGTCACATTCGATGGGTCCTCCCAACCAGCAGTTCACGCGGCTGCGAGTTTGGGGAAAGGGATTTCCAGGCTGGTGCCCATTTCATAGCTCTTTTCTGGAATCTCTCAAAATCAGTCTCTCTCTCTGGTTTTGTTTGGGTTTCCCTCTTTAAACACACCCGTAAACACAAACGTGATTCTTCCTGAGGAGCAGCAATCGTTCTGCCTGAAAACAGTGTAAATAAAAGGCAGGCTGGCCCTCCCTCTCCTCAGGGGGGCAGAGCCCCTCAGTAACTCCTGGAGTATTTTTGTTTTCCTCACTCAGGAGGGAGCTCCTGTCCCCAGCATACACGGCTCCGGTCCACATGCCGTCTTGGCCGGGAGCTCCCCCACGCAGGGAGAGGGCAGAGACTCTTAGCCGTGAGCCCCCCACTTCCTGTCCTCAAGCAAGAGTCCCTGAACACAACTAACCCTTTCCAAGGAGCTGACACCCTTATTCAGATCTCAAGTGCTCATCGTCTGGTGATATCCAAGTCAGTTTTTCTTTTCTGGGAAGTGGGGACCAGCCCCTCCGCCAGCTCTTAGGGAAAGAGTATACATAGTGACTTCAAACCAACCTCTGATGGGCACTGGTTTGTGACAAGGAGGAAGGAGTTACCACAATGCCTCTGAGCACCCAAAATTCTCAGCCAAAAGGCTGAGATATCGTGGCCTCCGGTGCTGCTTTCCTCTTGCCAGAACATAGGCCTCTTCTCCCCAGCCCCCTCCTCCCTCTTCCCAGCTCGGTGCAAATGTTGGGGGGTGGGTGGGAAGGCGGAGGCTGGAGAGGGGAGATAACTCAGCCTTTGCTGACCATGCCTGGATGCAGGGAGATTGCATCTAGCTCACGTAATCATATTCTGGGTGTCAGGACTGGAATGAGCGTCATTAAACTGAATCAGAAAAATCGTTTTAATATAAGTGCCACCTCACACACAAGCTAGTTGATGGAGAAATGGATGAGACTGGGGACGCCTCCTTTGTAATGCAATGCCGTAAAATCCCATCACCTTCATTATTTCCCACGGAGCCAACGCATCATAATACCCACGAGCAGCAGAACAGCTTGAATTTAATATACAGAAAGTCCAATCAAACAATAAATGGATGGAACTATATAAAGAAACCATTTTCTGGGAGGCTGGCTCCATTCTCTGGAATTCGGCTCCCTGACACATGAAATGTGCATCAATTTTCCCCAACTAATGCAGCTGCTGGATCACATGGGGTATTTGTTTGCTTCAGAAGTGGAAGAGGGGAAAGTTTTCCCCCTGCATTATCTGGCTATCAATGCGAAATTGCAAATCTCATTTTCTCTGATTTGCATCCAGTGGTTGCCGGTGGCACAGCAAGGCACCACCCTGATGCCAACGAGACTGGAAGCTCAGCCCTCCTCCATCCCAGAACCTCAGTCCCAGGGACACTCCGTCGTTGTCTTTAAACAAAAATCAGTTCTGGACACCAGAGGGGGCTGTTAGCGGGCTGGGATGTCCCTACCCTCCCTACCCTTGCCGTCGTCTGAGAGCGACTGGCCAAGCCACAGGGCCGTGCTGATCCACCGAGAGCCCCTGGGTTCTGATTACCCAGGCTTGCCTTGGAGGTTGTACGGAGCAGGCGTTCCATTCCAGACCGGATTCTTCCCACCCTCTGTTCTCTGTCTCTCCCGCCATCCCTATCTCCCAGCCAGTTACTGAGAGACTGTAAACACAAATATCAACCTGCTCAGCCAAACAGAATTTAAAAAGCAAGTCCGCTCCTTAGAAGTTACACAGTACATGTCAAAGACTGATGGAAACAATGTTTCTATGCTTCTGGTATGGGAATCTCTCCAACACTATTTTTCCAATGGCATGGGTAACTGAGAGTTGACTTTGATTATAGGCTTAGAGCTGCTAAGAAGTGTCATTAGTTTATTTTTATTTCTTCCTGGTCACACATACTTAAGTAGGGAAAAAAAACTAGGAGGATTAAACTAAACGATATCAAAACCATGGACAGCGTAAATCTTGATTCAATTTAACAAATACTATTGAGCAACTGGTATTTGTGATCCTTTTAGGCAGTGCTGGGGATATAGAAATAAATATAGGTCCTGTCCCTAAGGAGTTTCGGGGACAGGGATAGCAGGGGATTTAAGTATGTTTATGAGCATACAAGAGAGAATGGGGCACGTGCAAAAATGACCAGGAAGTATTTGGCCCAGAATAAAATGCTTAATAAATATTTGCAGATGAATGAATGATTGGTTTCACAGGAAAGGTGACATTTCAGCTAGATCAACAAGAGTGTGTAGGATATGTGGAAATGGGAAATGCAAGTAAACTGCAAAAGGGCATGGTGCTTGGGGAGCTTAGCTAATAAGCTGGTTTGCAGTGTGTACAGTATATGAGGTAAATGGCTAGAGATACACAGGAATAGAAGGTTTGCTAGAAACATAGAGGGCCTAAAACATTAGGCTGAAGAATTTATTTGTTAGGCATTAGAGAAACACTAACGGTGTTTCAGGGATGCATTGATTAGGAAGATTTATTTGACAGCCGTCCTCTGGATGAGTGTTAGAAGAGAGCCCTCGGACTCAGTGGAGTCAGCCACACGGCTAAGCCAGAGGTGGAGATGGCCTGACCTAGGACAGTTGCAGCGGAAGGGGAGAGAAAGGACTGGAGTGGAAAGATATCAGGAGAAGGGAAGTCCAAAGTAACTCTAGAATTATAAAGCTGGATGATTAGAGACACAAAATTGGCTAACACCAGAGGAGAAACAGCTTAGTAAGAGGTCAAGGTGAAGGTAGAGGCAATGACCTTGGCTCTGGACCTGAAATGTTTGCAGTTAACCCTGGTGGTCCTTGAGGTGCCAGCAGGCGGGTGGAAGGTAGGTCTGGAGCTTAGCAGGGAGAAGGGCGCTAGCGAGGGTGCTTGAATCAGCTGAAGCAGGGGAAAGAGATGAGACTGCCAAGAAAAACATGAAGGGAAGGAGGAGGAGAAGGCCTTGGGGAGGGCTTTATTGCCCCAGGCCCTACTTTTCTGGCACCTTGCCGCCTTTAGGAACACTGGTGCCACCTGTGAACCGCTTTGTTGACACCTCCATTCAGCCTCTCTTCTCGGCTTGTGCAAGTTCCCTTTCATACTGGGTTTCTACAGGAGCTAAAAGGTCATATTGATGTTCTGAGTAAAAAACAAGGTTTTCTTTTGTTCTCCACAATGATAATTAAATAAGCAGCACTGACCCAGGAAAGCAGAATTGGTTTATGGGCTTTGATTAAAAAAATAATAAAAGGATCCTTACACTGGCATGTGGAGAGGAGATGGGGTCTAACTGGTCACAGACCAACAGCCTTCTGTGTCTGGCCAAGGGTCATGCAGACTCGGAGTGGCACGGCTTCAGTGGGCTGCAGGGCCAGGCCCCTGAGCAGAGCCTTCAGGGACTTAAGACACTGCTAGTCACACTCATTCCCAACCTGCTCCTGGGAGAGAAGTGTCAGGTGCACTCCTGGCCTCCTTAGGAGACCCCCTCCGCCTGCCCCCTCTCAGCGATGCCTGCCTTGGGCCCTCGGTAAGCAATGGGGGAAAATGACGGTCCAGAAATCCAGAAAACATGCATGGAGCTGTGCCTGTGAGCAAGACAGTCCCGACTGACATGAGGGAGGAAGAGAGAAAAGGGATGAGGACTAACTCCTGTGGGTTCCCCATATGAGAAACGGAGCCCCAGAGCGTACAGGTAACTTGCCTGGGCTCCCACACTGGTGGTGTCACTGGATTCAGGCCAAGGTCTTCTGACTCCTTCAGAGTCCACTGCTTCATTCAGAGCCTCAGTGCAGGAACCGAGGTGCCCTGCGTGCACAGAGCTTTTTCTGGGTTCAGCAAGGTAAGAGGTGTGAGTAAAGAGCAGACAAGCGTGATGAGAAGGTAGAGGAGACAGGAATCAGAGGAGGCTTCTTGGAGGAGGTGATATTTTGGCTGGCCTTTGAAAGGTCTTGGTGGAGAATTTAAATGTGATCATCTGTTCAATCGATATTGTGGGTCTACATGCCGCAGACCGTGTGCTGGGAGCTGAGGATGTGTTCATGAGCAGAACAGACAGATTCTCTGGGGCTGGCATTCTAGGAGGAGCAGTGGGAAATAAACAAATGAACGAATAAAAGGAGAATGAAAGGTTTAAGTAAAGCCTATGAAAAAAGAGAGAAAGCCGGTAGGGGAGAGAGTGAGGCCATCAGCCTGACCGTGGAAGAGATGAGGAGTCCCACGGGAGGGGACAGAGGGACAAGCGCTCTAACCTCTCCCCAAGTGAGAGTGCTGTCCATACTAGAAGTCAGGGAGGCTGGCCTCAGGGCTGAAATGACGATTTAATAGCTGTGTTTGAGTCTCTTTAGGGCTGTTGTCGGGAAGGCGGAGAAGCAGCTGTTTGCCATCACTGAAGACCGAGTGAGTAGAAATAGGCTCACCCAGACACGGGAGGGACCACCCTCCCCATCAACAGCAAAAACCTTATCAGCCAATATGATTGAGCATTTCTGACCCTCCAGGTGCTATGCTAACTATACATTATTTGTATGCATTCCTCATGTAACCCCCCCCCAAAGCCTCCTGTTATCATATGAGAGACACGACTAGTATCTTGGTTTAAAGCTGAGGAGACAGGGGCCTGCTCAGGGTCTGCTGCTGGTAATGGAGAAACCTGGATTCAGACTCACTCAGTGTCTGACCAGCATCGGCTCTTAACCTATCACTGACCACCCAGATTTCCATCAGAGAGGCATTGGAGAGAAATCTCCTTCCACAGCCTCAGTCTTGGGCAGAAGGGCAAAGACCCAGCATCCCTGATCTCCTAATGTGCCAGGACCAAAGACCTGCAGGCCCGTCGGTAGGGACCATGAGGGTGAAGAGTAGACACAGGATGGTGATGAAACAGTGGTCAGAACCATGAGAGACAGGGCAAGTGGGGCCCAGGCTCCCTGGGCCAACAGAGACGTGAGCACATGGGACAGCCGGGGGATGAGTTTACTAGCAGGCCAAGTGCATCCTGGTGAGAGGAGGGAAGACAAAAAAAAAAAATGGAGATAGGAAATTGTAGCCTAGTAGTAGAGTTTGGACAAAAACAAACAAAGAAACCAAAAAATTTAAGGGAGAGGGAAAGTTGTAAAGATGCATACTATGTAGATATCCTATGTAAATATAACTTTAAAATCTCTGCCATTTCCTTCTCTGGAGAGATGCTGGTTGCAGGTGGCTTTGATGCGGCGTTGGCCAAGTCCCTACCCACCCCTGTTGCAGGCCTTTGGGCATAATGCACCCTTTCAACTAGCGCCTCCCAGCCCACTAGAAAGAGTGCAGCTCAGCTCAGCTGAACCTGGAAGGCCAGTCCGCACATTTTTGGAATGGAGGGAAGCAGCTGTGATGGGGGAGCCTGTCAGAACCCAGTGACACAGCACAGGCTGCCCCGTCCTCCGTGCCCCTTAGCTATGGGCCCCTCCGTGAGCTGCAGCTTTTAGTTCTGGGAGGTGGGGCAGGCGGGCGATGGGGTGAGGAGTCTTCCGGGGAGTGTCACCCCTCGAGGGGGTCATGGGTGCCTCCTTGCTCCTGCCGTCCTTGAAGGATCAGGACCAGGTGGGACCCTTCGTGAGCTGAGATCCCCGCTCCCTCCTCTCCTGGCCCTCCTGATGTTGGGGTGTCGGACCCCTCCTTTTTCATGCCATTTCTGCAGGAGAGATGAACAAGAGCAGTTTACCACATGCGACCCTATATTTGTTTTCCCGTTTTCCTCTCCTCTCTGGCCTGTTCCTCTTCTGTCTGCAGAAGCTTTTAGAAGGCTCCCAAGGTCTCCCAAGATAGGGACCTGAGGGCTTGTGTCCCTGTCTCCGGAGCTGAAGCTCCTCTCCTCCCCCTACCACCCTCCCCTCTCCCGCAGAAGCTTCTCTCTGGCCTAGCAAAAGGGCGTTGTGTTGATTAATAAGACATCTTCCCACAGCCAACTGGCATGCTTAGAGCTTGGGCAGGGCTTGGAGAGAGATGATGAAGCGTTAAGCCCACCCCTCACCCCCACACACCGCGTTTGACTTTCTTAGTATTTCCATGTAAGGTCAGCTTCTCATCTGAGCAACAGAGGCTGCTACATCCCCCTCTGATTTAGGTGTTCTGTGCTTGAGCTAGCTCGCGTGGGTTGACCGAATCCTTTCCTGGGTTGGGGCTCTGGAGGGTGATGGAAAGACCACTGGCTTAGGAGTCAGGAGATACGGGTTGTGGGGCCAGCTTCCACAGGCTGTGTGACCTTCAGTAAGTCACTTGCTCTCTCTGGTCCCCAGCATCCTCTCCTGAATGATGAGGAGCTGCATTTAGTGAGTTCTCGTCTCCTAGGCAGTTTCACAAGCTGTTAAGTCTCTCGCTCTTCAAAGGAAAACTAATCACTAGCCCAGCAGCCCGGATGATCCGTAGCCTAGAGAACTAGCCCCTGGATTTTACGACACTGGGGACCTTCTCATTTCCATTTCTTCACCTCCAAAGAGGCAGAAGTTAAAAGAGTCGTTGACTAGAGTGGCCCCAGAAATGATACAGATCTGCAGAGGGGCTCAGGAGGCCCTGCTTGGAGACGCCCAGACCCCAGCACCTGAGGGTGAGCCAGTGTGACACAGATCAAGGTCAGCGGTCCTTGCCCAAACGGTGCCATGTTTGGAGAGACCAGGAATTGTGAACTCAGCTCCCTGGGCACCTCTGGTTGGGCCAGTTAAGGGGAAGGCAGAACACGTTAACCCTGGGCCCCTCGGACAGCTACTTAAACCCCACAAATCCTACATGTAGAGTCTAGATGGCTATCCCGCTTGGGAGCAGGACCCCTGTCAGTCACCCACCCAGCAGATGGCAACAGGTCTGCCTGAACATTCCGGATGGAGGTTTGCCCTTTGGCTACAGTCCACCCCATGTTGGAGAGGGCCGGTGACCACAGCCCTTCTCTGGGTGCTGAACCCAAGCCTTCTTCCTACACCCCAGAAGGGCAAGGGCTTTGAGAACCCAGAAGTGTCCGTAGGGAAATAGTTCTGGAAGGCAAGTATAATTAGCATCAGGGAAATCACCAGGGGATTCAGTGGCAAGAAGACCGAGGGACATCTTTCCCGGCACAGACTTGGGGTGACCTGGGCACAGCCCTGGCAGATCCAGGCTCTTCGCAGAGTGGAGAATTGCTGGGTGGTGAGCTTCTCACCATGCCCTCGGGATGAATAGCCAAGGACCTGCGCAGCATGGAGGGGCAGGTCTGGGGTGAGTGGGGTCCCCACCCCTTCCACTGTCTCCCATACCTACCAACACCTCCACCCGGGGCTGTGCCCACCCCATCCCTAACGGATTTCTCTTCCCCTATTGTCCTACTGGTCTGTAAATGACCCTGCCTTCTCCACTCCCGTTACTCTATTGCATGAGTTCCCCACAGGAATGCAGGGGAATCGATATATATCTATATTGCTATTGGCATCTGTGTGGGCAGCATGGCTTACATTACCTTGAGTTATTTGCATGAAACCAACCATTAAATGATCACAGAAGACCAGGGAGAGGGTAAGCAGTGTGTGGGCTCTCGCTGGCTGTGAGCATCTCACGGGCTTCCTTTCCAATGTGCAGAGAGGATGAGGCTTGAAGAGCGGGCAGCAGGTGGGGGCAGTGAAAGGGAAGCTTGGTGGGAACGGGCCGGTTAGTGAGTCTTCTCCCAGGGAGGTTCTCTGCCCCTGTCACAACCACCTGAAAGCCTGGGTAAACAGCCCCCAACTGCTTGCTATGAGTAGCCCTTGCTTCTCAAAGTCTGGCACTGTGGCCCCAGACCCCAGCTCCCAGCAGAGGGCCTGGCCCACGAAGGGCTCAGTTGCCAGCTGCTGGCCCACTGCTTCCCCATTGTGCCCTGGCTACCAGTTGCTTCAGAGTGAGAAGCACCTGCCCATGTGTGGTTCAGAGGAACTGAAGGATGGACCTTTAAACCAAGCAGCACTGGACCCCAAGTCAGGTACAAGGTTTGTGTGTTTCATGGCGTGGAGTGGAGGAAGATGTGCTCAAATCTGGGGTGCGGCATGTAACTCTGGGACATTTCTTGGGCAGATAGGGCAAGGCCGAATGGGTCATCAGGTCTGTTTAACCTGGAGATACCAGGGAAAAGGTAGAATTCCTCGAAGTGTATAAATCACACGAGATGAGAAAGTCGGCTTGGAGAACTGGAAAGGGAAAGTGTCCCAGGCAAAAAGTGAGAGTCGAAGGAGAGACTCGGAACAGGCACCGTGTGAGGGCCTGCAGGAGGGGAGGCCAGGGGAGGAGCTCCCAGGGTGACTGAGCTGCTGCTGACCTTGCGGAACCTCTGGGTCCTTGTTCTGTGTTTGCCGTCCGGAGTCCCTGTGTTCTTAGAAGGCCGGCCTGCTGAGAGGTGGCCCTTCCTCGCCCGAAGCAACAGCCTGGCTCAGGGTTGGGGTTTCTGGCGCTTAGATGAGCCTCTCACCTACCCACCCTTTTCTCCCAGAAAGTAGCTCTGAACCTGTAGAATCCAGAGAGAAGTGATGGGGATCTGGTCTCTATGAATTTTGCTACTCTAGGGACCTCCCGAGTGATGTTAGATCTTTTACTTTAAAAACTGTAAAATACATCAAACGTACAAAGAAAAAACAGTCTTGTCATCTTTCAAGCGGCATCTGTAAATGCCCACAGATACGAGGATCTCTCCTTGGTGCGGCAGTATCATTTTATGAAACTTATGTTTTAGGGATAACATTATTTACATGGGGGACGCTTGTGTATACACCAAGTATGTATATTCTCATTGTGAAAACCAAGTTAAAAATCTTTCTTCTTTGCATTGTTTAAAATTAAACCAGAGACCAGTCTGTTTACAATTAAACCTGAACCGGAGAGATTCAGCGGTTGTACGATTTGCAGTCCTGTTAACACAAAAATGTGTTCGGGTGGGGTGGGGGGCCCAAGCCCGGGCCTGCAGTTGTTGATCTGAATCTGCTAGTGCCCATTTTCTTTATTCATTCAACAAACATTTCTGTTGTGCCTGCGGGTGCCTGCTCTTGGGTGACAGAAAGCGCCTCGGGCGTGATCCCCGGCATAGAAGGTGAATCGGATGAACCGCAGGGCACCTGTAATTATGGTCCTTGGCAGAGTTACAGACCATGAACTTTGGGCAATGGGGAGAAAGGTAAAGGAGGCAGCCCTCTCCAGGGACCTAGCGCCCAGGAATTCCCCTCCTAGTGGGGGTGGTCCACCTGGGTGCATGGGGAGGACCACAGCCCCTCTTTTTCCCTACTTCCCAAGAGCAATAGCAGGCTCTGCCATGTGTCCTGCTCTTGGGTCAACCTCCTCATAACAGCTATAGTTTCAACAATATAAACTCCCGTTCTGCCTGGGAGGAGCCGCCCTAAATCCATGCTTGCTCCCTCCCTCCAAGTTTGGTGGTCTTTTCCTTGGACTCTGTGCTTCCCAGTGTGGTCATCTGGCCTGCCCTTTGACCTTGCTTCTCTGGGCTGGCCAGACTGCTTGAGGCGGGAGGATACCAACTAGGCTATCATCCCCGCTGAACCCGGCTGCCCTGGGAGCTGAGGAGTGTGTCCCTGTGCATGCCTGTAACCCACTCTGAACCACCTGTGTACTGCAGCCCATAGCTTGGGAGACTCTTCTTGTTTTACCAGCATTGTGGCCCAAGCAGAATCTTGCCTCACCAGCCCTGCCCAGCCCTGGCTGGGAGTCCAGGTGGCCATACCGGGAGAGAAGGGCCTGTTTCCCTCCTTCGTCTGAATGGCAGCCGAGTTCTAGCCAGAACGCAGTGCCAGGGCCCTGACTGGTAGGAGGGACTCAGGAGTGGAATAGGAGGGTCTTCCTCTCTGTTTTTGTAGAGGACTGACTCCCTCCAAACCCTGAGACAGCGCCTCAAGGAGCGCAGTAAGCTGATCAGAGAGATGCTGAGGACTCGCTTAGGTGGGAAGCCTTTCAAAAGCAAAGATATCCTGCACGTGTGGGTGCAGCCCCAGGAGAGGTGGGCAGCCTGCCTGGGTCCACCCAGCTGGAAGGTGCCCTGTCATTTCCTTTGCATTTAGCAATGCTTCCTGTCAGGAAGTCTCTCTGAGGTCTAACCTCTGTCCCTCCTGAAAGGGTCCATCCACTGTCCCAGGTCAGCCCTCACTAGAGCTGAAAGTCCGCTACTCAGGCACCTTCCTCCATGCCACAACTTTTGGACAGTTGGGACCTTGATGGGGCAGCTTATTCTAATAATAATGATAGGAAATTATCCCCCCTATACAGATGAGAAAACTGAGAGATTAAGTAACTTGTCGAAGTTACTTACTCAGGCAGTTTGGTTTCGACCAGGCCTTCCGGCTCCAAAGCCCCCTGACCACCACACAAGATCGTCATTCTCATGTTCATAATATTCTTTATTGGTTCCTTTGTGTGTCTCCTTATCAGTTACTTTTTATTGTATAACCAACCATCCCAGAAGTCCAGTGGCTTGAGCCATAAACATTTATTATTTCTCATGACTCTGTGGGTTGGCTGGGCAATTCTCAATATGGGCTGGCTTAGCCCATCTCTCTGGTTAGCTGTGGCTTGACTGGGGATCATGGTCTGGGATGGCCTTAAGTAGCTGGTGACTGGCTGGAGATCCGCTGGAGCCATGGGGAGGCTCTTGTCTCTCACTGTCCAGTGGACTAGCCCAGATCCTTCAAGTGGCAATCTCGGAGTTCCCAAGAGCTCTAGGAGAGGTCAAGCCCCATTGCACAACCACTTTTCAAGCCTCTGTTGTCCCATTTGCCAATGCCTCAGTAACCAAAGCAAGTCGCGATGGGAAAGCCCAGATTCAGGGCGTAGGGAAATAGATTCTACCTTTGGATGACAGGAGCTGCAATATCACACAGCACAGCAGTGTGACTAGAAGGGAGCGGGAAGAACTACTGACCATTTTTGCAGCCTATCTTAGGGTCCTTACTGTGAGCTATGGAGACTCAGTTTCACAGCAAAGAGAATGGGTTTTTCTCCTTGGCAGCATTAGCTTCCTCCTGTCCTCAGGCCAAAGGGGAGAAAGCCATAGGCTTGTTTAGTCCTGAGAATTTTGCTTGTTGCTGGCAGCTAGGCCTGGCTTCTCAGAGGAGGCCTTCACTGGAGAGAGTGGATTAAAAAGAGCATGGGCTGTAGAAGCAAACAGACCTGGGTTCCATCCCCAGCTCTGCCACTTTCTGACAGTGTGGCCAAGCAGAAGTCCGCCTGTGAATCTGTTTCTTCTTTTGGCAGATGAGGATTGCTGTTAGGTTCAAAATAATGATGTTCATGAAGTGCCTAGACCAGTGTGTGAGTGTCCAATGTTAGCCACCACCGGATCTTGGAGGGGCCCTTCTGTTCTCGTGTGTGGGTGGGGATGGCCAGATGAACGGAGCTGTTACTGGTAAATAACTCTTGGCTCACCCAGGAGTACCAGATGGTATGCCAGCAGCTTGGGCCAGGGGAGCTCAGGGCAGAAGCTGCAGGGAGAAGAGAAGTGCGGCTGTAGCTGCCCAAGGGCTCAGCTCTGTGGACGCCTCTCCTCTGGGTGACAGGGCTCTGACCGAGTCCCCATAGCTTAGATAACAGCCCCAGGATCAGCCAGGAGCAAGCACAACTGAACTGGAACCTGCATCACTTTATATTCCAGCTGATGCTCTTCATGTTATGCCATGAGATCTTATGATCCAGCCAGGGGAATGGAGCTCCTGAAGCTCCTGAAAGTTCCCAACCTGATGGGCAGAGCGCGCCCAGACAAGCTTGTCTGCCTATCCCTTCCCCCGAGCAGCAAGCTCCATGCACACCCCTCCCGTCTCCTTCTGGCCTCTCTGAAAATACACTGTCCCCTAGATCATCATCCTGCCGGACCCTCATCCAGTTCCCGTGCCTCAGTATTTAGTGTTGGGCGAGGGAGAGAAGATACACAGTAGGGGCAAAGGGTGGTGTCGAGGAGGGAGCTTGGTGACCGCCAGCAGCTGCCGAGAGGGACAGAGGCCTTTGCAGAGCAGCCTGCGCCCCTGCGCTAAGCAGAGGTCAGCCCTGCCTTTCAGACACCAAGGAAACAAAAGAAGATCCATCCCCATCAACCAGCCTCCGCCCTTCCCTCCTTTGGAGCTGCCGGGAGTGAATGAGGAAACAATTATTTATCAAGGAGTTGCTCAGGAAATTGGACACATTCAACAAAGACCAGGAAACACTGTGCCAGCCAGTCTGATGGGGCTGATGGGGCTTGGATCACAATGGCCTTGCTGACATCAGTGTTTGCTTTCTGAGGGACAGCTGAGGACGCTTACTGCATATGTGATGAGTGCAGGTGGACAGTCCCTCTGTGGCCAGCCAGGATCCTGGCTGCCAGCACCTGGCAGGCCAGCCAGAGAGGAACAAAGAAAGCCAGGCCAAGCCCAGGTCCTCGGACAGAGAGAGTTCTGCCATCTCCCCGGGCAGCCTTATCTGTGCCCCTCCCCAGCCTCTGGCCAAGCGTCCCACTGCCCTGGCAGGGAGACGGAGCAGGCAAGGCATGACCCGGGGACCTTCCCTAGAGTTGTTTGGACGGGGTTCCCCCAGTCACTTGCTAATCTCCCCCACTGTCAAGGCCCCAGGCTCCCCTCGGGCTCCTTGTTAAGAAATAGAAAGCTGAGTGCTGGTGGGAAGGCGCTCTGGAAACAGTCTGTTCTGTTCTCTCCTCTGTCCCTGGGGATGTAAGCTCATTCCCATCTTAATATGAGAAGGGGTTTGAGAGAAAGCATCTCCCCGGGAGTTGAGGCAGTTCTGCCTACATAACTCTTTATGCTCCAGTAGAGCCTCTCTCTCTTTCTCAGCCTAGGAGGTCAACATCGCATTTACCCCCCTACCCCACCTCTGGTCCCAGACCCTACGGGTCTCCAGCGGTTTGGACCTGACCATTTTCTGGCTGAGGGGAGGGGGCTACAGAGGGCCATGCACTGGGAGCCCTTATAAGCCTGACCAGCCCTTGGGGAGGGAAGGAAGGGTTACCCAGCCCTGGGCGTTTTCTCTGGGCACAGATTTCAAGTGCTAAATACCAATGGACTGGTAGGGCCTGGAGGATTTGTTTGCCATCTGCTGTGAAGCCAGCTCAGGTAGAGGAGACACGCCCCAGCAGTGGGGCAGGAAGGGCTTTGGTCCAAGATGGGGGAGGGAGGGGCTGCTGGGACTGTGAGGCCCTTTGACCACCGAGCTCTCACACCCAGCCATTTCTCCAGCTCAGCGCTCTGGGGCACGGGCTCCCTCTTGGTGTACCACTTTGTACCCACTGTCTGCCACCGAGCACCCAGCAAGGACAGCAGTGGCATGAAGTTGCTTCCGTCCATTCGTCACGGCCGCCCGTCGTTTGGGCTTACCACTCTTCCCAGCGGTGGACAGGAACAGAGTATATCTGTTCCCATCCCCGAGGGTCCCAGAAGCGGGAGTCAGTGTGTGAAGTTAAAGTGTCTACAATTCAGTTCGTAGGGCCTCTGGAAGCTTTGAACCCCTGTGGCTTTTGGGAATGAGAGAGGCCCTGGCTGTCGAGGGTGGGAGGTGGCAGGTGGGGCGAGCCAGCTGGAGCCAAGGGGAGCTAACAGGCAGACCCAGGGAGGGAAAGCTCTTCACCTCAGGGTCTCCTAGAGGAGCATTTAAATACGAAGGAACTACTCCATCTCTGCCTGTCTGTGTGTAGTTGCCTTTCACTCCTGGAGAGAAATTCGTCCCTTGAGTAATTACAGCAGAGAAGGCTGAGGGCTTTGTGGAGAGTTGAGAGGAAAGGGTGAGCGTGTGAAAGTGCTTCTGGAAGCTTGGGCAGGCAGTTCACCACGGATCGCCTCCCTTTGATTCACACAGGCAACAGCAGTGAATGCAACACAGTCTCTATTTAGGTAAGTGGACAGAGGCCAGCTCCGGCAATTTCGGAGCCATCACTCTACTTAACCATTACGCAGTCTGGCTGCCTCCGTGAGTGTGTGTGTGTGCATGAGTGTGTTTCCTTCCCCTGTGTGGATCTGTCACTGGGTGATAAAATAGAACATGATGAGTGTCATTCTAAAGCAATTACAAGCAAGATGCATAATGGCAGAGCCAGAGAATGCAGCATATGGCCTCAGGCAGCCACCGTGTGAGAACAAATCGGGATTTAGTTCACCTCCACCACCCTTAACAATCAGATCGGACTTGCTGTTGAAGACCATCAGAGCCTCCCCCAGCCCACCGGGTGGATGCTGGAGGCTCTGAGCTGAGGTGGAGGGCTGTGGTGCTCTGCTGACTGCTAGGACAGGACTGACAACGGGGCTTGCTGGGTCCCGAGGGTGTGGAAGGATGGGGAGCATAGGAGCACCCCCAGAAACCCCAAGCTGAGCAGCCCAGGACTGGAGAGCTTTAGGGGCTTTAGGGAGCATGGGATGGAGGCTAAAAGGCAACTCTGTGTTTTCATGTCATCCATGCCGGTTCTGCTGAGGGTCTCTGTTACCTCTCTCCAGCTCCAGCCTCTTTCTGCTCCCCAGTCCCCTGGCAGCTCACAGCTCTGCTCGTACATCAGATTGCTAAGTGAAGCTCCCAGGGCCTCCAGTCTGCTCTGCTGTCAGCGACCAACTTTTCCTACTCTTCCCAGGAATGGGCCTGCTTCTGAGCACTTCCAATTGGATCTCTCTTACCCTGGGCTCAGCTCAGGGCTCTGTGGGGGTTGGAAAGACTTTCTGGAGATTAACCGTGGGACCCCGGCAGGAAGGAGCACAGCCTGGCCAGCTTGAACAGCTTGATGCAAGTTAGATTAGGACCCTCTGCCTGTCGCACACGCAGGATGAAACTACCCGCCTGCCCCAGCCTGGCCATGTGTGTGTGTGGGGAGTGTGTGTGCCCACGTGTGCATGTATGCACATATGTATGTTTCTCTGGGTGCGTATGCCAGGTGGTTTGGGGACAGCCTATCTCCAGGCTCGCAGGCCATTTAGCAGAACCCCCAGGGTCTCAAGGTTCTTATCCATGTCCCCTGGAAAATTACCAGTGACCTCTACTATACTCTGATTTGCAGGATAGGAGGAATAGGCCATGTGCTGTGCCCAAGATCTCCCCAGGCACACACCTGACCTCAACCGGAATAGTCCCTTTCCTCATCCTTCCTACCCACTGGCGTTCCCTAGCAGAGAATGGCAGACTTATTTTGAAAAGGGCCAGGGAGTAGGTGCTTTTGGCTTTGTGTGCTATACATTCTCTGTTGTAACTACTCGCCTCTGCTGTCGTAGCACAAGAGGAGCCATGGACAATAGGTAAATGAATGAACCTGGCGATGTCCAATTTTATTTATATAAACAGGACATGGGATGGACTTGGTCCATGAGCTGTGGTTGCATGAAGAGTGGAGGGCAGAAACCTGGCCCCAGCGCTTGCCTTCTGCAGACACCCTCCTCTTTGGGGACCCAAGCAACTTCTTGCTTTAGAATGAAGAGTTCTCATCACTTCTTCCATGCTCCCTGCCTGGTGTATATATGCACATGCCTGTTTTTCACTTAGAATCATACCGCTATGAACCTGGAGCTGAAAAGGGCTTCAATCCACTCACTTATTTTATAGATGAGAAAAACTAAGGTGTAGGGAAGTTAGGCCACTTGCCTAGGACCCTACCACTAGTTGGTGGCAGATGTGGGATCATGCAAAACCTGGCAACATCAGGGCAGACCTTTCCTCTCTGTTGCACCGCCTTGTTCTCAGCCTGTCACATCCCAAGGGTAGGCAGGACAGAAAAGGACTGAGCACCATGCAATCACAGGTGGGGCTAGACAGCAGCATTATGTGTGTCCTTAGTGGGTGTGGGGGCCTCTAGGGAGTCGGGGAGAAGTCCTGGAGAAAGAATCTTGTCACTTTCTGGAAAGTGACTGGTAGAAATCAAGTCAGGGAGAAGGAGGGAGTTATACCTGGTGCTTTTTGTTACTACCATAAAATGTGATGGGCCAGAGGAGCAGCATAGTCCCTTTGCTTTGGTCTAGATGCCCCCCCACAGCTTTTGTGACCATGGACTTGGGAGCCGCAGGCCCTTCTGCTCATCCTTTCTCAGACAGAGCATCGACTACAGCAAAACAAGATTGGTTGTCCTTTCTTTAAGAAGAGAAGGCGAAAGAGACAACCTTAGTTGTGCGTTTGTTTCTTCCCCAGAGACTTTTAGTAAGATCTTCTTTGCCCGGGCTTCAGTTTCCCTGTTGGTATAATAGGGAGGTGCCAGGCACAAGAGGGAGGGGCAAGGATATTGTCCTCGTCACAGAGAGAGGGGAAGGTTCAGGTCCTGAGGGGCCCAGGAGGAGAGGACAGATGTCCTTACCTCTCTGCCTGGTCCTCCCTTGGGAGGCCAGGTAACCCAGTGAGTTAGCCCTGGCCTCAGTTGGCGTGGTAGTGCAGGTGTGTGTGTGGGGGGGGGGGGGGTTCGGAAACCAGCCAAACCCAAGCATGGTGTTGGGTTGCACCTGCCCTTGAAATTAGGAATGCTGTGTGTCAGGAAGAGAAAAGTGGGACTCGAGAGCCCAGGCCAGGCCTGGAAAGGCTCCCGGAGGATGCTGAGCTCACAGCCCAGGCCCTCCAATCAATAGGGCATGGCTATTTATAGCATCAGCCTGAGAGAAACTTAATTATGATCAAAAGGAGCTATTTAATACCATGCTTGCCAAAGACGCAACCTCTTGTCAGTGGAAATTAATCAGTGGCTGCATGGGCTCCTGCCCCCTTGGGCTGCAGAACCGGGGAGGCACCTGGCGGGAGCTGGGGCGCCAGCAGCCCCAGGAGCATCGATGACATCAGGGCCCTCGCCGAGTCGTCTCACACATGCAGCGGCCTCTCCGGAGCTCCAGATGCACGGGGGTGAGGGTCCTGGATGCCGGCAGGACGGGAGGAAAGGTTGGGTGAAGAGGGTCTGTGACTCAGCTCCCGTTCAGCCTGTCCTTCAGAAGCGATCCCTGACCGCTCTGGCCCGTGATCATCCCCCTCCTCTCCTTCCTCCTGCAACATCTGTAGCCCTTTCTACATGCTTTATAGTCTGGCTGGGACTCGGAGGGCCACCTACTAGCTGGGCGGCTTTCAGCTATAGTTTCCTCACCTGTAAATTAAAGACAATGATACCACCTTCTTCAGAGGGTGGTTATGAAGGTTGAATTGAGTTACTGCCCGTTAACTCACTCAAAACTGAGCCTGGCACATGGCAAGCACTCAGTAAGTGCTGGTGGCCATTATCCACCACTGCTACTCCTTGTGTGTTAAAAACCTTTGTCTCCTAGGCCAAATTATGTTTCTGTAGGGCAGAAGCGGCACCTCTACACGTGAGGTGATCCCCTAGGTACCTAGCACAGTGCTAGCCGTGTAGAGGGTGTTTAGTAAGTGTTAGGGATTTAGTCCATGTGATTCAAGCAATAAAGGAATTCATTCTCTCACTGATTCATTCACTACTTTATCCTAAAACCTCTTACTGAGCCTCATGTGTCAGGCCTTATACTGGGCCTTGAAGTCACGAAAATCATTAAACACGTGAACTTTCTGCTGAGCTGCTTGCTGCCTAGGGAGGAAGATGTGTGTAATGGATCCATAACAGCCTCGGTTCCATAACTACCATTAGATGCAGTATGAAAGCGCTGGTGGGAGTGTGGCCAGGGTCCTGCAGAAGCACAGAGGAGGGGGTGATTAGCCTTCCAGCGATGCCATAGAGGCTCTTGGAGTAGATGGTATTTGGGGAGGACGCCCAAGGATCACAGCCCAATGAAAGACGTGAATAGAGTATAGAGATTCTAGGTAGAGGGAAGACTATGTGCCAAGAAAGGCCTGGAGTTGCGGAAGTTAGCATTTCATCACTCAGGAAACTCTGGACCAGAACCCGAGGACAATCACAGCAAGGCTCTTCTGTTTGGGGTGACATCAGAGGCAGAGCTCCAGGTATTAAGCAGTGAGAGAGGAGGGGGGCCCCTCTCACAAACACTCTATGTATGTGCTTTGGCTCAAAGACCACTTTCCTCCCTGGATAAACCAAAGGAAATGCCCCCAAATGATGGGTTTAGATTAGACACCCAGAAGAGAAGGATGGAATTCTCAAGGAAGAAACTGAAATTCTAAAGGAGAAGTCTAGGGTGCCTTGCTTGGGACAAACATTGGAAATTCGAGAGATTCTTTCTTCTACCACAGCCAACCCTGCAGGAGGCTGTGTAGGAGAACGGTTGGAGCATGGGGCCCGGAGTCAGACCACCCAGGCCTGAACCCCAGCCCTGGCTCTCACGAGCATGGCAGAACACTGGATAAGTGCCCGTCCTCACGTGATGAGAAGGCCGCTGCACTTTCACCTCCCACTGTCCCTGCAGCGGGAGTTTGTTTCATGGAGCTAATTCTTCTGCCCTGGATGAAATCTGGGCCAAGTCTCATGACTTTTCAGGTCATTTTTAGGCAACACGAACAACCTCAGTTCCATAATTACCGTGTCCAGCCCAGTCCAATAGTTGCAACTCTAAACTCCACTTGAGGTTGGGGTGTCTCCCGTCCCCTGTCTCTGCCTGCCACCGGTGGAAATGAGGTAGTGCGCATGGTTGGCTTCTTTCCTTTTCCCCTTCTGTATCAGTCAGGAGCCCAACAGGAAGTGAATGGCTCTCAAAGTCTGGAAAGTTGAGGAGAGTTTCATTAAAGGATCATTTTCAAAGGGGTAAGCAGGGCTTAGGAGAGGGGAGAACCGCGGGCCTGCAGGTACGAGGAGAAGGAAAAGTTAGTGCAACCAAGAGACGGGAGTTATATGGACAGGGCCCCCTGAGGGGGCTACTGTCTCTGGGCCAGGGGGCAGCAGCCCGTGGGAGGAGGGCCGGGGAGTGGAGGGAATGCCCCTCTCACACCTTCTGGCCCACAGTGCCTCCTGCTGGAGGCATGGAGCCCTGTTCGTGCAGTCCACAGAGGTCAGCCTCCCTGGGCAAAGAGCAGTGAAAGGGGAAATAGTGGGTCTGGGGGGGCATAGGAAAACCCCCTCATGGGGCCTCTCCTCTACTCCTCCCAGTTATAGTGGAAAAGGACAGGAGGGCAGGGCGTGGAGGCTCTTACTTGAGTTCTCTGGGCCCAGCAGATATGTTACGCCGACTCTCCCTCTCCTGGGGTGGATTTTGGAGACCCCTGCCCTACCCAGTCACCGGGGAGCAGCTTGCAGCTCCCTGGATGCTGGTGAGGCCCTCTCCCTGGTTGAGCGTTCAATTCCTTGCTCAGGCCTGAGCGTAGGGCAGGCCCTCCACATGGCTCTGGGGCCCCTGCCTTCTGGGCAGGCTTACCCGGGTGTAGGCCAACTCCAGTCCATAGGAAACACCCCTTTGCCTGAAAACCGGGACTGTCCTATGAAGCCATTTTCCTTTGCTCCACCATCCGAGCTGGCAGTGAGCATATTGCCTTCCCCTTAGATTATTCGAGCATTAATCAGACACCAGTTTCCCATGGCTCCCAAGGCAGAGGACCCATGTGAAGTCTCCAAGAGGTCTCATTAAAGCCCTCATTCTTGGCTTGGCCTAAAGGGGCCCCTTACACCACTTCAGGGATCCTCTTCCAATCTGCAGAAATCTTTCCTTGTCCCCTCCAGCCTCACTGATGGGTGTGGTGGGTGGGCAGCTCAGACCCTGCATGGTGGCCTTGTGTCTTGCTGGGGAACGTGGTAGCTGTTGATGGAGAGCCTGCTCTGAAACTGAGACTAAAGAAGCTAAACATCCAGTTACACCAGCTTTTAGGCACTAAGTTAATAAGCCTCCCTGACCTCAGTTCCCGCCTCTAGACAGTGGGGATAATGGTACCTCATCAGGTACCATTTCATGAAGATTTAATGAATTGTTTCGAAGGCACTTAGCTAATGGCTAGGATATAGTAAGTGCTGAATAAATTGTTGTTGACTTTATTTCTTTCTCTTAGGACTGGGAAGTGGCTTGAAGGGAGGATCTCTTCAAGAAGAAGAGCTGAGAGCAGGGAACCACAGAGCCCTCCCCACCACTCCACTTCCCTCTCTCTCACGGGCCTTTCAAGCCCAGTGGGGGTGGCTGTGAGGCACTGAGCCCCTTGCCAAGAGGCAGCAGGCATGGAAGCTTCTCAGTTCTTTCATGTTTAGCATTAAGTATGACCTTGGGCAAACCTCTGTCTGGCATGCCACATCTCCCTCTGGGAAGAGGGAGGTTCCCTTCTTTTCCAGCCACCTTGGCTGCGAGCAGAGAAGGAAAGCAGGGAAATGGCAGGCAAGCCCTTATCCAGATGCCAGCAGTTGCCAGCTCTGATGCAAGGTGTGATGGGGTAAGAGCATCATCTCACTGGGGCTGCCTGGGGCCCCAGTTCCCCTCAGCCTGGCACAGGATTTCCTTTCCCTCTTCTTAAACTCTACATGGGAGAGGGAGAGGCAGAGAGAGAGGGAGAGGGGGAGGGCCTCTGAGTTTATGGAAGAGGCTCCCAGGTCAGCCCTGTCCTGCAAGGGTGTCCTTTTCACCCTGTGAAAGCAGACTCCCAGCCCCACAGGTGGGCAGCAGTTGCCTGGTCCAGGCTGAGGGCAGCACTCATGTCCTGCCACTCCTGAGCCTGTAGCTGATGCCTGGAGACTAAAGACATGGCCGTGTCCTGCTTATGGACCAAAGCATGTTCTCAGAAGATTCCATGACCCCCAGGCCTGAGTTGTGACCTGGAGGCGGGTGCCTCCCGGCTGATGGCAGGAGGATTCGGTCAGTAACCTCAGTGTTTCGCTGAAGACATTCATCCCTCCTGGCTTTCGTGCTGTTCCTGGGCCCCGAAACATTCTCTCCTCCCTACTAATCCCCCTGCTGTCTTTCTGCAGGCACTAGCTTCAACTACTCTGCTTTGCCTCTCTGCTGTCGCTCCTTCACTCTCCCATCCTACTACCCTGAGGGTTCCTGCAGAGCTTTGCCCCGAGTCTGCTCAGTCTGTACCTCGGGGGCCTTCCCGGGCTGTCATCTCAGCAACAGCCTAACTCCAACCCACTTTATTTTTCTCCTTAGCGCTCATTATCTCCTGGCATGATTTTATATATCATTTGACTATTGTCTGACTCCCTCCTTTCTCTAGAATGTGAACTCCACCAGGGCAGGGAAGTTTGTTTTGTTCTCCACCATATCTTTAGCAGCTTCAGCCAGTGCCTAGCAAATACAAGGCACCAAATGAGTGAGTGAGTGAGTGAGTGAGTGAGTGAGTGAATGCCCTTCTCATCCTTGGTCTGTGCCCACCTTTACAGAGCTCAACCCAGACACCATCTTCACCCCACCCACCCAACCCTTGCCATACATGTATCTTCTCCCCTCCTGATTATAAGTGATTCCCAATTCCAAAGAAATTGGGACCCCATAGACTGTGTCACCCACAGAAATGGATGGACGGGAGGTGGAGTGAGAACTATGCCACGGGCACCATGGCACAGGGGAGGGCACGTGCACCGTGGGCTCAGACCGATCCCCCTTGCTCCCTGTCTGGGCCACTCGCCACAGTGTGGCCGTGGGCCTGTGGTTGTAAATAGTGGTTGTTTGCAAAGGATCTGGTATAGTGGCTGCGCAGAATAGCTGGTCAATAAATGCAGGCTGTTGTAACTGTGGGTCTTTACTAAGCTATACTGATTGGGCAGGACAGCTCTCCCAATGTGTCCTACCTCCAGGGCTCCTTGCCACTTACTCTCTGCCACCTGAGAGCTGTCTGCCATACAGCCTGGTCGCCTCTCCCTTCAAATGGCCTGAAGGAAGAATTCTTCCCCTGGCCCCTGTGGCCAGCGCCCTAGGGCCAGGCCTTCCTCCTCCTCTGCCTGCAGTCCTACCCTGCCAGCCCACATGCTCTCTTAAAGTCCATCTTTGTCTGCCTGTTCTTCAAGGCTCTCCTCGTTTTGCCGCACCCTCACACTGCACACTCCTGCAGCAGCCATATACCCCTCCATTCAGTAACGGATCCATTCAGCATTTTTCAAGCACCTGCTGGGCCCCAGGCACAGGGCTGGGGGCTGGGTCCAGGGGAGCATGATGAAATGACCTCCTCAGGGTGCTCGCAGCTGGGGACAGGTGCATCGCTTGTCGATCCAGTGCAGAGAGTGAATGAGATGACAAGGGTTAGTAGAAGGCCATGCTGTCAAACAGCAGGTTACCAGCCCATTAGTGGGTCACGAAATTAACTTAGTGGGTCACGATCAGTATTTTTTAAAAAACTAAATAGAGCAGAATGGAAATATCACAGAATGATATTATGGGATCACATCTGTAATAAGGGGAAAATGTCATTTCTTTAAAGCTTTTTTTTCCATTTTATATATATATTGTGTGTGTGTGTGTGTGTGTGTGATGTAAAATATATTTCTTATTTTGGGTCATAGTAGAAATGTTTAGAAAACACTAACATAAGGTATATTGGAGCTTCATGGAAGGACTGACATCTAAAAGAGACCTGAAATATTAGTAAAAGTTCATCGAACAGAAGGGTAGAAAGATAGGAGCCTATTGTAGACAGAAGGGATCGCCTAAAAATACCAGGGGTGGGAACAGGAGGGGGGAAAGAGCGAGCAAAGAAACAAAAACAGAGAATTGAATTTTCATTGTCCCACATATAAAACACGTATATTCCCCCATGCCTTTCTTCTAGTATCTCTTGCCTGTGCCCACCAGCCTCCTTTTTCCCTTCTCTTTCAGAATTGGCTGTTGATCTTTCCCAGTCCAGCTCAGTGCCCTGGGCCTCGGGGTCCAGCCCTTGATGACTCTGTGTCTCTTGCATTTCTGTTGAGTTTTAGATTTTATGGTTCATTTTCACCCACCATGTCTCCTTTGAGGGTCCCCATGGCCACCTAGGGTTGTTAAGAGGTGTCATATTTTCTCCACTCGATGAAAGGGAAACTGAGGCTCAGGGAGGTCCAGTGCAGGCCCAGGCTCACCCAGGTATGAGTGATAGCGTCAGAGCTGTCAGCAGATTTGCTACTCCCAGACAAAAGCATTGTTATTTGTATCATGTTGGACCTTGAACATACGCTCCCACCAGTCTTTCCGCTCAGTTCCTTAAGTCCTTCTGCGATGAAGGCCGCGTTTTACGCCTGGGGCCCTCCCACCGTGCTAGATACCCAGACCAAGACCCAGAAACACTTGGGATTTCTGCCCACATTGGAATGTGACACTAGGCCTGAGGCACGGATCGCCATAGTATCGGACCTTGCTCTCATTTTCTTCCCCATTTGTATCTGTGCTCTTCTCTGCGCGCTCCTCTTCCCTCTCTGCCTCCCAGAAGCCCCTTCCTTGCGCGTTCTCCCTCCTGTCTTTGCTCTTCCTTCCCCTCTCTGGCTGCGTACAGTCAGCCTGGACCAGCAGTGGGGAGGCCAGTTCCCAGGAGAGAGAGGTCTGCTTGTGAGTGGGGAAGGCAAAATGACCCTGGCCACTGACTCGCAGCTAATTGGCTTGAGGGTTTTTAAGCCTCTCTGGGGAAATGCCTTGAACGGCTAGAATGGACACTTGCTCTAACCCTGGGGGAAAAAAAAAATAAGTGTAAGAACTAGCAGAATATCCCGATGGGCTTTGGGGAGGGAAAGAAATAAATCCTGTCCTCAAGCGTGGGCCAGAGTCCCGTGTGGCCGCCCTGGCATCTCCCTGTGCCTCGGGAGGCTGGCTCTCTGCCCCGGTGAATGACAGGCTCAGTGAGGAGAGATCTATTTGCTCCTAAGCACTAGACTGTGGCTGCTTTTCCAGGGCTGGAGCCATTTACAGATGGGAACAACACTCGTCTCTGGCAGGGGAGCCCCATGGCCAGCACCAGCCCAGGGCCTTGAAGTAGATCTCTCTGTGGGGGCTGAGCGGGCAAGGGGCACAGGCCAGAGGGCCACTTGTCCAGTGGGCAGAGTGGGGCAGCCTCCCCAGACAGGCAGGCAGGGCTCCCCTTGGTCATCCTTGTGGCCCTGGCACGCTGGGCGCTCACTACATGTGTCCGGGAGGCATGAGTGGTGGCCGAACAAGGTTCCCTGGAGGTCAGGCCATTACCTCCCGTCCTTCGGTTCTCCCCGTCTTCCCACCTGCCCCCGGCCCGCCACATACGTACGCGCACAGTCCCCACTGGAGACACATCGTCATACTCAAGACAAGCGTTACCGAGCAAAACAAAAGAACACAAGCAAACAAATGAAAAACTAATCAAATAACAAATGTTATCCCAGCCCAGAACTTCACGGGTTCCTGTGACAATTCTTAGTGATAGACAACTGGTCTACCCTAATGGGTCATGTATCAGCCACTGTGAGAATATGTGGCATTCTTCCAAACCTCAGCATGGCCCCTGCAAGCCCCAGGCAGATGAAGGAAGACCCCCGCAGCGGGTACCCCTGCCCCTGTTAGCTCTTCTGATACCGTTGTACTCCCAGATATCATCTCAAGAACTCACGATCTTGTACGTCTGAAAACTGGAGTTTGCGTCCTAAACTCACTGATTGCTAGCTGTGTGATTTAGGGCAAGTCACTGAACCGCTTTGAGTCTTCACTGCTTCGTTTATTAAGCGAGAATAACAAAAATACAATGATCACAGGACTGAAGCAAGAACTGAGTCGTTTGAGAAAGTATGATATAAACTTTAAAGGGCTGGCAAATGTTTTATTTATGTGTTTCTTTTCTCCCCTACTGGAATAGGAGCTCCACAGGGCAGGAACCTTGCTCTCTCCAGTGCTGTCTCCCAGCACCTGGCACAGCTCACGATACACAGTAATCACTCGCACTATGAATACATCAACAAATGACCAAAAGTCATCCAGGACACAGAAACGGGGTCCCCACACCACAGCCTAATCGTGCTCTGGGACAAGGGACTTCTCCTCAACCTGCCGTCGGATCTGTGGAGCCTAAAGAGTTCCTGACTCCCACCTTAGTACCTTGTGTGTTTGATATCAATTGGTTGACTGAATGTGTGACTGTCAGTTAAACAGCTGGCTCCTTGGCCTTGCCTATCCAGGGGGGCCCTGTGACTTGCTTCTCGTGTAGGGTGGGGTGTGGAGACAAAGCACAGCTCTGGCAAGATGTGGATAGGCCCTTTGCAAACACAAAGAGCAATATAACCTTCCAAGTTCTCACTTCTCAGGATTGAATAATGCACCAGTCTCTGGGGGAGTATTACAGGGGGGATGTGGCATTCTCAGTCCAGTAAGGTTAGATAAGGAGGAAGCAGCCCTGTGCTAACCAGAGGGACCTGGAGGCGGGAGGAGCCCCAGCAGGTCCTGGCCTGGAGGCCTTGGCCTGTGAAACAAATGTCTGGCTGCGTTCCTCCAGGGAAGGCCAGAGGGACTCACAACGTCTCTCCCACCTTGTTCACTCAACCCGTGCCCTGAGGAGACCAGCTCTGCTCCCAGCCCCGTGCTCGGCACCATGGGGTCTATGCTCCGTACAGTTTCTGTCCGGAACACCTCCCACCTTGTCCACCATGTGAACACCCAGTCAGATCGGGGGTTGCAGAGCCTTTCCTGACCGTCCTCGGTTCTCCCTCCCACACCACCCCCACAGGCTGGATCTGATCGGTCCTTCCTCCCCTGCGTCCCCCTGCACCGTGAGCACAGGTCCACTGTAGCCTCCACAACACGCCGCTCCACTTACGTGACTCCGTGAGGCAGCTGAGCTGATGATTCATTAAATACCAGCTACCCTGTATTGCGTATTTCCTAAGGGCCAAGCACTGGGCCGGGTGCTGTGCGCACATCCGCACGTTTAATCCCACGACACTCCGTCAGAGAGGTGATGTTCTCCCCTTTTCTCAGATGAAGAAGGTGAGGCTGTTCAAGACCACAGGGCCATGAAGGGAAGCAGTGCGGCCAGGCCTCGAGCCGTCTGACGCCCACATCCGTGTTCCTTGCACTACTCGTACCTGTGGAGAGGCCGCGAGCCAGGGCCTGGGAGGACCCCCGCCGCAGGCGTCAGGCAGCCCAAGAACGGGATTCCTTAGTAGATGCTGTGCTGCTTCGCCATCACCGGTCACGGCGCTCCTGGCAGAGCGGCCGGCTGTTGGGCCGTTGGAGCGCAGAAGCCAACCAGGGCGAGACCCGGGAGCCTCAGAGTCGTGG
Source organism: Phataginus tricuspis (assembly GCA_029783875.1). Taxonomy (NCBI): domain Eukaryota; kingdom Metazoa; phylum Chordata; class Mammalia; order Pholidota; family Manidae; genus Phataginus; species Phataginus tricuspis. The sequence continues at coordinate 13,405,327 of JAQQAC010012408.1, forward strand.
GGGAGTGAGGGAGGGGCGAGGCTGGGACTCGCAGAGGCCTGCGGTGTTTTCGCCCAGGCTCCCTGGCTCAGCCGTGCAGCCGCCCAGCTCCTCATTCCACCTGGCTTCTAATTCCAGCGTTAGCATTTACCAGCCGCGCCTTTCGCATGTTTTGAACCATCTCCGAGCATTCATTAGCTCATCTGTGAAATGGGTAATTACAGTGCCTGTTTCCCAGGGTTGTTGTGACGATTAAAGGAGGTGCATCTGTTTGTCACTGTCAATGCAACATCCCGAACTGGCAGTGGTCCGTCAGTGGGAGGTAACTGTGGAAGGACCTGTGGGATAGGCCCTTGACTTCATGGCTCCTGCAATCCAGCAAGTCTGTCTTCCGTGAATTCCCCCAGAAATCCCTCCTGGGCCACCTGGAGCACACGAGGCTGCCCCCTGTGGTTGAGCCGGTGTGCCTTGCCCAAGGCCCCAGGACAGGGCGGGGGGGGGCAAGAAGGAGGGTGCCTTGTTCTAGCTGCCGCAGACGCCAGCCGTGACCCTGCCACACGTCGTGTGCTGCTGGCTAAGCCCCGGGGTGCCGCCTTTCCCTCGTCCCACAGGGAGCCCGGTGTGTGGCTGTGGGAGGGGCTGCTGTGGTTCAGGACTCAGCCCACCACTGTCCCTTCCTCCCCACCCCTCTCCCCCTTCCCTTCAAATCAAATTCCACAAATACCTACCGAGGACCTGCTCTGTGTCAGGCATGGTGCTGGCCCTGGGAGACGTGAGACCCCGACACGTTGTCCTCAGTGCTCCCAGGGTGAGCGGTGAGGGCCCGCGGCCCGCAGAGAGCTTACAGCACACTCACCTTGTGCCGAGACAGGGCCGGCTGCTACCTGCCCTGTGTCATGGTAATGGCTGACATGCCCGTATTTGCCTCCCCTTGGGGCATGATCACCTCCAGGGAATGTATTCACATGTTCAAGAAGGAATGTTTACCGAGTTTCTTGTATGGCCAGGCACCGTGAGGGATACACAAACAGCACAGCAAGAGAGGGCAGCTGCGAGACAACATGTGAGCAGATCCGCTACATGGCAGCCATGCATGTGCCCTCCCAGAGGCTCCTGGGAGAGCCGAGGGGCTGGGCTGGGGGTGCAGAGGAGTGGCGGGTGGAGCCCACCCTGTACTAGGCCAGGGCGGGCTGGGCTTCACCCCGGAGAGGGTCTGTGGTGGGAACAGAGAGGGACAGAGGAAGTCTCAGTCCCCTTGGGAAGGACCTTCTCGGGGCCTTAGTCCTCTCCCACTGCTTCAATCAAGGGCACCATTTGGCTTTTTAATTGTGTCCCAGCCTCTCATTAATTGGGATGGAGTGACAATGGGACAGGCAGTGGCACAGCAGTCATAGGCTCTGAGGGGCATCGTGCTGCCTGCATCCCTCCCTTCCTGTCCCCAGGCTCCCCTTGGCCAGGTCTCCTGGGGGATGGCCAGGAGGGCAAGAGGACCAGGCCTCCCTCAACCTCCCCTGACATCTACCCCCTGCCTGCAGAGGCGGCCTCCAGATTGGATTTTTAATGTAGTTTTCCCCTCATCTTTTGTATTTACATAGCAATAAGTCTAATAAATAGTTGTCGAGAAGATGGATGGCGCCCTGTCTGTATGTTTTCCTGACAGGTTTAGCCCTTTATGAAACTCGCCAAAGCAGAGGCTTTTCTGCAGCTAAGGAAAGGCAGTCACTGTAAGACCCCGGCTGGGTTTAGCTCAGAGCAGTTGGAAAGAGCATGAAACTTGGGATCATAGTTTCTGGAGTTGGATCCTGGCCAGGCCACTCCTGGGCCTCAGTCACTTCCCCTGTAAAACGGGGTGACTAGCGCCTGCCCTGCTGCTTCCTGGGGCAGAGGGACAGCGCTTCTCTCCTCACCTCTGGCTGTCATGAAGGCCTCTGCGTGGCCTCTTGCTCTCACCAGCCTCCTTCGTCCAGGCACTAGTCTGTCCAGGTGGCCCGCGAGCAGGCAGCCCACTGTGCAGATATAACCCCTCTCCGGAGAGAAAGGACATCACCCGCCCCGGAGTAGCCTCAGGACACCTGGGTTCTAGCCCTGCCTCTGCTCCTGCCTCACTGTGTGACTTTAGACAAGCCACTCTCCCTCTCTGGGCCTCAGCCTGCTCCCCTGAAAATGAGGTATTCCAGGAGTCCGTGGATTTCCTCTAGACTGCCTCAGGACCGAGGACAGTGAAACAATGGCTGTTTCCCCGGGGATGTACCTGTGGGTTAGGTGACGCTGGGCATGGAGCTCTGTGTGGAGAAAGAGCTGAGTGGAAACAGATGGAGGCCAGGGCACCCTGCCCTGTTTGCAGCCCATCTTTATTGGCCGGCATTCCCCCAGGGTCCTCTGCTGCCCAGAGCTTACTCTGGGGAGAAGCTTTCTCTCACTCCTTTCTCCAATGGAAAAGCCTTCCCTCCGACCAGCTGGAAAGGAACCCCACCCCCTTCTAGCACTTCCCTGCACTCACCACCCATTTCCTCTCCCCCGTCTTCCTAGGTGTCCCTTCTTCCCCGTGGCCTGTGCCCCTTCCCTGCTCCAGGGGCTCTCCTCCTGTCTTCCCTTCCCCCGGCTCCACCCTCTCTGGATTTCAGCCCTGGCTCCTCGGCCAGGCGAAGGGTGAGGAATAGGCTACTTAAGAGCATCCACCCGCACACCGGAAAGAAGGCTGCAAGTCACAGTTCTGCCGCTTAGTAACTTGACCTTGACAGAGCCGGGGCCAGAGTCTAGTTTCTTCGTGGAGAAAACGGAAATGCTGAACATGGAAGCTCCACTCCCTTTCCCACCCTATCTTCTATCATTTTTTATCTTATTTGGGTTCTCCTGAAAACAGAGGCCAAGACATGGGCGGCTGCCTCCCTGCGGGCTGTGCCTCAGTGAGTAGGGGGGGTTTTCCCTAGGCTCTGGGTCACACCACGGCGTGCTGAAGGTGGGGAGCACGCCCCCATCTGCGGAGCCACCTGACTCACTGCTGGATGTTCTTACTAATCTTACCATCTCTTCCTCCCCGGACCCCACACAAATGTAAGGTCCTCGAGGGCAGAGATTAGTATCTGTTCACTGGTGTGCCTGGTACATAGTAGACACTCAGTGACTGTGTGTCTGAATGAACAAGCAGGTTAGAAAGAAGAGTGCACATACTCTTTGTGCAGGACCCGGCTCACAATAAGTATCCAATAAACATTCACTATTTCCAGTATCAAGGTAAATGACCGTGGCTTGTGCCCTCTATGGCCAGGTGGGCAAAGGGCAGAGGCATTTTCCTCTCCCATCTCTGAATCCCAGGGCAGGTGAGCTGACAGGTGATACAGGGGCCCTTGAAAATCAGCAGGCTGATTGATGCAAGACAAGGTAAACTGATGATTGTTGTCGGAAGCTCAAAGCTCTGCTCTGGGCAGCTCCCCATCCACATGACCTCTGATGGGGCTCTTGGGTGCCACCCTAGGGAACTGTCCTTGTTAATTGTGTCAAAGGAAAGCTGTTTCCTCTGTCAAATGCAGTTTCTGTTCTGCTGTCAGAAACTCAAAGACCATCTTCCGGCTGCGAGCAGGGAGACAGTGTGCCTAGAGGTCCTCCTTCCTGAGCCAGGACTGGGGGGCCCTCAGGGGGCTCCCGGTGGCTCTGGGCTCCTGGAGCCACCCTGCCCCTGGCTGCCTGTCATCTGCTGGGGATGACAATGCCATTTGTTCTAGTTCTCATTGGCATCTCATTTCACACGCTATTAAAGGAACCTCTCCAGAAGGAATGGAGGAAAAGTTTGCTTTAGCGGGAGAGGAAAAAGTAATGTATGCTCAAACTGGGCCCTGATTTATTTCCATGATAAAAACCTAGTCAGTTGGAGCCAGGCCCTCTGGGCCCTGGGAGCTGGGCCAACGGTTTGGACCTGGGTGCTCCCGGGTCATCTTGCACAGAGGACCTGTGTAGCCCCACTGTGTGCAAGGGTGGCTACGGCAGGAAGCGCTTAGAAGGTGGCTCTTAGAGGCATGGGGCCTCCTTTCCTTTCCTGTCCTTGACTCTTGAGTCTTAGTTGGTCCCTCTGGTGAGAAGCAGAGCAAGCCCCCAGCCCAGCTGCTCTCCTCCCTGGGTGCCCGTAGTTAGTGAGAAGAGGCGGAAGACATGTCAGGCCGAGGTTCGGTATTTCTAATAAGCTCGCTGGTGATGCCAATTCTACTGGTCTGGGGACTGTACTTTGAGTAGCCAGAATCTGAAGAATGGTTAGGACTTCCCTAGGTAGGTGGGGTGTAGTTGCAGCCCCTGGTCCTCTGGATGTGACCCTCTTTCTCTCTTACACAACACATCTGACCCTGCCCTGGCCTGGGCTTCCTTAACTCTGGGACACTAGTCAGAGAGAAACTGCCAGAACTCTCCCTGCTCCACACGCCTAGCCCGGCCCCCGCTCCCCTGGCCTCTCTCCTTTCCACCTGGAACAGCTTCCCCTCTGTGACCTCAGGTGGTGGTTCGGAGTGCAGGCCCCGGAGTCCAGCTGCCCAGGTGTGTGGGCCACTCTGTTATTACCAGCAGCGCTGGGCCTTGGCTTCTTCATCCGTAAAATGCGGAAATGGAATATTAAATGAATTAATACTCAGCACAGCTCCTGGAATACACGGAGTCCTAATGCATGTCAGGTATTCCTTTTAGCTATTGTGCACTTCTCCTTTCCTTTTTCCCCAGTCCCCGCTCACCTCCATCCCACCCCCCACACTTCTCTTGCCTGAACACCCGCCCATCCTGCGGTGAGAAACTGGTTGGGGATGCTTCCCCGGCCTGTCCCAGCGCCGCCGCAGCTCCTGTGTCCACAGAGCACATTGCGCCTGTCTGGTCTTCCCTCCTTCACTCAAGCCAGCTCAGAACTCATCTCAGAGTAAAAGGCAAAGTCCTCACCCGGGCCGGCATGTACCCTAGTCCTCGGTCATTGGCATTACCCCCTGCTCCCCACTAGTCCCCTGATTTGTCACAGTGCCCCTGCTTCAGGGCCTTTGCGATGCAGCTTCTTCTCCCTGGACCCCCACTTCCTCCGGGGACTCCCCACTTCTTGCATGTTTCTGCTCAAATGCCCACTTACGAAAGATTCTTCGGAAGTGCCGCCCTGAAACTTGCCTCTTGGCCAGGGCTCTCCGTGCCCTTTCCTGCGAGGGCTTCTTCGTGGTCCTTGTCGCCATCTGAGGTACAGCGTGACTGATGGCACCCCCAGCTCTCCAGGAGTGCAGGCGCTTCTCTGCTTTGTTTACTGCTGCATCTGACTCCCAGCCTGGCACATAGAAGGTGCTTAATAAATCTTTGTTAACTAAATGACTAAGGGGAGATTCCATGGTCATACGTGAACTAGGATAGCATCCGGTAGGAAGTAGGAATTTAATACATGTCAAGTGAATAAAGGAACAAACTTCCTTAGATGCTCAGACTGTGGCCTGAGGCGAATCACATACCTTCTCCTGGCCTGGATATCCCTGTCTGGAAAAGGCGGAGTTTCTTCCATCCCCAGCAGTCCATGATTCTGTCTTTACGAGGGCTCAAGTCAGCGAGGAGACCCATCCGGCTGGAGTGAAGTGGCCTTGTTGAGAAGGCAGGTTGGGGTCAGACTAAAAGGACTTTGGACTTCAACTTCATGCCAAAGGCAACGAGTTGCCACTGTGGTTATTGAGTAGAAGAGTGGCATGATCGGTGTGGCACCTTAGAAAGACTAACGGGACAGGTGAGCAGGCTGGGCGTTGGGGGCGGTTGCTCCAGACCTGTATCCAGCCCCCCACCGCAGCGCCTCTGCCCACAGTGTGAGTTCAGGCCTGCCCGGGGCACGGAGGGAGAGGCGATTTCCTGCCTGGGAGTTGAACCCCAGTTAGAAGCCTGTCCCTTCCCGAGTGTTCCTGGGAATCCGCTGGAGAGGTCAGGAAGCCACACCGTGTCCTTGCCCCCTGCTGTGTCCCTCAGATGTCAGCACTGTTGGTCTCGTCTTACTGCCTCCAGGCACAGAGTTGTTGTAATGAGGGAGAAAGGCTCTGAACAGGGTGATCGCTGGTGTGGAACAGCCTGTCTGCTTGGCCGGAGAGGCTGCTTGAATTCCATTTATACAGTAGGCATCCTGTTCATCCTCCTGCTAAGACCAGCCGTCTTTGTCTGCCAGGCCGGCACCCATGGTCCCCCAGGAGATCTGGTGGCCCTAGACAGGGCTGGGGGGATGGAAAAGCTCGGGGTCTGGTCAGGCTAATGCTGCCCCTGGAGGGGATGCCGGGGTGGCCACAGGGGTCACAGTGTCTGTTTCCAGGAAAGGAATGTCCTGACCCTCTAGGGACTCAAATATACTGTGCCCCTGATGTATTCACCCCCTCTCCCTTCCCCTCTTTCCCCAAACCTGCTCCTTCTCCCTGTTCCTCACCTCAGCAGATGGCCCACCCCCTGTCCAGAAGGTGGGCCCAGACAATCCCCACACGGGGATCCATGCAGACCTGCTGCTGCTGGGCCTGCTAACTAGGTGACACACTCACTCCCTGCTCCCGACTTCAGACCCTTATCATCTTTCAGGCAAAGTTACTCCGCTGGCCTTCCGGCTGGTCTCCTGGTCTGCAGTCTTGTCCCCACCCAGCCATCCCATCATGAGTTGCAAGAACCATTCATTAGCCATTCGTCCACTCCACAAGTATTTATGGAGTGACTCCCATGTACCAGGAGCTATGCTAGGCCCTGGGCGCCCAAGAAAGCCCACAGTGTCTCCTGGGATAGAAAGTGAACCAAAATTGCACGGATAGTTCTGTCATTCCAGTTAGAGTTGGAAGCACCACGCAGAAGGGGAAGGAGGGCTGAGCTGTTTGGCAAGGACATTAATGTGGCTGAGATAGGGAGTGGCGAGGGTCTCCTTGAGTAGGTGACAGTCAAGCAGGCCCCAATGGGCGGACAGCCCTTAAGCAGTCCAAGCGAGAAGTGGCCAGATGAGTGGCCAGGGCCTTCCCTCCTTCTGGCTGCCCCAGCCCCCAGCCGCAGCTCTGCCCACCCTGCTGCCTTGGTGATACCAAACCAGCCGCCCCCCTCCATTTCTTGGGGCTGCTTGGTGCCTTTGCCCCTGGTCTTTCCCCCTATCTAGCCTGCCATCCCTGCCCTCCTCCCCTGGCCACCAGACGCATCCTTCAAGCCTCAGACCCCTCCCCCGGGAAGCCCAACTGGTCCTCTAGTTTAGCATTGTAGCCACAACCACCTTGTCATGTTTTCATCTGTTCAGGTGTCTGCTTCCTCCACGGGACCCTTCCTTCTCCCAGTGCCCTTTGCTTCCCCAGTGCTGGCATGTAACAGGGGCTTGCTAAATACTGTGAAGCTGAACAGCGTGAATGGAAAGACGTACCCAGGCTGTCAGAAGATGGTCACTAGCCCAGCACTCAGGTTCCTGGCCCCGTGTGACAGCTTCCCCAAGGCACAGCCATTCTCCAGACTTAGAGGTGGTCTCCGCCTGTCTGTGAGCGTGTGTGTGTGTGTATAATCAGCAATCCCAGAAAGTACAACTTATCAGGGTGAGATGTGTCCATGTTTTCTGCATGAATTACACAGAGCAGGCCTGGACTGTGCATTTTGCTATTTTTATAAGACAGTTTTTGTGGAGTTTATTTTCCTTTAGCACATTTGTCGGTGTAGTTACCTAGGGGACGTGTGTGTGTGTGAATAACTGAAAAGTGTATTGGGGGTGTTTTGTGCCACGTGCGGGAGCACCGTTCTCCCTGTGGGTTGGAATGAGGCCAGGCTTCTGGGAGCACAGGCTCCCCTTTTCTGGGTCTCCAGCCAGGGCTGTTGGCCCCTCGGTGCCTCTTCCACACACTGGAGCAAGCAAAGTGTGCCCATCAGTTCGCATCAAGGAGGCAGTTCTGCTCCCACGACAAAATCAGATGATCTGATGCCCGTGAGCAACTGAGCGCCATACCTGGCACACCTGAGTGTTCACGGGGAAGAGGCTTCCACCACCTTTATCATCATTCGCATTGTTACCCTTTTAACCGTTATTTAGTATTTCATTATTATTACCTCCAATTGTATCACCAAAGTCCTCTGCTCATTCTACCCTTTATACTAAAGATTTGTATTTAAGGCTGGGTGGGGACAAGACTGCAGACCAGGAGACCAGCCGGAAGGCCAGCGGAGTAACTTTGCCTGAAAGATGATAAGGGTCTTAAGTTGGGAGCAGGGAAAAGGATACATTTTTCTTTCTCTGAGCAATTAAAATAAAGACAAGATATTAAGATGGTTTCATTTGTGTAGATATCTCTCTACATAAATACGTCAAAACAGGCAATTCAATTAATTACCTGGGAGAAAGCGAAGCAGGTTGTTGCGTGAATAATCCAAAAGCCAAGGGCATGGGCTCTACAGTCAACTCAGAAACCTCTCTGCAGTGAGGCCAGAGAGCATGAGGGAGGTCTGGTTAAACCAGTTTTAAAGGTTTTGGCTGGTGAAGTATCAGAAGGACCTTGTAAGGTGGCTGAAGGGATAACAGGGTCCTCCCAGCACAGACTCTAGGGTTGGCATTTCAGTGAAAGTCCTTCTTGTGAATTTCGGGATCTGCTTAAAAGTGTAAGTCTTGCATAACCCATGCTCTTTATTACATACATGCTGAATGTATGGATGGATTTGAGTTAAAGTCTTGTGAGCTCCAGGGATTCCTTCATGTCTCTGTTGGAAGCACAGAAGAGGTGACAATCATCAGCCCGTTGACCTGGATAAATACACAAAAATAAGAAGGATAGCTACCAGTTATCAAGTGTGAATCATATGCCAATCATTAAGTGCTCTGTATGTATTAACTCACTTAATAATCACCATGGTGCCATGAACTAGGTACTATTAGCATCTGCGTTTTATGGATGAGGAAAGTGAGGCATAGCAGGTTGAAGCACTTGCTCAAGTTCCCCAACTGGTAGGTGACCAAGCGAGGACACAGACCCAGAGCCCAGTCCGTGCACAGAACAACGTCTCTGCCTGCCATGTCCACACACAGATATGCATGCCACATGCACACACGCTCACATGCACACCACACACACACACACGTGTGTGCTTTTTGGCCAATTTACATCCCTTTTTCTTTCTAAGGACGATATTGGCATTTCCAGAACTCACCCAAGTGTGGCAGATGGTGGTCTAGGATTAATTTGCAGACCCCCTGTGGGTTAGATGACTGCATTCACCGGTGTCTCAGGCTTCCCATGCCTGGGACCGGGTCTCCTCTCTGTGGTCAGCGTCTCTGAGCTCTCGGGTCCCTGGTCCTGTTACTCCGCATCTGCCCTGATCCCTTGGCAGGCCATGGTTTCTAAGAAACAGCAAACTTGGGTTTGGGCTGAGCGCCACCCTGAGGAGGCCACGCCGTTGGCCCAGCTGCCCCTCACCAGGCCAGGGAGGGAACGGACATGCGGCCCGGAGGCGTGGGGGATGGGTGGGAGTCAGCACACGTGGGCAGGCCTCGTAGCACCAGGGAAACAGCCCTCCCTCCTGTGCCCCTGTGTCACTTCCAAGCCATCCTCTCACCAGGCATCAGGAGCCCCATTACAGGATTGGGAGCACTGCTGACTCGGGAAGATGGCTCTGATTACGGGATGCTCTTGCCAGGACAAAAGGGGGTGTCCACCGGAGGAGAGTGTTGCCATCCACTCCGAGGGTATCAACACGCTGTTCTCACAGCTTCCCAGGCCTCCCTCCCTCTCTGGATGGCAGCGGGGCAGGGGGCAAGGGTGGACTAAGGAGCTCTCGGTGTACCTCATCCACCCAGGCCTGCCCGGCCAGTCCACACTGGCAGCTCCCAGGACCAGCCAGAGCAGCCTTGGGCCTGGAACCCGCTCCCCCTCCTCACTCAGCCCTTTGATGCTGATGTTGCCCGCTGTCCGCTGCCACAGGAGGAGGCTCTGTAGCCCATTTGGTCGGGCCTGCTCCCCACACACCCAGGGCACGTGGCTCAGGACCAAGGGTCATCTTGCAGCGCCTTCAGGGGTGTATAACCAAGAGGGGAAATCTGCTCTAAAAAGCCATAGCCTACATCATCAGCATCAGAGCCGCACAGAAAGGGGTCTGGGTGGTCCACACCCTCCAGCGCCGTGAGTGAGCGCTGACTGCGGTCTTCAGGGCGGGGGCTCCTGGGCCTTGGGTGGCCAGGGCAGCTGCCTCTTGTCCTGTGGGGGTGGGGCCTGGGCTGTCCTCGAACGTTCACCTCTGTGCCTTCTTTTAAAACAAGAAAGGAGGGAGGGAAGGGAGGAGGTTGGGAAGGAGACAGGGCCAAAATGCCCAGACCAGCGCGGGAGAGAATCCCGGGTAGCCGTGTGAAAGCCATTGTGAGGGCCTCCGGGCTGGTGGCAGAGGCCCCAGAAGCTGTGCCAGCACGACGCCGGGACGGCTTGCCTTCCATCAGCTCTGTTCCCTCACGTAGGCAGCGGGCTTTCCTTGCCCCTTGGAGGTGGCATTTCCATGGGCACATCCCGGGTCTCCCTGGAAGTGGGTTCAGCTCCAAGGGGCCCCTGTGTGGAGCTGAAGGCTGCTGCACGTGAATTCTAAGGACCTTCTCAACACGGTGACCCCGTGACCATGAAGGCCCGATGTGCGCATTAATGATCAGTGGGGCACAGCCGGCCTTGATGGAGATGAGCTGCGGGACAGAGGCCCCTCAGTGCACCCATGGTTCATGTCTCTCACCTGCATGCAGATCCTGTAAGGAGCTATCATCTCCCAGTCTTCGGGGGAGGAAACCAGGCTTTGAAGGGATCATGTGTTTCACTGAGGTCCTGCAGCCAGCATGTGGCAAGGCCAGGAGTCTGATGGAGCCTGTGTGACTGACTATACCCTCAATCAGCGGTTAGGGTGGGCCATGACTTCAAAGAAGATCCCTGACCCTGGAATCCAGCCCCCAACCCAGCTGTGCAGTTGAGCTGTGCTCCCGCCCTCTGGGCCTTTCTCTGGCCATTTGGAAAACGGGAACTACAAACGAAGCCCGTTGGACTTGGCTTAGGGACCGTGCCTCCCGCTGCCTGCTCCCGCCCCCCGACTGCACAGGTGAGGTGATACACGGAGAAGCCTGGCTACCCCACACCCCCTTCCCAGAGCCTGCGGGGGCCGGTGGCCCTGAGGCACAAGGGGCCTCTCTCCTGCGGTCCAATCCCATCAACACGCATTTGTTCAGTGCCTCCTCTCCGTAGCGCAGCCTCTGGGGTAGAGAAGGTTGGGGAGAGTTTTTAAAGTGCTTGGCAGTGTAGACAGATAAATGCTTTAATCCAAATTACTTAAGTGTCTTTAAATCATGACTGATAAATAAGTGCAAATTAGTACAGCACAGACTACAGAGGGCAATGTGAAGAAGATGCCTAGTAAAAGTCACTAGAGTTGTGTAGGTTTCATCATGGAATGCTTCCTGGAGGAGGAGATTAAAAACCAGGATGGGGAAAGCCCAGTAGCTTTGAACGATGACTGGCTTCCGTGCCTGCTTTCCCACATGCATGCCATTCTTGACTTGGTGCTGCTGCCTGGAGGCCTCCCCGGCCCCCATACCTTTAGAGGCATGTCCCCGGAGGACCCTCCCCTGGTGTCCTACGATAGACTGCTCTAATTTTGTGTGTGCTCTTCTGCCAGGATTCAGAGCTCCCAACCCAGCTCCCTGAGGCTCCTAACAGGAAGTTCACGAGGAACCCTTGGGGAAAAATTTCCTGTCAACTCTGCCCCTTCCTCGAGCCCCTCTGTGAATTAGCGTTCACTGCGTACCTTCTAAGTGACCGGCGCTGTACTGAGCAGTTACTGTGCCCCCTGTGTGTCACGCAGCCACTGAATGTCTGGGCTGGAATCGGACCCCAGTGCCCAGGCCCCCAGAGGAGCACTGTGGACCACCGTCCCCACCATCACGCCGCATGGCACTGCATTCTTTTCAAACCTCCAGGACCCCTGTCTGCCAACTTCTAGACCGAAATGCCATTCCTGGGGGGGACCTCGTACCAGGCCAGCTTTGGCATGGAGTGGAACCAGGGGGGCAGAGTTGTTACAAAACCAAGACCATTCAATCACATGGCTGAGCTTTGAGGACACTGTGCTAAGCGAAATAAGCCAGTCACAAGAGGACCAATACTGTATGATTCCACTCATAGGCAGTACCTAGAGTCACCACTTTCTTAGAGATGGAAAGTAGAATGATGATACAGTAGATGATGATACAGCTGTGTTATTTGGACCGAGAGGTTTGTGGTAATTTGTTACGGCAGCAATAGGAAACTAATACAGTCCCTGAGCAGGGCATCCAGAGGGCCCACCACTCAAAGCTCCCCTGTCAGGCTGGCCCATTCCCAAGGCTTGAGAGATGTCCCAGGGGGAGGAGGGAGTCCCTATCCCATGGGCCAAAAGATGGGTCCCTGCAACTGCCCCTAACCATCAAGCCCTAAAATGATGGCAGTCATAAGAGCAGGCACTCACACAACACTAGGTGCCACGTTCCTTCCTAAGCCTTGTTTTACACTAACTCACAGACTCCTCATAATAATACCCTGCGGTAGCTACTGTTTTACCCCACTTTACAGATGATGAAACAGTAGCCCAGAGGTTCAATGTCACACAGCCCGTAAGTGGCATGGGTGGACTTTGAACCCAGGCTCTAGAATCTTTGCTTTCAGCTGCTACACTATGAAAATAACAGGCTCTCTATTCCTTGCAGAGGAGAGAGTCTGCCTTCTACTGAACTCCATGGGTTATTTTTGGTGGAAGGAGTCCCTCCACATCTTCTTGGTTTGACCTTTTTATTTTGGGTTGTGTTAGGGCTCCGTGAAACATCGCCAAGGCTCTAAGAATCAGAACTATGAGAAGAGATATTCTCAGAGAAGTGTCTCTCCCTCCCTCTCTGCTCCCTGTTCCCGTCTCCTCCTTCCAGCCCTTTTCCACCTACCTCTTGTAGGTAACCGGTTTGTTAAATATCTGGCTTATCCCTCCTGTTTGCACAAATGAGCAGGATACCTGGGTACTTGCTTCCATCCCTTTCTTTGTTCCATGAGGGGTAGCATACTATGGATAGCCTTTTGTGTTTTGCTTTTTAACTGAGCGGTATATTCAGCAGGACTTGAGAAGCTTAGCGACAGTGTGCTGGGCTTAGCTTCCTTCATCACAAAGATGAGGGCCAGGGCTGGCCCTGGATAAAGAGCCCACTCTCCCAACTCACTCACTCCTTGGTTTAGAACAAAATGAACGTATAGCGTCACCAACTTTCTCGTCCGCAGATGGAGCTGCCCGGGTGTGCCCTGCAGTGGCTTGGCAGGTCCGGCATGCCACCGCTGAGTCTCGCTGTCCTTCTAACAGAGAGGGACCAGAATATCCATGTTGCTGGGAGAGATACTGAGGCTCAGAGGAGCTTTTAAGTCATTTAAGTCATGATGATTCAGCACAGAGTGGAGCCAAGTCTCCTATTTCCTTTGTTACACTTGGGTATAGTCAGTGGTGCTTTTTGGCGTTGGGGTGACGGGTAGGGGTGGAACCCGGGCAGGAACCAAGGATCAGGGGCAGGGAGGTGCCCAGCCACCAGGTGAGCCAGAGCCAGAAGCCCCTCGCCCAGGTCCGAGACTGGCTGTTTTCTCGGTTCATTTGCTCGGCCACTGATTCAGGTCGCATCCATCCAGAATTCCTTGCGCAGCACCCCGTCCCACGGATGAAGGCCAGCGTGGGCGCCATGTCACGCGGTGAAGGCCCTCTGCCCCTCCATGTGCTGGCCTCCTGCCCACGGAGGCAGAGTGAATGTGACCCTCTTCGGGGGTCCCGTACACCCCTGGCTTGGCTGACTACTAACCTGGGGAGCTTTCCTGTTCTTTGTCACCTCGGTTTCAAGCCAATCTGCTGTGACTCCAAACCCCAGGCCCAACACAACTTACTGTTAAAAAAAAAGAAAAAAAGAAACAAACCCAGTGAATTGCATCAAATCATCTAGCTTTGTCCTGCATTCCGGGAGCCTTTCTAGATCTGCCTACCTAATTAGCTTCTTCTCCTAACCCAAAATATGATTAAATGTGTATTAAAAATATCTTTGCAGAGTAGGATCAGACACACCTGAGCATTTTCTAAATTTAGCAAAGGACAATGGGCTCTGGGTTACTTTAATTGGGTGCGGGCTTGCTGCAGAAATACATTTTAATTTGGATTTCCAGAGCGATTCTGTCTGTCTCCTGCCTTTCAATTGCGTAGCTGAGGAAGGGGGAGCATAGTGGGGCCCGTTCATAACTGCCCTCCCTCCCGACTTATCTCAGAGCTGAATGAACGGTGTGTGGCTGGTGGAGGAGGGGAGAGGCGGGGAAGGGCTCGGCTTTGACAGGTAGCGAGGCACAAGCAGGATGGGCCAGCTCTGCGGGAAAGGCAGTTCTGGGACGGCATCCCCATCACCCAGCTTTAGTAGTGGTTCCCTCTGCTCTCTGGCACTTGCGGGAGGTGGCACTCGCTCAGAGCTGAGAAATAGTCATGCATTTGGGACAGTTTCAACCAGGAGGTACATCTCCAAGGCACTCCGCCAGCTCTTTTGCTGAAAGATGAACAGGGCCACTCTCATAATTATAACGTTATTCCCCCCAGAGATGCCAAGGCGGGCTTCATATGAAAGGCTTGAATGGCGTCCCCATGTGCCTATCACTCTCCATCACTGGGCAAGGACTCCTGGAAGTCGCAGCCTCTGGAAACCCCTTGGGTGCAGTCAGTTTTGCTGAGATGGGTGCGGAGGTGTTACCCAGCCCCAGAGGACTGCCCAGGGACCAGAGGTGGGCAAGGTCTGGGGGCTGGCTGATGGTAAGGATGCCTGGCTTCTCGTCAGGGTTCTCCACTCCCTGCTGGAATTCTTACACCAGGTGCTTGCAACTGATTTTCAATTTGCAAAGCAAAACAAATTTGCATTAATCGGAAAAATCCACAGGAAAGACTGCTTAGATTTTAATGCAGCTGCCGGAGCTGTTCAGATGCCGAGTTTGCAGGAGGCCATATTAAGCCTGATGCCATCCCAGGCTTGTTACCTCTCCTCTGAAACAGTTGTGTCTGTAGAGCAGAGTTCCTCCCCCGGTCCTAGGCTGTGTGGCCTTTCCTGCATACTGGGAAGCAGAGACAGGAGGGGGAAGCAGGGAGGGCTCTCGTGTCCACACCCTGCAGCAGCCTTGTCCCCAGGAGGAACGATATGGGCAGCACCAGAAGGCCTGTGCTGGGCTGTCCTGAAGTCCTGGGTCACCTGTGAGCTAAACTCAGGTCCTCTTCTGAGGACTGCGCCCCACGGCAATGTCACTCCAGGCTGCCAGGCTCCCGGCTCCGTGTCTGCACATCGTGCAAAGGGTCAGAACTCATCGGAGCTTACGCGGTGCTATCAGGTGGTGGATTTGTCCCCAGACCAGTTGTGTGGTGCCTTCTGAAGTGATAAAGGAGTGGACTCAGCAGCCCATCCCCAGATCTGACGGAGCTTCATTACTCCTGCCATCCATTGACACGGAGCACTGGGCATAGACTACCCTGTGTCCTGTGCAATGGAGAGCAGACACAGGGCGAGGGCTGCTCTTGGAGATCTCTAAGAGCGACGGCGTGGGGGTGAGGGCCCCACCTAGCTGAGCCTCGCTGGGTGGGTGAGCCTCGTCCCAGGGCCGATTCTCTTTCCCGTGCATCATGACCCCTTTCCCTCTGGGCCAGTCATTCACCACATATTGGTGGAGATCCTATGTGCTGTTCTAGTCATTCGGGGATATAACAGTGAACAAAGTAGAATGAAATTCCTTCCCTCATGGAGCTTATATTTTAATGAGGGTTCATAACTTAGAGATATATAAACAACACATAATAATGCCTCAGGTGGCGGTCAGTGCTGTGAGAAGGAAAGTTGAATTAGAGGGTGGACAGTGAAAGAGGCCTGGCAGTTTCTCCATGTGGCAGTCAGGGAAGGCCCCTTGGGAGGGGAGCCGCAGTCCAGAGGAAGTGAAGAGTGGGCCAGGAAGAGGAGCCTTCCAGGCAGAGGGAGCCCATGTGCGGGTGGGGGCAGGGAAGGGATGTCTGAAGGCCGTCCAGAAGGCCAGTGCGGCTGGAGAGGGGCGGGAGATGAGGTCGGGAAGGTAAGGGGGACTGGGCTGCAGAGGGCTTGGGAAGCCACCATGTGCCCGGCCCCCACGGGCTTGCCTGCACCTTCCTGCTATAGCGCTTAGAACTGTACTGTGACATCCGGGTCACTGTGTCTCTTTTCCGATGAACTTTTGTCCGCTACGGAAGGGATATCACTTATATCTGCATCTTTGGCGCCCAGCAGAGGGCCTGACATATAATAAAGGCTCCGTGAATGTTTATTGGCTGGATGGACAGATGGATGGAAGGGAGAGACAGAGGGAAGGCAGAAAGAAAAAGGAAAGAGAGAGAAGTGAATATAGGCATTGCTGTTCACATTTCATCCTGGAACCTACCCCGTGTTCTCTCCCTTTTGCCCATTTGGGAAGTGGTGACCCTACCCTTTCACCTATAATCAATTCCTCATATAAGTTGGTCATGGGGATGATAGTACAGCATGGAGAATATAGTCAGTGATTCTGTAACATCTTCCTATGTTGACAGATAGTGGGGTGAGCATTTAATAATATGGGTAACTGATGAACTACTGTGTTATACATTTGAAACCAGTGTTGAGACTGTATATCGATGATACTTCAATAAAAATAAATAAAAATTTAAAAATCCTCTACACGGGACAGCACTGGCTGTCAATCCCATGCCAGCCCTTTTAACCAAAAGAGGGAGGCATATGCCCATTCAGGTTTCCAAAGTGGGCCATAAAATGATGATGTGCCCTTCTCCCCTGTGGGTGACCATGCCCAGGCCCGGAGGCAAGACCCTGAGGGACAGCCAAGACGGCAGGGGTCCGGTCGGGCGGGGCCAGCAGTCCTCCGCCCGGCCCCCCTCAGCCAGGGGCTCCCTTGCAGTCCCCCTGCAGGGCTGCCCATCTTAGTCCTCCAGGATTCCTGAGTTGGGAGGGCTCTGGAAAGCTCAGGTAACTGGCGGCAGGAAATGGGCAGGACCCTACTGGCAGGCGCAAGCCCAGAGGTGAGAAGGCCCAAGAAGCAGGGAGGGTTGTTTCAGAGCTGTGCGTTCCCGGCTCAGACTGGAATGCCGCTCTCTTGCCTTTCTCCCCTGCCTGTCCATAATTCTAAGAATAGACGCAAAGAAGAGACCTCCTGGTGTCAGTGAAGCTCCTGGTACCCAGAACCTGAGGCCCTGTAGGTATCTTCCAGAAATACGTCTTAGAATCTAACTTGGTCCCTAAAGTGCCCATAACTGCTCGCAGAGCCCAAAGCTCGGGAATAGGAAGAAAGTCAACTTTAGAGCTACTTTGCATCTTTGGGCACAAAACGCTGGGGTGTTTGCTTTGCCTGCCTGGCAAGGACAATGAAATGGCTGGTCCGGCAGCCAGCAGACTGATATTAAGAAAGTTAATGCTGTGAGTTGACCTAAGGGAACAGGATTTGGAATAAAAGACACCTGACCCCAGATCTATGCATGAAAATTCGGGCATGTCACTTAACCTCCCTGGGCCTCTGAGTCCTTGGCTGGAAAGGGGGGAGACAGTTTCTACCCCACAGAGATACTGTGAGGATTAAATAGGGAAAGAGCATTTAGCACAATAAGCGGCCCATGCTAAGCACTCTTCACGGCTATTTGTTGCCTTTTGAGTGAAGATAAATGAAAGAATGAAGGGGGCTGCATGTTTAGAAAAGAAAGGACTACTGGGAAGGGACTAGACATCTTCCAGAGGGGACACTTCCAAAACAGGTCAGCTTCGAAGAATCAGAGCAAGTGCTGCATCCTGACCAGGGTGAGGACCCAGCAGGGAGATGCACAACGTTGCCTGCGTCAGCCCCAGGTCATGAACAGGAATTCAGAAATGCTGCTTCTGTTCCCAGAGTGGCAGAGGGAAAGCCAGGCGCAGAAGTGGGGCCTTGTCCAGCTCTGCTGGGCAAGCCACTTCCACGCTCAGCCTCAGTTTCCTCTTTGGGAGAATGAGGAGGGTGGACTGGATGGCCTCCCACGTCCTGTCCCAGGCAACTCATCTCATGTCTTCCCAGGGGCAGGCACCTGCCAGGGAATAAAGAGGTCAGACACATCTGGATTTGAACCACAGAACTTTCAGTTCCCAGCTGCGTGACCTCAACTTTAATAATAGGATGGTCTTGAGGTTGAAACAACATAATGTACGTAGACCATTTAATGGTGTCCGGCATCAGGTACATAAGTGCTCAATAAAGGGAGACATTTGCATTCCTACTGCTACTCATGTCATTGTTCTTCTGCACCATCACAGAGCGGTGTGGCCCCCTTAACATCCCTCTGAGTCAGTTTAGGGAACTTGCATGCTAGGAACCACAAACCATGACGATTAATCACACACAAACCATTTGGTATTCAAGTTAAATAAAATGCACTGCGAAGTTACCCCAATACAGTCTTACTGGCGTGCATGACTGTTTCAGAGCTGCACAATGATGGGGCGTGAATGGTAAGCTAAGCATGTAAATTAAAATAATTAGTATATGTAATAATCAGGCAAAGAAGGCATTTTTGTGATCAGCTGGAGGAGGGGAAGAGGATCTAGATCTGGGGAAGAGGAGAGGATAGGGGAAGGAAACCCAGCCACAAGTGATGAACAGGGGCTTTGATCCCACATAAGAGGGCTGGTCCCTTTTCCAGGTCACATCCAGGACAGACCCCATTAGCCACCCTGCTCCAGGTCCAGTGCTAGGGCCTGACAAACCACTTGGGCAGGCACTCTTCAAACACTGGACTTGTGCCAAAAGAAAAAAGACTAACACCCCTGGGAGTCTCAAGGTACCCAGATGAGAAGGGATTCTTTTCGCTGTTAGGACAGTCAGTGCCCAAAACAGTGACTGGCACATGGAAGGTGTCACATGTATCTGTTGAAAGAATGGATGAATGCATGCATAGATACGCCTTTGGATGAAATGTTTAAAACTGAGAAGCAATGGGAAGATAGGAATATTTGGGAGGGAGAAGCCATGACCCTTTGGAAGGTTCTAGAACAAAGCCGTCGGGAGTGCAGGTTCTGAAACTAGGCTGCTTCTGCTTGATTTCCTGTTTGCCTTTCTGTGCCTCAGTGGTCTGCCCTGCAACTTGGAGACAGTTAACTGTGATAAGGATGAAATGAGTTCATATAGTTAATACATGTAAAGTGCTTAGCCCTGTGCAAGGTACATTGTCAGTGCTAAGTAAGGCCATTTATTAGCCATTTTGGTGGCCATTTCTGTCAACACTGGTGTCCGGTGAAGCCTGGTCACCTGCTTCTCTGCAACTTAGCAGCAGAGAGATGGGCAGGTGGAAGGGAAAGGCAGGAGGCCGTTGCACCTGCCACGTGAGCCCTTGGTGGGGAGGGAGGACAGGGAGCTTCCCTGCCTCTCATTTCCATTCATTCACCCAGGAGGACGTGTCTACATGCACTGAGCAGCTATGGTGTCAGGCCCTATTCCAGGAGCTGGCGATACAGCAAGGAGCAAGAGAGGCAAGGTCCCTGCCTGCCTGGAGCTTACACCGTAGTGCGGGAAACAGGAAATAAATGTAAATGAAACATACAGTGTGTCAGTGCTAAGTGCTGTGGAGACAATTAAGTGGGAAGGAGGAATAAGGAGAGTGGGGGTGGGGTCGGAGTGGGAAACAAATTGGCCTAAAGAGAGTGGAATGTCCACAGACTCTATACACCTGCCTGTGTACGTATGTGGATGCTTACTTTGTGGCTTTTCTGTGATGAATTTTTGAACCCAGGCCAGCCAGAAGCTCTTCTTCTGCCCAGCCTGGGTTTGCTCAGGGATGCATTATGCTGTCCCAGGGTTTTACAGAAGGAAACTAGGTGTGAAATGCCCTGTCCAAGGTCACACAGCTGCTAGTCAATGAAGGGTTGGTCTCCCCTAGTGAAGCCAAGAAAACACATTTGTAAATAAAAATTGCTAACATTTTGGAGATATTTACCAGTGAAAGGCACTGTGTTAAGTAATTTTCACATTCGTACTTCCTTTGAGGCAGACGTTCTTATCCCATTTTGCAGATAAAGAAGCTGAGGCCTAGAGAGATTAAGCGACCTTCCCAAGGTCACAGTTAGAACCAGGGCTGCTTGTGTCTGACTCCAGAGACTGACTGCTAAAAAAACCACTGGGATGCCCCCAGAGTTCAATGAGGAACATGAGTGAGCGATGCAGGGCTAAGGGCTCTAAGTCCCTGTCCCTAGGGTTCAGTCCACACCCAGCCACTTACCAGCTGACGGCCTTGCGTAAGCCTCCTCACCTCTTAGTGCCTTGTCTGCATGGTGGGTGCATAGTAACCTCTCATGGTGTGGTTGTGAGCATTAAGTGAGTTAACCCATGCAAAGCTCTTAGTGCATTGCCCGATGGAGCCCATACTTAATATTGATACGTGTCAGCTGTTACTGTCAAGATGGTAGTCATGACTGCTGGGTACCCGGTGCTTCCAGGTGACCTGGCCAGAGGAAGGCTAGGGAAGCCACACCGGAAAGCGTGGCCAGGCTAGAATTTCTCCTGCTGGGCCCTTTGACAGGACTACCTGGGGTAGGATCTGGCCTCGGACATGACTGACAGCACCCCGTCTGGAGCAGGGGGGCCCTCTTGCCTCTTCTCAGCTCCAGAACATGACTCAGGCCCCTAGCTCCAAGCGTGCCTCTGAGAGAGATGGCTTCAGTCACCAAAGAAGCTGGTGAACATGGCCCGGCTGGAGAACCTGCCTGCAGCTCCGCCGGCTCAACATGCCTCAGCATCGGCAGGATGCGGCCACACTCTGGGGTTGCTTAGTGCCGGTGCAGAGACGAAAGGACTTGCACACCTGGGGAGTGAGACTGGCCAGCCTCTTCCTGCTCTGCCTGGGCCACCACCAGTCAGCTGACCACAGAGGTCAAGGGGCATTTGATGCAAGATCTAAAGCATCACATGAACCGGTCACACTGGTCCCTGGACATGTGGGGTGGCTCTAGACGTGGAGACAAGAGCAGTGAAGGCCTCCGTCTCAAGTCCCATGGATCCCGGCCCCAGAAGCACCCACTTACTGAATGCGTCTACATGCGGGGTCTGGCCCTCCCCCAGGCAGAGAGAGCAGTCAGGAAGGAGGGTGCTGGGTCCTCCCAGGGTGGTAGCCAGAAATGATATGTCCTCCCCTCGGGTGCAAGGGAGCCTGGGTCTGGAGGGAAGGCAGGTCAGGCTGTTATTTCTCAAGTGCTTTGTGTCCTGAAATAGCCCAGACCTGTGGCAGCCACGGCCTCTCTGCTCCTCCTAAACCAAGACAGTCCACGGGCACCCCTGGTCTGACCCTCCAGGCTGGAAAAGTCCTCATGGGGAGGCACTTTCTAGGCACAGGGGTCCCTCTCTGGCCACTCTGCTGGGATGGCTGTGCCACTGGGCAGCCCCAGAGCTGATCTTCCCGCCTGAGGCTCAGTCTCCCACGCACATGGTTACACCCACTTCATGCGGGAGTGCGGCCAGAAGTGCTTCTGGACGTTCAGTGCAGGCCCGATTCAGCCCAGGGCACCGCCTCTTAACTGGGTGCTCTGCAGGCCCTAATGTTCCCCAGAATCTTCTGTGCTCACTGGCACCCTGTTTATCACTCTCTTATAGCGCATCATACACGCTATTGTACTTACTTGTTTATGTGTCCATAATCTTCTCTTTTAGGATGTCAGCTCTTCAGAGGGAGGGTGCTGGTGTTATTTTTCGTTGTGGGTGCAGTCCCACGCTCAGGTGCTTGGTGGATGTTTGTGGAATGGATGGGAGTGACAGAGGGAGGGGAGCACAGTGCACAGCCCTCTGTGACAGTGCCAAGAGAAGCCAGGTCAGGGCTGTGCTGGTGGCCCACGCCCATGGGCATGTCCCTTGTCTGAAGGACAGCTCATGACCTCCTCTGGGATTTGAAATCCAGAGCCCTGTGCATCTGCCTGCCAGCACACCCCCACAAGCCCCCCACCTGCTGGCCAGGGAGGGTCATTTGCCTGCGTGGCAACAAGCCTCTGCACCTCTGCTGAGGAACTTAGAGCTTCCAAGGAGGCAGTCAGCCCCCCCCACCCGCACCCTGGTTTTTCATCAACACAGATGCATGTGCTGCCTCCTCAGCTATAGAAATACATTTCCAAGATGTTGACCCAGGTGTTACAAAGCTGGAGGTCAGAATCCAAGAGATGAAAGTGAAAAGGTCACACACACCGCCGCCGCCAGCGCTCACCCTGCTCCCTCCCACCAGCCTGCTGCCCAGGTCGGACGCCTCTCCAAACTCCCAGCTGAGGGACAACTAGCTAACAAGGTTCCAGCCTGGAAGCCTCATCGGGATGGTTACCAGAGAGCTTGTTGGAGAAAGAGAGGAAGTCATTTTGGGAAAGGCAGGGTGTAGGAAGAAGGAAGGCTATGGGATGATCTCAGGGCACAGCTCAGCTTCTCAGACTCAGCCCTGTAGTGCAGAACTAGGCGGTGATGACTCCTGGACAGACGCAGCCCTGTAGTGTAGAATCAGATGGTGATGACTCCTGGATAGACTCAGCCCTGTAGTGTAGAATCAGGCGGTGATGACTCCTGGATAGACTCAGCCCTGTAGTGTAGAATCAGGCGGTGATGACTCCTGGACAGACTCAGCCCTGTAGTGTAGAATCAGGCGGTGAAGACTCGTGGACAGACTCAGCCCTGTAGTGTACAATCAGACGGTGATGACTCCCGGACAGACTCAGCCCTGTAGTGTAGAACCAGGCGGTGATGACTCCCGGATAGACTCAGCCCTGTAGTGTAGAATCAGGCGGTGATGACTCCTG
>JAQQAC010012408.1:13433112-13460989 GCA_029783875.1 Phataginus tricuspis
ACGGTGATGACTCCCGGACAGACTCAGCCCTGTAGTGTAGAATCAGATGGTGATGACTCCTGGATAGACTCAGCCCTGTAGTGTAGAATCAGACGGTGATGACTCCTGGACAAGGCAAGCAGACTGGAAACCACCTGGGAGCACATGCTGTCTGCCTGACACTGTCTCAGCCTCCATGCACCCATGTCTACCCTGTGAGCCTGCTCTCTTCACTCTGCCATGTAGTTCTCAAGACTGGGTTTGGGCCCAAGGTCTGGGTGTTCCTGGAGAACATGCCTTAGAATGGTGGAGCTGTAAGGGACCTTGGAGGCCATATGTCCCAACCCCTTCATTTTGCTGGTGGAGAAACTGAGGGTGAGAGGTCTGGTGCTTCATGCAGGTCACCCAGCCCGTAAGGGCAGAGTCAGGATAGAGGTGGCCAGTTGATTAGAGGTGCAGTGTCCATTCAGAACCTGTGGGAATGATTGGACCTGAGTACAGATGCCTTGTCCACCCCCAGACATTAGCCTTGAAGTTAGGGCCGCTATCTCTGGTCCACTTACAGAGGAGACACTAAACATTGACTGGACACCTTACACGGCTATCTCATTGAATCCTCGCAATGTAAAACAGAGTGACTCTTCTACACATGAGGGACTGTGTGTGGCTCAAAGATGTCAAGTGATCTTTGAGCTGAAGTCACACAGCTACCAACTGCTAGAAATGGAACTGACACCCAGATCTACGTTCAGAGCCAAGATGTATCTAGCACAGTTCCAGCATGCTTCCTACACGCTGGGTACTGATCTGAGCCGTTACATGCACTAACTTAATGCTCCTAACAGCCATAAATACTGTTATTATCTCCATTTAAAGGCAGAGAGGATAATTATCATTCCCAGAGTCACACAGTCAGTAAGGAGCAGAGCCAGGATTTGAACTTTGATTTCTGACTCAGAAGAGCTGACTCCTAATACTGTAGTACATACACTCAGTAAACATTTGTTGAATGAATGAATGACGTACAGGAGTAACTTCTGGTGGAGCTTCTGCTGTGCCCATAGCCCAGGTGGGCTGGTATCTAGAAGAATCCCTCCCCTCCCAACCGTGACCATTATCACCTCTCCTCAAAACACAAATCGAAAACTACTTAGCTATGCTGGAACTGTCTGGAATTTCCATTTTACCTTAAGTTCAAGGCAGAGACTCAGGCATTTCCTCTTAGTATCTCCCTTCCTTTCTTCCCATCCATGCCACCCTGCTCATGAATTAAAGATGCTGCCTGTGGCTACGGGTGCATAATGACAGTGCCCCCTTTGTGTTCCTCTTGGAATTAGGGCTGCCTGCAAGCACTCTTGGACTTCAGGGCAACAAATAGTAGGAAGACAGAAATGTCTACAGAGTGAGTTTTTCAGCTGCTTTGTGAAGAGAACTCTCGTGGCTGTTGCAGTAACTTTAATATTTTTCTAAATCATTGCTTACCCACAAGCATCTCCCTGCTGTCACCACCACCCTAACGCCTTATATTCAGGCATCTGCATTACGGCCCCCCAGAGCTCAGAGCCCTGGTTAATCTTGTTGATCTTCCTAACAGCCCTGGGAGAGGTGAGGCCGGGATGCTTTTTCAATTCTAATGCAAGAAGGAAAAGTCAACTCTGAAAATTAAGCTGATTCCTCCTATCTGAGGCCTGGGAGAATTCAGGGGGTTGACGGTGCTATAGAGGGACAATATCACCAGGCACAGTGGGGAGACTTACATGCTGGACCTTTAACTCTTCCATTAGCTAGCTGTGTTACCTTGGGCAAGCCAGTCACCCTCTCTGGGCCTCAGTAAAGTGCGAAATTAGGACTAAGATAATTTCTGAATAAAAATGCGACACATAAAGGTGGTTAAGAGGGCTTTATTCAGAAATCAGGGCTTGAATTCTAACTGTGCTATCTCCTACCTATGCGGCTTTGATCAACTTTCTACACCTTGCTTATCACTATCCATGTTCAAAGCAGGGAATGAGAGAAATAAGTTAATGCAGGGAATCAGTGACTAGGCAACGGAGAAGGAGAAGCCAGCTCGGGGGTGAAGAGGTAACCGGAGGTCAGCAGGAAGCCATCGCTCCTGGCGGGGCAGGGGCTGTAAGCATTATGGGAGCCTCCCATCGATGTCACTCAGTGCCAGGACTAACGGTGGCGGCCTGTGCGGACAGAGACGCCACACAGAGCAGAAAAGGAAGAGAGAAGTGCCCTAGCTTCTCACATCCCCCCACCCTCCAGTCTTCTGCCAGTGCCTCCCGTTGGCTGCATCCAGCTGGAAGCCCGTTGGTACAAGATCCCAGGAAATGCATCATGCAAGGAAAATGTGAGGAGGCACAGATCTGAGGGCTAAGAGGTGCGGGCCTGGCACGCTCTCTTTGCCTGAGTTTCTTCATCTGGAAAATGGGAATAGTAACACTGCCTGCCCTGCCATGTTGTTGGGAGAATTACATGAACAATGCATGTGAAGTCCCAGCCTGACGTATATTAACAATTGATGGGAGCCCCATTATTAAGATCCTCTGATTCTTTCCTTTGTAACTGGCTAGGTGTGAATGTGTGTAAGAGAGCCTCACTTCCCGTGGGTAGAGGTCATGTTCTCAGAACCAAATGAGAAGGCAAAGCCTGGAGAAAGAGCTTTCATTCATTCAACAATCAATCAATACCACGAAGGTACAGATACTGTTAGTTCCAAGGGGTACAGAGATGCAAAAGATGCGATCCAGGCACAGACTACAGATTAAATGGTAGTTTTTGCAGTCAAGTGATTTTTCAAGTAGTTTTTAAAATTATTTGCAAGATTCAGGGTTTTGTCCAAAGAGACCGAGACCAGAGCTCATGTTTCCCAGTTCTCCTGCTTATCCTCTTCATTCATCTCCTTTTAGTCTACACAGCCCTTCATTTCCCTGTCTTATCTTGCCTCTGGCTTAATGAGCTCTGAGTATCAAGGGTGATTTGGGGCCTGAACCGTTCGAATATCTAACTTCTTTCATGTACACATCATTCTGTCTGTCCCTGTTCCTCCCTTCTTGGCCTGCTGGGGGCCTGGGACTGCATCCCCACGGCTCTCTTGCTGTCTGGCATCAGGACGGTCTGCTAGCAGGAGGCCTGAGGGTGGGCAGACAGAGGCTGGGGCATCTCTGCCCACTTCCTCACTGCTCAGGGCACCACCCCATGACAAGCACTCCTGCCAGGCAGCCCCTCTTCCCTGGCTCTGGCTGTCTGTGCTCCCGCCCCTGCTCCAGTGGCCCAGAGCTAATGCCAGCTTCTGTCCGTTGCTTCTGATTGGCTCCCTGACCCTGCTCCCCCTCTGCAAATGGTCCTTTCAGCAGGGCCTCTTCAGCCATCTGCCAGGAGGCCTGTGAGCTGCCCAGCCAGGCCCAGGCCCCTCTGGAGAATAAACCGCACGAGGAGGCACTGTGGTTTCATGGCAGCAAGAGGGCCTGGGTGCCACAGGGCTGTGAGAACAAATCCCAGGGAAACTTTTCTCAGCTGTAGCCTTGGGCAAGTTACTCAACCCACCAGAACGTCTTTCCTCAATTGGTTAACAAAGTTAAGAATAAGAATAGAAGCAAAAAGATGATAAGAGATAAGAATCCCCATGTTGTGGGGTCATTATAGAGGCTGAACTGGAAATAAATGAGACAGCTGGAGAAGGCCACTTAGCAGAGTGGCCAACAGTAAGTAGGAGCTTAACCGTGTTCATTTTCCGTGCTCCCTGGGGCGTGGATCCTGTCTCCTTCCTCCTGGGATCCCCACTGCTGGGTATGCCAGCACGGAGCCTGGCACGGAGTCAGCATCGCCATGGTGCAGGGTTCAGGAAGGACAGAGCTGGGTTAAGAAGATACTTCACAAAGTCTCCCAGCTGGGGCCAGGAGAGCGATTGGGTCAGAGAGGTATTGCGGGCAGTGACCCCAAGAAAGGAGTACAGGGTGGGAATGCCAGAGCAGCCCCCCACGGTTGCCAGAAGGGAAGGGTCTGGCTGTGGGAGAGGGTATTGGGGCACACACCACAGCTGCTGGGCGGCAGGACGGGGTGGGCCTCCAGTGTGGAGCACGGAGGGGCGGAGGGCCTGGGGTAGATGAGGGAAGTGGGAAGAGGCCGGAAGCTCTGGCCCTGGGCAGGACCCACTGGGAGGGTGCAGCTGCCCCTCCAGCTCACACTTGGCCTGGGGTGTTCAGCAACAAGAGGCTGTTTCAGAAACAGGAGAGGGAAGGGGAGGCAGCTGCCAGCACGGGGAGGCTGGGGTGCTGCCAAGCAAGCTGGTGCTGGAATTATTCGCAGTCCATATGCCAATTTGCTTTGTCATTGCCTGGCTATTTTTAGAAGCCACCGGCGTATCTAGGAAACCAGAATCTGTTGACTGTGTTTCTTCGGTGTGGGGAGTGTGATTCTTTCGCAGAGATGCTGAAGGAATGTGTGAGGTCGGGCTGTGGGAAGACGACCTCTCCCCAGGGTCAGGGCTCACGTGGAGATGGTGCCCACACCCTGCCCTCCCACAGCGCTGGTTTCTGCCTCGGGGGTTGCGAGTCCAGGGTCTGGGTGACCTGTCCCAGCCAGAGCAGCGGCAGGGGGTAGAGGCCTCCATTTCAGCTGCCAACCGGACGGGCGGGTGGGCTCCTTTCCATCCCCGCCTCGTGCTCCCCAGGGCATCAGGTGGGCGTTCGTCCAGTGGCCTAGGGGCAAAGCTGTCCCTTGCTCCCTGTTCTCAAGCAGAGGAGAGGTGGCGTGGCAGCAGCCACCTGAGCTCCGAACAGGAACCTGCCCTATTGCCCTCCATCCAGGTTGGCTCTTCTAAGGACAGGGTCATTTGTTCAGACATTGCCTAGAATCCAGAGGAAAGTGCCTCTTGTTTCAAATCAGTTCAAGTTCTAATGGTTCAAAGATGCTGTCCCAGAAGGGAGAGGGGGCCAATTTTGGCTGGGTTAATCATTTGGTAATGCTGTGGCTGAGGGAACTCCAGCATGGGTTTGATTAGAAGAACTTTAAATCGTGAGACTTTATGTTTGTTAATGTGTAAATTTGCCCAGCCTGCTACATCATCAAATCAGGATCAGGGCCACTTTGGTAAGGGACAAAATGAAGCACTTAGAATAAAATGCAGACACTTTACCCTGATGAGACCCCTGCCTCCTCTCCTGACCTATCTCCTACCAGGCCCTTCTGCCCTCGGAGCTTTAGCCCCTCTGGCCTTCCACTCAGACCTTACACTGCCTAACCTCGTGCCTGCCTCAGGACCTTTGCACTGGCTGTTGCTTCTGCTTCCTCCAGATCTTCGCAGGACTGCCTCTCCTCACCATTCAGGTCTCAGGCAAATGTCACCTTCTGAGGGAGACCTTCCCTGAGCACCCCCAGCCGTGTGCCCACCATCAGCCTCTATTTGCTTCCATTACCCTATTTTACCTCATCCGTAGCACCTATGATTACCTGTATTTATCTTTCAATCACCACTCTCTCCTGAGCTCAGTGGCAGCTTCCCTTGCCCTTCCCAGAATTCCTCTCTACCCCTGAGCACTGTGGACTTACCACCACCCCAGCACTTAATATAATGTATGGGGAGTGTCCCTCGCCCTCCCCAGGCCACGAGCTTGTTGCTGGTGAGGACTGTATCTTTTCTGTCTGCCTGCCCAGCACTTAGCACAGGGCCAATAAGTCCCCAAGAGGTGCTAGGGAAACTCTTCTCTCCCCAAGCCTCATTCTTATCATTCCATTTATGAGATGCCTTTTGAACCCCATTTTCGTCAAAGCTTCCAAGTATTTTTTTCTCCTACGCTCACCCAAACGGCAGCGTGCTCAGGTCTTCTTGTTTGGCGCCACTGTCCTCTCAGACCGTTGCGAGCATTGACATTGGCATTTATACAGTACTTTACAGTTTACAAAGTGGTTTGCTTGCGCAAGATCATTTTATCATGCCTAAGCCACTCTTATCTCCTCTGGGCTCCCATCAGGGCGGTGTCTCTAAATAAACCCTCACTGAACACTCACGTGCCACGATCGGATTGGGCTATTTTACAGTTTAGTGGTCTTGGGCCCCCTACTACCAATGCAGGATAGGACAACTCCGTGAAAGCGAGGGGACAAATCCCCGGGCCCCAAGCTCTGAGTTCTCCACCTACCATTCCATTAAGACCCACTTGTGTCCCAGACCAGCCTTTCATATATGTGTCCACCTACATGTGTCAATATTCAAATGTCATCCTCTGCAGCAGGAAAACACCCTGTACTGTGACTTGTCAGGTGGAATAGGACGGTGCAGAGGGTGTGGGTGGAGACCTCACTCCACCTCAGTTCCTTCAGCCTTAGGAGGAAGAGAATTCACCTGCCCCATCCCTTCCCAAGGTCACTAAAAGGTTATACGAGACTGTGCAACCCAGAAGCCTTTGTGAAGAGAAACACAAATATGAGGCTCATTTTTCCCATCCCACTGTGACGCTCGCCATGCCCCCACATGGGTGAATATCTGCTGCCTCAGAGGCACCCCGGCATTTTCCCACGACCCCACTATATGGCCTCAGTCCTGTCCTCTAATCATCTGAATTAACAGTAGCATTTGCTGGGCATTTATTAGGTGCCAAGAGCTATTCTAAATACTCTGCATGGATTAGCTCAATGATTACAGCTTCCCTGGGGACAAACGTGGAGTCTGTGAATAAAGACAGGGTTACTTCTAAAATTGTCGAATTGCTATGATGAACACCTGAATATATATTTTTAAAGATTTAGTATCACTTTTTATTTGACAATGTTTCCCATTTAATTTTGGGGGGGGGTATTTCTTTTTTATTTCTTTTTATTTATTTATTTATTTATTTATTTATTTTACAATTTATTTTGGTATCATTAACCTACAATTACATGAGCAATATTGTGGTGATTAAACTAACCCCTTCATCAGGTCCCCCCACCAACCCCATTACAGTCACTGTCCATCAGCGTAGTGAGATGCTATAGAATCACTATTTTTCTTCTCTGAGTTGTACAGCCCTCCCCATGTCCCCCCAACATTACATCTGCTAATCGTAATGCCCCTTTTACCCTCTTATCCCTCCCTTCCCACCCTTCTTCCCCAGTCCCTTTCCCTTTGGTAACTATTAGTCCGTTCTTGGGTTCTGTGAGTCTGCTGCTGTTTTGTTCCTTCAGTTTTTTTCTTTCTTCTTAATACTCCACATATGAGTGAGATCATTTGATACTTGTCTTTCTCGGCTTGGCTTATTTCACTGAGCATAATACCCTCTAGCTCCATCCATGTTGTTGCAAATGGTAGGATTTGTTTTTTTCTTATGGCTGAATAATATTCCATTGTGTATATGTACCACATCTTCTTAATTGATTCATCTACTGATGGACACTTAGGTTGCTTCCATTTCTTGGCTATTGTATATAGTGCTGCAATAAACATAGGGGTGCATCTGTCTTTTTGAAACTGGGCTGCTGTGTTCTTAGGGTAAATTAATACGAGTGGGATTCCTGGGTCAAATGGTATTTCTATTTTGAGTTTTTTGAGGAACTTCCATACTGCTTTCCACAATGGCTGAACTAATTTGCATTCCCACCAGCAGTGTAGGAGGGTTCCCTTTTCTCCACATCCTCGCCAACATTTGTTGTTGTTTGTGTTTTGGATGTTGGCCATCCTCACTGGTGTGAGGTGATATCTCATTGTGGTTTTAATCTGCATTTCTCTGATGATTAGCGATGTGGAGCATCTTTTCATGTGCCTGTTGGCCATCTGAATTTCTTCTTTAGAGAAGTGTCTATTCATGTCCTCTGCCCATTTCTTAATTGGATTATTTGCTTTTTGTTTGTTAAGGTGTGTGAGTTTTTTGTATATTTTGGATGTCAACCTGAAACCAATATAATATTGTATATCAACTATACATCAATGAAAAAGAAGTGTTACGTCTTCATTTCCAATCTGTATGCTTTTTTATTTCCTTTCCTTGTCTTCTTACTAGCTATAACTTTTAGCACAATGTTGAATGGAATGTTTAATAGAAATGGTGAAAGGAGGCATCCTTGCCTTCTTACCAGTCTAAGGGCATCTAGTCTTTCACATTTAAGTATGGTGTTAACTGCAGGTTTTTATAGATGCCTTTTTCCAGTTGAGGTTTCCTGAGAGTTTTTTTTTTAATCATAAATGGGTATTATGTTTTGTGGTCTTTATATAATCTGTTGAGATGATTATATGGACTTTCTTTTTTAGCCTATTGATATGGTGAATTACCCTAAAGATTTTGTAAAAAATGATGTTGTATCTTCTCCAGATGTTACCAGTGAAGCCCTCTGTACCTGAACTTTTGTTTGTGAAAATATTTTCAACTACAAATTCAATTTACTTAATAGATATAAAACTATTCAAGTTATCTTTTTCTTCTTGAATGAATTTTGATAGTTTGGTAATTGATGTCTTTCAAAGAATTTCTCCTTTCATCTAAATGTTTTAATTTATTGGCATGAGGTTTGTTTATAATATTCTCTTATCTTTTGAAGTGTGTAGAAACTGAAGTTCGGTCTTTCATGCCTGATATTGGTGATTTTGTCTTTTCTTTTTCTTATCAGTCTAGCAGTTTTTCTATTACACTTACCTTTTAAGAAAGAGCTTTTGTTTTCACTGAATCTGTCTTTGCTTTTCTGTTTTCTACTTCATTGATTTCTGCTCTTTATTATTTCTTTCCTTCTTACTTTGATTTTAACTGTTTGTTACAGTCAAAGCTTAGATCATTGATTTGAGGCTTTTTATATAAACATTTAATACTAAATTTCTCTCTAGCATGGTTTAGCTACTATTTACCACCAAGTTTCGTTTGTCAGGTTCATTTGTATTCAGCTGAAAATATTTTCTAATTTCCATTGTGACTTTTTCTTTGACCCATGGATTATATAGAAGTACAGCATTTAATCTTCTAATATTTGAGGATTTTCCAGATATCTTTTTTTTTTATATTTCTAGTTTAATTCTATTATGGTCAAAGAAAAGATCCATTATAATATACTGAGACTTGTGTTGTAGCCCAGAATGTGGTCTATCCTGATAAGAATATGGTGCATATCAGGTCTATTTATATGCACCTGAAGACAGTGTGTATGGTGCTGTTGTTAGAAGTATTCTAATTGTGTCAGTTAAGTCAAAAGGGTTGATGGGATTGTTTGAGTCTTACCTCCTTACTGATTTTCAGTCTCCTTTTTCTATCAATTCCTGAGAGAAGAATGTTTAAATTTCCAAACATAGTTGTGGATTTGTCTATTTCTTTTACTTGTATCAATTTTTGCTTATATAATGTCTTCTGAAACTCTTAATAGGTGCATGTGGATTAAGGGTTGTTATAGCTTTTGATGAATTTACTTTTTTATCACTATAAATATCCCTCTTTATCCTGGTCAAAGACTTTGTTCCAGAGTCTACTTCTTTTTTTATATCTATAGTTGCTCTGGCTTTGTTTCAATCAATGTTTGCTTTGTTTTATATCTTTTTCCATTGTCTTTCTTTTGAGCCTACCTATGTCTTCATATTCAAAGTGTGTTTCTTGTAGACAGCCTATAGGTTGGTCTTGATTTTTTTTTAAATTTAAGATGACGGTGCCTTTTAGTTGAAGTTTTTAGATCATTTATATTTAATATAATTATTGATATGATTGAGTTTAAATCTATTATCTTGTATTTATTTTCTAACTGTCCCAGCTGTGCTTGGTTCCTGTTTCCTTCTTCCTCTGCCTTACTATGTATTAACTCAGTATTTTTATGTTTCCATTTCATCTCCATCAATGGCTCATTGGCCATATCTCCTTGTTTTACTTTTTGGTGATTAGTCCATGGTTTGCAATATATCTTATTGTAAATGTAAATATATTTTATTGATTTTAATATATCAAAGTTTATTTTAAATAATATACCATTTCACATACAGCATAAAGAATCATAGAGCTACATAGTCTATTTTCTAACTCTAACTCTTGTCCTTTTTGATATAGTTGCCATACATTTTACTTCTACATTTTATAAGCCTCACAATACAGTGAAAATTTTTTTGCTCTAAACAGTCAACATTTTTAAAGAGACTTCAAAAATTAATAAAAATATATTTCAGTTTACCCACATATCTACTAACCCTAGTGTTTTTTGTTCCTTTATGCAGATCCAAATTTCCATCTAATGTCATTTTATCTTATCTTGCAGATATTCCTTTGACATTTCTTATAGGCAGGACTGCTAGCAATAAATGATCTCAGCCTTAATCTGAAAATATTTATTCTGCTTTCATTTTTGAAAGATATTTTAGCTGGCAATAAAATTTTAGGTTAACAATTTTTGCTTTCAGAGATTAAGGCTGTCACTCTCTTCTGGTTTGCACACTTTATGACAAGAGGTCTGCCACCGTGCCTTTGTTCCTCTCGATGTAATATCCTTTTTTGACCGCTTTAGGGTTTTCTCTTTATCACTGGTTTTCAGGAACTTGATTTTGATGTGCCTTAATGTAGTTTCGTTGTTTTTGTCTTTTTATGTTTACTCTATTGGGAATTCATTGAGCCTCTTGGATTGGAGGGATTATAGGTTTCACCAAATTTTGAGAAATGTTGATCATTTTTTCAGAATATTTTTTTCTGTTCTCCCTTCTTTTTGGAGGCTTCCAATTACTCATACATTATGTCACTTGATATTGTTCTATGTAGTCACTGCTGCTATCTTTTTTTTTTTTAGTCTTTTTTCTTTCTCTGTTTTATTTTTGGATATTTTCTAGTTCTATATATCCAAATTCACTAACCTTATCTTCTGATTCGGGTCAGCTGTTAATCTTACTCATTATTTTTCATTTTATTTATTGCATCTTTTTCATTTCTAGAAATCTCATTGAGATAATATCTTTATCTTCCATTTCTAGCCTCATCATGTTCATAATTCCTTCTACATTCCTAAATATACGTCATATATTTGTTACAGTAGTTTTAATATTCCTGAATGCTAATTCCATCACCTTTCATTTCTGAGTCATTTTCTACTGATTAATTTTCTCCTGGTTACTGGTTTTTATTCTGGTTTTTTGCTTGCCTTGTTATTTTTTTTATTATTATTACTAGATGCCAGACGTTGTGAGCTTTACTGTGTTGGCTGTTGATATTTGTTTTTCTTAAAGAGTATTGGACTTTGTTCTGGCATATAGTTAAGTTATTTAAGATCAGCTTTATCTGTTCAAGGTTTGTTTTTAAGCTTTCTTAGTGTGAATCTGGAGCTGTCTTTTAGCCCCACAACTCAGATAGTACCTTTCTGAGGACGCTACCTGATACTTTGTTCATTTATTGTAAGATCTGTTCACTCTGGCTTATGGGAACATGAACCCTCTCCAGCACCATTTAAGCTCTGGAAATTGGTTGGCCTGCTGCTTGATGGTGGTTCTGTCCCCAACCTGATGAAGATTCATTCCTTGTATG
Source organism: Phataginus tricuspis (assembly GCA_029783875.1). Lineage (NCBI taxonomy): Eukaryota > Metazoa > Chordata > Mammalia > Pholidota > Manidae > Phataginus > Phataginus tricuspis. The sequence continues at coordinate 13,444,539 of JAQQAC010012408.1, forward strand.
TGCAAATCAAGGAATCAGATCCAGACCTCTGATATTCTGCCCTGAACATTCCCGCTGCTTCAGTCTCCTTGAGCTCTACGCTGGCCTCTGGGTTACCCGTCGGTGTGCTACAGCCTGGAAACTAGGTCCAGGCAGTACAGTAGGGAAGTTGTGGGGCCCCCTTGTTTGATGAATTTCTCTCAGGAAACACAAATCTATACAGCTTATTATCCAGTGTATGGAATTCTAATATATTTTATATGATTTTCTAGTTGTTTAAGTCAGGGGGATAAATTCAGTCCCCATTACTCTATCATGGCTGGAAGCCGAAGTGGTGGTATATACCTTAATTATGCTTATTTTATAGATAAGGAAACTAAGGCCAGAGAAAATAAGAGAAATCAAGCAACTTGCCCGAGATAACATTATTCTTAGGCGGGGGTGTTTAGTTTGACTCCAGATTTGAGTCTTGTTCTGCCGTCTCCACTAAACTGTCAACCCCTTGAGGTCTTGCCTGTCTTGCTCACTGCTGTATACAAGGTACCTCGTGCAGCACCCAGTACACAGGTGGGTCCTCAGTAAATGCCGCTGAATAAATGAATGATTGATTGACCAATCTGGGACTGAATGGAGCTCTTCCCAGGAAGGAAGGAGAAGGTGCTCGGCTTTTCTTTTAATGCCCCCAGGCTGTGTTTATATAGCCCCTCTGAATGGTCCATGCCGATTGGCAAGTCCTGGGGTCTCCAAGCTCCAACAAAGGCTTCTTCACTTACTCCTGCGTAGATGCGGCAGCTGCTGCTTTCCAATACCAAATCTGTTGTCTGGCTCCACATTGAAACATATCATTTTAATCATACGTTTTCAAACCAGGAAGCCAATTTGCACGACAAAAGTCAGCTTCCCTCCATGGTGGCCATGCACAAAACTTGGCCTCTTTTTCACTTTTGTCCAGCACGGTAGTCCTGGACAAGTAGGAGCCCATCTTGGTCTGAGTCAGGACCCCATAAAAAGAGAAAAAAAGGTCATCTGGCATAGCACACCTCTCTGCTCCCTCCCTGCTCCCTACCCTGAGTTTTTTGGTGTGGTAGAGGAAAGGAGCCCGAATCCCCTCTCAGTGGTCCCCTTACCCAGAACTGTAGATCTGTTTCAGATGATGGAACAGCAATTGATTGAAAATTATGTGCCTGTTTCCACATCTGCATCATTTTGCATATTTTCTTTATGGCCAAATAAGCTCATTTGGATTCTCTCACTCCCTCTTCCCTCCTGCTTTTGATGTATCATAAAGGTCTGGCTCAGACTGGAAAAATAACCAGTCCTTCTAGTCTTGGTTTCTATAGGGCCAGTGGGCCCTCCTCAGGAGACTTCCAAGCCCACCTCCCAAAATTCACTCCTTTGCTCCATCAGCCCCAACACTGTGGCTTTGGTGGTATCCTAGTCAGCTAGATTCTGTGCCCAGCTTGGGTATGTGGAGAACATGGAGGCAGTAGGAGATTACTTGTCAGCAAGGTTTCAAACAGACAGGTTGTTGGGCCACCCTGCCGACGAGGGTCTCCCCAGGGACTAAGCTGCTGTCACTGTGGGTGATTGAATTCCTGACCCCGCAGGACAGGCTCCGGTACCTTTTAGGGTTAGTTGCTATGGTGGACCTCAGCTGCCTCCACTGGCTGGCTGTCTCCCCAAGTCTTGGTCGGAAAGCCCCAGGGGCTCGGTGTCGGGCACTGGGCGTTGGGGCAGGAGTGTGAGCAGGAGGCTTCTTGGTCTGAGCATTGAAAGGTTTCCCATGAGCACTTGCAGAAGCACCCAGGATGATCTGAGGACAAGGCCCAGTCCGTGCTCCGTGCCTGCCCCAGGTGGGGCTAAAGGAGCTCTGCAGTCGGTGGTGATCTGAAGTCAGCAGCCACTCTAAAGAGGAATACCGAGCAGCGACTCCTCTCTTCACAGGAGAAAAGGGCAATGGCTCTCCCGCCTACGGGGATAAGGAAGGTTTGGGAGTCTCTTGTAATGAAAGGCTGTGGCTATGGTTCAGAGGCTATTGAGAAGTCATTACTGCTGTTTGCTCACCAGACCGTAGAACCTAAGGTAGAGGAGCAGGGAGACACTGGAGTGGAACCATCCTTGACAGCACCGAACATCTGTGATCACTTGTAGTAATAATGGCTCCCGTCTACTGAGTGCTCACCACGAGGCAGGCCTTAGCCTGTGCCTTATCTCAGTTAATCCCTGCGACAACCCTATGAGGGACGTGCTGTGATGATTCCCATCCCATAAAGGAGAAAACTGGGGATGAGAGATGTTCAGAGCGGAGAGGGCCCACAGCTGCTAACTGGCAGGCCCTTCAGAGCATAGAGCATGTCTGCTAGCAGAGCCAGGGCTTCACTCCCGCTTGTCTTCGAAGGGTTTGCAGTAGGACTTTCCATTTCTCTTCGTGTCTGGGCAGGGGTGTCAGCAGTGACTGGGGTGACACTGAGGTTCTGTAATCTTCCACGCATCTTAACCGAAGACAGGATTAGCCCCTGTGCATCTTCCATACACATCACGTAGTGATGACAACATTGAAGGGCCCTGTGCTCGTTACTGCTCACTAGCTGTGTCTCCCTTCTCACGCTGATCGATAATCCTTCACTCAGCAAATACACATTGACGCGGACTCAGCGAGCCTCACAGGATACGGAGGGGAACCTGCGCTGTGCACCGCTAATAGGGTCCTCGTACACCCACCTTAATTCTGAGCAGCTCCAGCAGCTGGCAGTGAGCAGTGTGTTGTTATGAGACTTTCCTGGAAAGCCTGATTGGCCACTCATTTGTTTCCGCTGGCGCCTCCCCACCCCCTAAATGGCAATGGATGTTGCCATGACAACATGATGGGAAGCAATCCCACCTTTTGTGGGGCAGAAATGTTGACTTGCATGAAAGAGCATGAGTGGAGCTGGGGAGAAGATGAGGGAAACATAGACCTTCTTGTGCCCAAGAAGAAAGGAAGCTGATTCAGAATTGAGGGGCTTGCCTTCTGAATTTTAAGTTCCCATCTGATGCTTATGGGAACTTATTCATTACTTACCAGGTCACATTATTCTCCTACTGACAGTCTTACCATTAAAAAAAAAAATTTTTTTTTAAAGCAAAGGACCAGAGTTTGGGATTCATTTTGAACTAAAACGTGGCCTGAGAGATGAGAAACTCCATGTTGTCCTAGTTTTTCTCATTCCTTTCTCATCTTTCCTCCTTCCTCTCCTTCTCTTCACACGCAAGAGTACAGCCTCCGAAAAGTTGGGGAAGGCAACGAGTAGCATTCCCATGATAACCTAGGAGAAGAGCTGTGATTTCTTTATTTTTGAGACAAAAAAGTGTTGAGTGAAGTCGAAAAAATACTCGAGTGACTTCATCGTCAAACTGGAAAGTCACCAGCCCTGGGAGCAGGCTGGAGCTGGCGGGGTGGACGGTGGGGACCCTAAACAAGGGGGAAGGAAGGCAATTGGGCAGGAGAGAGCTGCGGACTCAGGGCCAGACCCGACTCTGAGGTTCGCGCTGCTGCGCCTCTTGGCCTGGTGAAGCGGACGCGTTCCAGAGCCTGTTCCCAGGTTCCAGTCCTGGCCCTGACTCTTACCAGCTTACAGGTGTAAACTTGGGCAAGTTAGCTGATGTGTGCTTGCCTCGGTCTGGGCTGGAGGGGGCTTTAGACGCACTAACTCGGAGCACCCCACAAGCATGAGCTCTTACGTTCACTGCAGAGCTTGAACCAGTGATTTTACCTCACGGAGCCTTGACTTGCTCACTAGTAAGTTGGAACTAAATTCGCCTCACAAGCAGGTACTTGTGAGGAATAATTAAACTAATGGGTAAAGTGCCTAGACGCTGCTTTCCACAAAGTGGAAAGTCAAATCTTGATCTGTTATTCTAAAGGGAGAAGGAAATAGGATCTTAAAACTCTCAGCCACCCAGTCTTCTGTCCCATCCCTCACAGATATGCACCTCTAAGTGCCTCTGGTGAGCAATTCTTCATTTTCTCCTCCTCCATCTTCAAATATCTGTTGAGGGTGGAATTTGGCTGGGTGCTGGGGAGTGGGCAAAAGTGCAGAGAGTGTCCTACCTGGAGATGTTTTCAGGTAGCAGGAAAGAATAACACAGGCAAAACAATGATGTTTGCATCATGGACTGCAGGATCCCTGCACTGTGGGCAGCACTAGGTCCATAGTAGATGTTCTATAAATAGTTGTTGAATAAATGAATGCATGAGTTTAAAGTAGAAAGACAAGGAAATGCTGCAGGCCGTGCGCGCTGGAGACATTACGGAGGGGGAAAATCCAGTGAGTGCTAGGATGGATGCAAAGGCAGGTATGCACGCGGGGATGAGAACAGGCCTCTAAAGGGTGAACAGAGTACGTGCTCCTGCTTGCCTTCATGGACCTCTGCATCTGAGTGCCGGGTCCTCGGAAGGCAGGACTCCAAAGCTCTCCTCCCAGTCCACTGGCCTGTCCTAAGCTCCATTAGGTACCATTTAACCTTGCCATGCTCACAGTGTATGCACGTACAGGAAGAAGGCAAAGGTCATATGTTAGTTCTCTATTGCTGCACAACAAGGTACCCCAAATCTTAGCTACTTAGAACAACAAACATCTATTATCTCACAGATTCTGTGAGTCAAGAATTCAGGGATGGCTTAGTTGGGTGCTTCTGGCTCAAAAACTTTCATGTGGTGACAGTCAAAATAGCCAGAGCTGCAGTCATCTAAAAGCTTGACTCACAAGGTGGTTGGCCTGTCTCAGTCCCTCACCATGTGGCCTGCCTCTTGAAATGACAGCTGGCTTCCCTAGGGCAACTGATCTAAGAGAGAGAGGAAAGAGCCCACGATGGGCACCACAGCCTTTTTATAATCTCGGAAGTGAGATCCCATCCCTCCTGCCATATTCTGTTAGTTGGAAGCAAGTCCTTAAGTCTAACAAGGGCAGCACACAGGGTGTGGGTATGGAGGCAGGGGGGACCACCCTACTGCTGGAGGACCTAGGGGGCTTCTCCTTCCGTGTCCAGCAATCAGAAAGGAGAGCCTCAGTACACTGGATGTCCCCGTTTTTATTTTGCACACGCATAAGGGTAACATTGTCTTCTAGGTCTCCTGGCTCTGAGGACAACATCTGGGACTTTCTGAGCACACCCCAGTGACAAGTCTGTTCCCTTATGGAGATCAGTTCAGTTCATCCGCCTTTACTGGGCACGCGTGCCCTGTGAAGTGTAGTGAATACCAGGACAGACAGCTGAATGCAAGGGACAGGAGCCCAGTGTGGGGAGGTGGAGAGCCGAGAGCGAATGAGGTCCGAGATGTCATCGCATAGAGCAAACTCTGAATGGAGCTGAAGGATGAGGGGATGTTCGCTCAAAGTGGGGAGTGGGTGTTTCCATCAGTGGGCACAGTGAAAGCAGTTCAGAGGGGAGAAAGGTGTCAACCATGGGGGACAATAAAGGCTTTGGGCTGCCGAGAGTGTGAGAGCATCAAGGAAGCGTGGAAGCCTTTGGAGGCACAACTGCCTAGCAGCTTAGTGGGCATCAGACCCTCTAGTTCCATCTGGAAGACCTTGATCAGACGGGATTAGGGAGTGGATACCCTCCACACGGGTGGATCTAGAGTAAGGAAGGAACCAGGTTCAGCACAAGCTGAGCCCCCAGCTCCAGCAGCCAGGACTGAGGAGCCTTTTCTGAGCCCAGGCTGGGCAGAGAAGCAACATCCCACCAGAGGACCAGGTCAAGGCAAGGGCAACATTAAAAAACCAAGTCATGAGTTTGGTTTGATAAGACACGAGGGAGTCACGATTGTTCGGTTTTTTAAAAATAATACTGTGATATGCCAGATGTCACAAGCCACAGGTAATGACCTACTGCCATAACTGATGCTAAATCTGAGTCATGTCATCTTGGAAGAGACGAAGCTTCTCCTCCCAGAGTGTCTGCACGAGGTGGTCCTTTAAGTGGGTCTCCCACCCTGGGCAGGGTGTTTGCGGGCACGAGGTGCTGTGTCCCAGGTAAGGAAGCGGCGCAAACGCTCATAACCACAGACACTGAGCCCAGAGGCTGGGGGTCAGGAGCACTGTAGGGTGAGCTCTCCGTGCCCCCCAATACACTTCAGGGCAGGGAGTTCTGGGTGCCTGTCTCCCCACGCTTTCCTCTCCTGATAGGTCTTTCTTCAAACTTAGGAGTCTAGGAAAGGAAAATAAGCATCCTGCCCAGGCACCGCCCTCTTGAGGATGGGATCCCATGGCTACTTCTGGGCTCGGCCCCAGGACCACAAAGCGAGAGAGTCAGGGTGCTTGGGTTTCTCTTGCTTCTCTACCCAGCTACTGTTATGTGACTGCGGAAACTCACTCCCCGTCTCAGAGCTGTGAAAGGGATGGGCCTAGAAAGGTGGCGTTCCACCCTGGCTATTCATTGGACTCGCACAAAGACCTTTTGGAGTGGGTGACAGCTCAGCCCCGCCACCAGGGATTCTACTTCGAGGGCCTGGGCGGGGCCTCACCATTGCTGTTCCTTTCACCTGGCCATGTGGTTCTGATACGCTGCTGGGACTGAGAACCACTAGAACCATGTACTTGCTGAGGCTCTTGAAGCACTGCCCGTCTTATGTGGGACTCCCGGAGGACGGCATGCCACGCCACCTGGGGACGGATGCGCTCTGCCTTTTCCTCCTGCCGCAGAAGCTCCAGGTCGGAGTGGGGCCCCGGAGTCTTCACTGAAGTATCTCCCTAGGTGTCTCCGATGCTGCAGGTTCGCAGTCCAGAGTTTAGGACACTGGCTGCCCTTAGCCAGCATGGGAGCTGGAAAACCTGACCCCGTGCTTTCCTGTCACTTGCTGAGGGTCCTTGTGAAAGCACTGAATCCCTCCTGTTCTCATGTTAAATTAGAATTATAGCAGTTCCGCATAGGGTTCTGACAATCAACTGAGATGCTGGTGCAAATGGTCTTCCTGTTTTCATTATCTTCCCGCTGCCAAGTGTTCTGGTCACTTGTTTCTACATCTGTGTGTCCTGCTTCATGCCACTTCGGGCACAGCACCCAGCACCCAGAGCTGTGCAGTCACGGATGCTTAATCAAGGGTGTGGATGGAGATAATGAAGACCTGTGCCTGCTCTGGAGCGTGCCTCCAGAATCCACTGAAAGAACAAGACCACGCAGTTTCTAAATCCGTCACTTGGGCTGGTTTAGCATGAAAGGCTCTGATGAGCCGGGACTGATTCATCCATTCTCAGTGTTCTGGGGAGGCGCACGGAAGAGGTCCCTGGGAATGCTGTGGACTTCCGGCGTGAATAACACTGCCCGCTTCCCCCTCCGTCGCCCTCAGGGCTGCCCCCACAGATGGCCTGGACACAGAGCTGCCAGCCTCGAGTGGCCAGGGCAGCGGGACAAGCCCACGGGGTGCACGAGTGCTGTGTCCTGAGTCTTCCTCCCCACAGCCCAGCCCCTGTCGGTTCCCAGCCTGGCTGTGTGAGGTCGCCATGGTGACTTCCTGCCCCCCCCCCCCAGTATGTCAGGGCTCTCTCAGAGCCAATCGGTAGCAGGTGCAGATAAGGGTCTCTGAGCAGGGGCGCCAAGCGCAGCATCAATCTCGCCTGTGCCCTCAGAGGATGAGGGAGGCCGGGGGAGGAGGGAGCCCTTTCCATATTTAGCTCCTGTGCTGGTACATCCCGGTGGACAGCTTCAAAAGAGGCTGACTTCTAGCCCAGCATAGGAAGGTCTAACATTCCTCAATTCAGCACCCTCTACATGGGCTATGTTTTGCCCATTGAGTGGGTTAAAAAAAAAAAAAAAGAAAGGTAAAAAGGAAGAGAATAACAAAGCTAAGCTGATTTTTAGCAAAGAGGGAATCTGCTCCTAAGCAGTCCCCCCCCCACCCCCAACCCGTTCCTGGGCCTGCAGGACAGTGGATGGGTCAGGCATTGGAAGGGGCAACAGGAGAATGGGGCTTTCTGGACTGTTGCCCAGAGCAGGGACAGGGGCCAGGACAATTGAGTATTTGCCCTAGGACCCTAGATAATGACCCTTTGGAATGGCTCCAGGTTTGGGAGGGGACACAGGAGGGACTTGGGTCACTGGTGACTCAGGGCAATGGCCTAACTGCCTGGGGAGTTGGTCTGAGCCTCTCTTCTCCCTCCACCAAAGCCCTCCAAAGACACAGGAAGGGGATGCACACACCAGGGGAGCCACAGGGCCGCCAAATGGCTTATTGGCCTGAATTCACCAGGTTAATAGCATGGCGTTTGCTTCTGCTGCCCAGGCTGTGGCCTCGCCAGTGGCCTGGGCTGAGCTCGCTCAGCCCTCGGCGTTGCAGAGAGAACCACAGGAGAGGCTGGGGCTCTGGCCTCCCAAGTTTCCTGAGCTCCCAGGAGCGCAGGCATGAAAAGGAAAACAAAGGGCAGACAAAGGGTGAGATATGAACTGGTACAGGGCTCGGGGAGGGCAGTTGGTGGTCTGGGGGACTCTGACTAAAGTTGGGGGACCTACCTAGCCCTGGCCTTGTGCCCCCTCCCCAGGCAGTGTGGGGGGAGTATCTAGCCAGCCTGAAATTTTGTGGGGACGTCAGAGATGCCAGGTGAGGATTTCAGTGCCAAGTTCATTATCATTGCTCAAATGGTGCCCAAGTATGGCAGTAGGTGCAGGTGGCCCTGCTGCTTAGCAAGCAAGTTAAAAGACAGATCAGACACAGGTGGGTGGTCTGCCCTGGGGGCTTTGCTCTGTAGCATCACTGAGCCTTGGAGAGAAGTGGCTTTCAGAGGCCTGAACTGCAGCTGGCCGGGGTGCACCTATGGGTGCCATCTCCAGGTGGCTCGGCTTTATGTGAGCTGGGACATCTCCCCCACTGCATTCATGTTTCATGACCCTCCCCCTCCCACCTGGCACCTGCTCAGACTTTTCTGCCCTGACTCACGGTGTGTGGGGATAAGTAGGCACCAAGGAAGACCACAGAAAAGAGCCGGGTGCCAGAACTGACACTTCCCTTCTGCTCCCCTGGCCTGACGGTCTGCAGGCTCTTGGGGACAGTGAGGCAGGCTGAACACATGTCACAGGCTGCTGCCAAAGAGAAATGGTCCCACCTGCCTTTCTGGGTAGCCTGGGTCTGCCCCAAAGCATACTGGGTGGAAGAATTCCTTCTGACCTACAGGGTTTGTTTCTGAGCTCCTGCAGCCTATACTTTTATGTATGTAAGCATTTATACGTATATGTGAGTATGTTTGTTATGTGTCTGTGTGCCTGAGTATGTGTTAATATGTATCTTTAAAAATATTTATTAAACACTATGCTACTGCCTAAAGTGTGTTGAAAATGGTCAGGGGAGTAAATGAAGATAATCATCATACTATTTCTGAGCACTAGTATATTCCAAGCATTGTATTAGGTTCCTGATTCCAGTGCATTAATTTATGCCTCACTGCGGCCTTAAGGCATTAACCCCATTTTGCAGATGAGAAAACTGAGGATGACAGAGGTTAAACTTGCCCAGGGACATTACACTGGAAAGTAGCTGGCTAAGCTCAGACTTGAATACAGAGGCTCTCCTGGCCCCCCGGCTCTGAACCACTAGCCTTGAAGTCCACATGGCCCTGACTTCAGAAGCTTTCACACTGGTGGGCCGTGAGCATAGACCAGCACATTCGCCAAGTGCTCTAATGACGAAGCGGCAGGGCTAGAGTCAATCAGCTTCCTCTGAACAGGAGTGTGGTGCTAGATCCGGGGTCCTGCCCAGGAACTGTGGACACGGTGTTGGGGGCTTTCTGAGTCACACTTCCTGACTCCCATCCTTAGTGCCTTGTCCCACAGGACCTTTTCTCCCACCCAATTGATGTCCGTTGCTCCAGGGCCCTGTGGAAGCATAGACAGTTGCTATTGGGAACAGGCGTTTTATGAAGTCACTTGCCCCCATCTACTCTTTCCTCCACCCCTTTGATCTCTGCTCCCTAGATTCTCTGACTTGCAGTGCGAGGTGCCCCACATTAGGTCCCCAGAGGCCTGGGTCCACTCTGGGGCTGGCCTCCCCCTATGCTAATTCGGGCCCACTGGCAAGGTGCTGGGAGCAGGGACCCACCACTCCTCACTCACGTGCTGTGCCTGACAGGTGCCCCCAGACATCTCAGGCTCCCAAGCGAGGCCAGCGAGGCTCGGGGGTGTGGCCGGAGCACAGGGACCCTTCGGTTTCATCATCGCCGAATGGAGTGGTTTGGGCTTCAACCTCTATGGAGCTCCACCTGCATCTGGATGGTCTCTCAGTTCCCTTGCAGGGCTGATGCTCTAGGATTCTTACACGGGACAGGGCCCCCTGGGAACCTGGGCTGGTGGGGGACGGCTACACCACGGTGGGAGATGCTGCTTTCAAGGTTAACATGGCGAGTCTGGACAGACAGTCCAGTTCTCCAGCCTCCAGGAAGGCTGAAGTCAGGCTGGATTCTTTGGTGCCCCCGTCAGGAGGTTTGGCTTGGGTCTGTATGAGCACATGTCCCAGGGAAGAGAAGGCATTCTTCTAACCTCTTTCCCAGGAAGTATTGGAAATGAGCCTCCCCTCCTCACACAGAAGTAATGCTCCGCCTTTGGTGTTCTGTTTTAGCATTTAGTGTCCTGACCCATTTAGTGCAAGATCTTCCCAAGTCCAGGAGCAGCTCTCCTAATTCGCTGTGTTTATCTTAGTGTCCCCGGCGCCTGGCTAGGGGCCTGCCACTGCACAGTAAGTGAGCTGTGCCTATTTGTTGAAGATACAAGTGAAAGTTTTGCACTGGCTTTTAGAATACAGTCTGAGTCTGGCTCTAGCCAGAAGGCATTTATGCTACTGAGCGTTGATAATGCCTCTTCAAACTAGAAGGCAGCTCCTTTAGGAGGGTAGTTTGACTTCATTCTTCTATATGTTGCAAAGGAGCTCACCTATTCTGACACAAAGGCGTGCTCACTATAAACGCATTAAGGTAAATGGAACGGAATACAACATATCACCCTTTGGACTCCAGGAGCAACTGCTTAGATTCTTTGGAGTGAGTCACTATTTAGCCTTAATTACTTGATTGTTTTTATTAGCTCCGGGAACCAGTCTGACTGAATGATAAGATTTTGCTCCTGGATAATAGCTAACAATAACAACGACCTTATATCGAATGCATAATATGTGCCATCGCTGTGATAAATGCTTTACTTCCCTCATCTTATTTAATCCCAGTAACAATCCTTATATATTCATGCATTCATCCGTTCAGCCAGTGTTGCGTGAGCACTCACTGTTTGTGAGGCACTGGGCACACGGTGGTGTGCAGGATAAACAGTTTTGTTTGCCCCATTTTACAGATGAGGAAATGGACTCAGGGACTCTCAGTAACTTGCCTGCTCTTAAGTGGCACAAGTCTATCTAAATCATCTTTGTCTCTTCGTGGGGAAAATGGCACCCCTCCCAAAGTCAAGTTCGCAGCTAGTTTGCAGGAGGTTGAGTTGGCGTCCTGCAGAAACCGAGGGCGGCCTATGCAAATGAATGTTTGGCAGGTAAGCAAACTTGCCAGCAATGCCTGCAGTGCTTTCGGTGGTGGGGGGGGGGGGGTGAAGTACTGGGGAGGTTCCTGCACCCTCCTCTCCGATGCGTCATCAGGGCATTCAGGGGGGTGTACAGAGGCTCTCTTTCCTGCCAGAGGTGACACAGAGAATGGGAGAATGGACAGGCAAGGAAAGGGAAACTTGGGTGGGGGTCTCTGGGGAGAGACTCGGAGGAGCCGTGGGTAAGGTGACCAGCAGCTCTGCCAGTAGCCCTGATGGTCCCCTGGTCTGGGTCATGTTGACCAGGCATTGCACGGATGTGGTGGTCCCTCGGGATTCCTGAGGAGCCTGAGAGGCGGTCCCAGGCTGTTCCTTCATGGGCAGCTCCCCGTCGGAGGGGCACGGCCGCAGCTCCGTGCCCACTCACAGCCTCCCCTCCACGTGGTCAGGTGGCTGCTTTGGGTGTCCAGCTCTTCCAGTTCTCTCCGTCCTCCTTTGCACCACTTTACACTCACGTGTGTGCTCACACACATTCTAAGGGGAAATCAAGAGCAGCCTTCCCAGGTCAGTCTCCTGCTGGGGCGGGTCCGCTGGGGCTGGCTGGGGAGCAGAAAGCTGCAGGAATCGGGGGCGGGGGATTCGGTTGGTGTGGACCTGGGTAGGCCCTCTTTGCAAACAAATCGCTCCTGTCACCCGGAGCCAGAGGCAGAAGGCCAGGGCCACCCTGGTCTCCCCCATCGCAGTCCTAGGCCCAGGGCAAGAAACAGAGCACAAAGGCCTTTTCAAACGAATGTTCAGCAGAAAAGGGGGAGGGAGGCAAAGATGGAAGGAGAGAGGGGCTACATTTTCCGAGGCTTCCTGTGAGCTGGGCCGTGGGCCTTTAGGCTCCTGCTCCAACCAGTCCTCACAGGAACACCCCGTGGTCAGTATGAGTTTCCCCCATCCCGCAGATGAGGCAGTCAGGGCTCAGGGGAGTCTCGCTGGAACAGCGGTAAGGTAGGGGTTGCACCAAAAGCAGGGAAGAGACTGAACAAAGGCTTGATGGTCACCCTTGGGAAAACCAGTGGCTAGGAGTCCTCTGGGAGAAGAGTGGAGCCCTGGCCCCTAATTCTGGGAGGTTTGGGGAGAGAGAGTAGAGTGCGCTCCTGCCAAAGCTACTAGGAGGAGAGGACAGGGTAGTGCCACCGCTTGTGGCAACGGTGTACCAGCCAGTGTGGTCACTCATGAGGAAAGAACGGTGGAGGTGGTGCTGAGCCCTGGCGCATGCTGGTCCTTAAACAGGAGTCAAGGCACCACCACATCTGGCTGGCCAGGGCCCCACAGCCCCGGGGGCTGGAGGTAGGGGGGCTCGTCCATGTGGGAGGCCTGCAGGAGGTCCCCTACTCCCATCTCTGCCCCCTCCCCTGCTGCTGGCTGTACATCAGCTTAGAATTCCTTCCTCTGGGAAGCTGCCCTGCCCCCACCGAGACCCGCTGTGTGGTCTCTGCTATTTCCCTGTTCCCCGTTCCCCTCCCTGGAGGGCAGAACCTGCGCTTTATTCACAGTTAAAGCCCCAAACTCAGTGAGTAAAAACCCACACACCTACTGACCGCAGGCTGCTCTCCTGGGGTTCTCAGTTCAGCAAGCATTTCCTGACCATCCCCTGGCGCCAGACCCAAGAGACCCAGTCCTGACCCTCAGGAAGTTCAGTCTCCCAGGACAGATGGCCACACACACACCTCCTGCTGCAATCCTGGGCAATCAGCGTCTTGCAGCGATCGTGATAATAGCCACACTTTCCAAGCTCTTGTTATGTGCCCAGCACTGGAGGTACTGGCTCTGAGCAGGGGGAGAGCAGATGAAGGGCAGTAACCCTGGCTGGTGGACCAAGGGGGGCGTCTCAGAGCAGGTGGCTGGGCCTTTGGAATTTAATGTCCCACCGCGAGGGTATAATCAAGGTAAAGAAAGACTAAGATAACAACAGTTAAAATGACTAGACTCCTTCCTCTCCAAGTACTCCATGTGGATTAATTTTTCCATCCCCACAAGCCCCTAAGGAGTGCTGTTGTGGACACTATTTTACAGAAGAGGACTCTAAGCCAGAGAAGATAAATAATGTGCTCAGTGCCAGAGGTACAGTGTGTGGGTGGGATACAAACCTAGGCAGTCGAGGTGACCTCGTAAAGATGCCCATGGGCTGGTGAGGCTGGGTAGGGAGAGAGGTTAGGTTTTATAGGAGGAGGGCTGTGTTTGGAGATGGGAGACCTTTGAGGTTCCAAAGTATTTGGCAGTCTAAGGCAAATTTGGAAATAAAGAGTATTTTCTCCTTTACAACTCACCTGTATTTATTTATCCTCCTGACTCTTTATGGAAATAAAATACATAAAATACTAGGTGCATTTCTTCTGTCTTGAGACCTGGTTCTGGGTACCAGGACTGAATACCCTTTTCACTCCTACCACCTCCCTTCCTTTTATACACCTAACCCCACAGTCCTGCACCTACACCCAGCCTCCCGACCCACATACAGATGATCTAGCCCCTTCTGTGCCCCACACACCTACACATGGGCCCCTCTGCCTGTCTCAGTGTGCGCCTCCCAGCTCTGTGTGCACAGACCTGGTTGATCCCACATACGCAGGCATACTTGTACTTAACCTCACGCTCTCCCACGCCTGTGCTCCCAGACACCCCCGCACTCCCCACCACACCCCCATCCACATGGCCACATACAAAATCCCCCACCACACACAAAACCAGGGGCAAAATCTAAAAGGACACTCAGAACAGACCCCCATGCAGGCACTGAGGGTCAGCATTTTTCTGGGGTGAGTTCTGGGACGAGGAGACTAACAGAGAGGGCAGACGATGGACCCTCTTCACCTCCCTAGGCTGTGAGGACCAGCAGGGGGTGGGCACCCAGGCCCTGCCCTGGGGCTGGGGGCTTCAGTACAGTGGAGCTCTTCAATGGTCACAGCTGAGAAGGTGCAACCCCAGCAAATCCCACAAGCACCAAATGCCAGCAAGGACTTAAGAAACTCTCCTGGAATTATTGGGCATAGCAAATACTGAAAGATGGTCAACGCTGGTATACAGACCTTCATGCAACCAGCGTGCACAGAGCCCCTGGTCTGGGCCTGCCAGCACGTTCTGGGGATGCAGCAGTGGACACGACAGACCTGCCTATCCTCAAGGACTTTACAGCCCCATCTGATCGTAGTAGTAGTGTGGCAATGACGGTAATTATAGCAGTCACTAACACTAGTAAGGATTAATGTGTAACATGTGTGTTGATGTATTTAAGCCCTGTAATGACCCATGAGGAAGGTACTGATGGCATTCCCACTGTATGGATGCTGAAACTGAGGCCCAGAGAGGTAAAGTAACTTGTGCAAGGTTTCACAGCTAATAAGTGATGGAGCCTGTATTTGAGCCCAAGCGCTCTGAGTCCATGCTGTTAACCAGTACTGGACGAGGTTGCCCATGAAGGAGAAGAATGCTACCTCCCATTCTGACATGATGCTTTAGAATTCACAAAGCATTTTAAACACATTTTATTTAGTCCACTTGAACCTATCAGCAGGCCTCCGAAGTGGGTCTCAATATTCCCATTTTACAGATGAGGGAAATGGAGGTCAAAACTTTAAATAATATCTTATTTACTAGACAGCTAGTAGATAACAGAGGTAAGACTCAAGCCAGCGATGTCGGGCCCAGGTGGTATTGTGTGGTTTCTGTCAGTCCCAGGCCCACCCACCTCCTCATTCTGTGCCTCAGTTTCCCCATCTGTCATACAGGGAAGAACTATGCCTGATTTCCAGAGACTATATACTGTAGTAGTAAATGTAATATGGTGGCCAAAGAGTGTTGAGATCTCCTGGGTGAATAGGTCCCCACCTGGAGCCTCTGTCTTGTATTTCCACCATGTCCAGCTCAGAAGAGAAGTGATCTATTGGCCACCATGCTGTGTGGGAGGACGATGGACTCTGCAATGGGACAGACCTGGGTTCATATTCTGCTCTGCCATGTGGTCGCATTCCTGGGAAGTCACTTCATTTCTCTGAGCCTGTTCCTCCCCATCTCATGGGGGTGGTGCCCCTGCTTCCCGGGTTGTCATGAGGAGAAGATGGAGGGACAGGTGAGGCATGTCTGCCCACAGTAAGCACTCGCATCCTGGTAGTCACTGGAAATCATCCTCATTACGTTTATCTTTAGCCCTGGAAGTGCCCATGCCTGAGAGGGGATGGCATGACTGCTTACTGAACCTCTTCCTCCTGGCATTTAACCAAGCTTTCTTCGAAGACATGCTTTTCCACACCTGCTGTGGCCCCAGATGGGGGACTGGCCACGTCCTTGCCCCTAGAGCTCGCAGGAGACACGGAGGCGCCCGCAGAGCCTCCCGCGCCCCCTGGGGGAGCTGGCGGCCTTTCTTCCTGAGCTTCCTGCCCGCCTACCAGGCCCAGGCTGCTCCTCGTTCCACCGCCGGGGCCCTGGCCACCACCCAAGGGGGGCCGGTGGATGCACCGTGAGCCCGTGGAGAAGGGATCACTCCGAGCCCCCTGACTCACCCTGCCGCTGAATAATCCCGGAAGGTGACTGACTTAGGGAACGTGCCAGGTCGATATCAGGGCCCGATCACTGGAACGCAGCTCCCCGGGGAAGAGAAAATGAAAAATATGACTAAACTGTCCTCCCACACGGGCTGTCATTAAAACAGTGCTCGGTATGTCACAGATATTTTTGCTTCGTCTCCAAATAATTTGTTCTTCCAACTTCAAAATTTTTTCTGATTTAATTTTTATTACCCACTCCTCCATTTCCCCCTGTGGTGCACTTGGCCCTGTGAGGCCAAGGGAAGGGAAATGTGTGTCCTTGACCTGACCCTCAAATTTAAGGCAGACGAGCCCCCAGGCAGCGTGGCCTTAGGCCTGTCCCGCAGCGGAAGCAGAATCCTCCCTCCTCCTCCTCCCACCTTCCCCTGCCCTCCCCCTTCATGTCCCTCCTCC
>JAQQAC010012408.1:13461089-13494806 GCA_029783875.1 Phataginus tricuspis
CCCCCCCACCCCCACCGCTGTTCAGCCTCTGCCTCCCGCCCTCTAGGCAGCCGGGGCACATCAGGGAAATGAGGCCTCCCAGGCTCCCCGTGGCCTGTGCAGGCCACGTGCCTCTGCCACGCTGCTAAGGAAGATTCTCTTTGGGTCCTTGTTTAGGAGGGAAGTCCTCACAAAGGGTGAGCGACACAGGCCTAGAGCCCTGCCTTGCAGGCCCAGTCTGAGCCAGAGAGCCTCTCTCTCCCCACTTGGGACCTAGGTGGCTCCTGGCTGGTGACCCTGGGCCGGCCCCTTGCTGGGCAGCCTCCACCAGCCTCGAGGAGCTTCCCACGTGGCCGCCTGTGCAGCCCAGTCTGCTCAGGGTCATTCCCCCCATCGTTAGCTCCTGGGGACAGAGTCAAGCAGAATTCACTCTGTGCCAGGATGGGCAGGGCCGGGGAGTTCCTGCTTCTGCATTCTGGTGACTGGCTGGGTAGCTGGGGGGCATAGACAAATCAGGCGAAGTGCTCTAAAGGAGAGGAGAGAGTGTAGGGTTGGAGAGAAAGGTGGCTTCGGCTGGGTGCGAAGGAAGGGCCTGGAGTGACGGAGGGGTGGGGCCCTGAAGGAAGGAACTCGCTCCGCAGCAAAGGTCCGGGGGCCGTATTCCAAGTGGAAGGAGAACACAGCCCAGCAAAGGCTGGAAATGGGAACAGATTTGGTATTGCTGTGCCTGTGAGACAAGAGGCAGGCTCGTGAGGCTGGAGCGGAGTGAGCGAGTCAGGCGGTGAGCAGGCAGCCGGCCCCAGATCACCGGGCCCCCTACACAGAGGCCGAGGGAAGACTGGGAATGGATTTTCCCCATACTGAAAAGCCACTGGAGGGTTTGAGGCGGTGGGTGATCTGACCTGGTGTATGCTTTAAAAAGCAAAGGAGACACGGGAACTGGCTGATGTGCGATTGGTGAATTGTGGGGAGCAGCGGGGGCCAGGCTGCTGCCAGGGAGAAGGCGCATTTCAGAGGCAGTGATGGGGCTTCGACCCAGCTCTCCTCTCGTGTCCCCGGGCTGCAGGCTCCTCACCCAGCATGTCCAGAACAGAGCTGCTGCTTCCCATTCTCCCCAGAGCTGACCGAGCCCCCACGCCAGCGGTACCGCGATTCACCCTGCTGTCCAGGCATTACCGGAAATGGCTGTCAGTCGCCCAGCTCCAGCCCTGGCATTACCTCCAAGCACACTTGTGGCTAGCGCTCACCATGGCCCCTTGGCTGTGGGTGGCTCCCCCTGACGGCATGAGGGCTAGCAGGGCTTTGCCAGCTCAGTTCTTGTCTTCCCAAGTGAAGAAACGGACCCCTGAGTAGAGCCTCACCCAAGCGGGGCACAGAGTTTCCTAGCTTGCCTTTACTGTAGAAAGGATTTTGTGTTGTGGGGGACTCCTTAAGGATTTACGGATTTTTTAAAATAGCACCCCAACCCCATACACACACACACACACCTTATTCCTCCATCTCCCCTCCCTGTAAGGCCACGGCTTCCTGTGGGAGGCTGTGTCATGCCTCTGTGCCTTCCTACGTGACCCTCTTCTCTGAACACCTTCCCCCAGTCTCGGGCAAACTCCTAGTCATCCTTCAAGTGCCAACATAAATGTCACCACCTCTGCAAAGCGTGCCCAGACCCCACGTCCCCTGCGCAGGCAGAGTTCACGGCTTCCTGCTGAGAGCTGCCCTGTACTTGTCCAGCTCCTCCGTCCCTCGCCACACTGCACCATCATTATCCATTTGCCCACTGGCAGAACTGTGAGCTCCCGGAGGCCAGGGACCGTTTTCCTTCACCATTCTCCTGCCCTCAGCCAGCTCGGCCCAGAGCGGCCACCCACAAGAATCTGTTGACACAGAACCTTCCTTTTTGTCCTTCATGTCAGCTACAGGCCAAGCTATCTAATCCCATTGGCAAATCTACAGCTTACCATACGGGCTAAACCCTGAGCAGAACTCACCCCTCCAGGAAGTCTTCTTTAATTTTGGAGCATCCTTTGCTGTGTCCAACCTTCGGGCTCCCTGTTTCACTCCCTAAAACATGCTTTCAGAAGGTCTCCTTGCCTGTTTGCCTTCTGTTCATTAATCGGTTCAGTACATTGTTATCAGTCTCAACTTAAATGTCAGGGACTCCTTCCCTGATTACCAGTCTAGAGGAGTTCCACCCACCTACCCATTGTTATTCTCTGCATGGTACTGTGTTATCTTTCACTTACGTGCTCGTTTATTTATTTATTATGTAATCTTCCCAGGTACAATAAATTTTTAAAGTTCTAGGAAGAGGGCCTGGCCTGGCCTCCCGAGTGTCCAGAACAAGGCCTGGCATGTGGTAGGACCTCAGGAATTATTTTGTGAGCAAATGACTCTTGAGTCATTTCTACGTATACATTGTTGCTATCATACTATGACCCTTTCCCTCAGAAGGCAAAGTGTCTTGCCTGAGACATCAAGGCTCACCGTTCGGAGAGCTGGCTGACAGGTCGGGTAACACCCAATAAATGATACAGCAGGGGCGGTGAGGGCTGGAGCAGAAGAGAGTCCAGGGCTGGAGTGGCCAGGCAGGCTTTACGGAGGGCATGAGGACCAGGGCGAGCTGTGGACACTCACTCTCACTGCTGCACCTTGGCCTGAGTTTCTCCTCCACCTGAAGCGCCACACTCCACCCCCTTCAGCCCGCTGTGCCACGTCTAGTTTGCTCTTCGAGTTTCAGCTGCCCCTTCCCTAGGAAGCTTTTCCCTGTCCCGCATGCTTGAGAATGTGGGGCCCTGGACTTCCATCTCTTGTAAGACTTTGGAGTGGCCTTTTGTGTCTTACATATGCACACACACACGCTCAAGAGAGTGGATTAAATGCAGGCAAGGATGGTATCTGATTCATCTCCAATTCCCCAGAACCTAGTACAGTTCCCAGAACATAGTAGATGCTCAGAAAATATGCGTAGAATAAATGAGGAAGGAGTTATTATCTTCCCTGATGGGCAAGGAGCTCTTTAAATACAAGGACCAACTCATTTGTTTATTCAGCAAGTATTTATGGAGCGCTACTCTGTACCAGGCACTGTTCCAGGTTCTGGAGATACAGCTGTCAACAAGACAGAATTCTCTGCATTCAAGGCCCTTACATCTAAGTTGGGGACATGCAAAAGTTAGATGGTGATCAGTTTGATGGGGACAATAAAACCTGGCGTGGGGTCAGGGGGTGTTGGGGTGCAGTATTTGGCAGGTTAGTCAGGACTGGCCCCAGAGAAGGTGTCCAGGGAGATGCCCTGAGGGGAATGAGGGGAACCCTTTGCATTGGACACTGGGTGCCATGCCTCCTGCAGAGTTTCATGCCAGCACATCTCTCTTCTGAAACACTGAATTCCTCTCTAATGGACCATTCCCATCGGCAGCGTTCAGATATCCTGTTAGCTCTTCCTTCTTAAGATACTTTCCTTTACTCCCCACTTCCCTGCTAACATAACCTCTCTATTTTTTTTCTTTTCTTTGCAGCAAAACTCCTTGAAGGAATGTCCTGATTCATCTCCCCTTCTCTTTTTTTCTTTTCTTGTTAACTTGATCACATTTCCCGTGCTGCCCGTGTACCCGACACCTTATAAGCACTAAGTGACTTAATCCTTGCAACAGCCCTTAGGAAGTAGGTGGCCTCAGATTAGGAAATGGCAGCAAAGAGAGGTTGGATAACTCAACTAAAGTCACCCAGCTAGTACAAGGCAGAGCAGCGATTTGAACCCTGGTAGGCTGGCGCCAAACCCGAGCACCCAGTCACTGAGCTGCACGGCCTCTCAGGGCCACACTCCCTGAAACCCAGTGCGCTCAGGGACTCATCCACAGCATTCTGAAAGCTCTTGTCCAGGTCACCAGTGACGTCCCTGTCGCTCGATTCCATGG
Organism: Phataginus tricuspis; assembly: GCA_029783875.1. Classification (NCBI taxonomy): domain Eukaryota; kingdom Metazoa; phylum Chordata; class Mammalia; order Pholidota; family Manidae; genus Phataginus; species Phataginus tricuspis. The sequence goes on from JAQQAC010012408.1 coordinate 13,464,986, forward strand.
TCGTTTCTCACCCCTCGTCTTCCCCCGATGTCTCGGCAGCTTTAGGCATGGTTGGTCACGCCCTCATCCTCGGCACACGTTCCTCTCCAGGCCTCTAGGACACCACACCGCAGGTCCTCCCACCTCGCCTTCACTCTCTATGTCTCCTTGGCCGCTTCCTCTCGTCCCCAGCCCAGGGATGTGGGAGAGCCCGGAGCTGGCTCCTTCCTCCTCTTCTCCATCTCTACTCACTCCCTGACCTTCTTCCTAGTCTTGTGGACGTAAATACTCTGCATGCTAAGACGTACATATTCATAATAATTTCAGTGCAGGCCTCCTTCCCAAACTCCAGACTTCCGTATCCATCTGAGCTCTAAGCAACTCTAGCAGGGCGTCTCATAGACATACCAGATTTGATGGGTCCACACTGAACTGATTTCTTCCCCTGATCCTGCCTTGCCCGAACGTGCTTCACCGTAGGATTTTGCCCCCCGTTCATGTGCTCAAGTTGAAAGCCTTAGAGTCGCCCTCAACGCTCCTGTTTATCGACACCCTGCCCTGCATCTGCCGGGAAGTCTAGCCAATGCTTGCTTCAGGGAACGCTCGGACCCCGCTCACTGCTCACTGTCTGCACTCCGCCCCCGCTGGTGCTCCGCCTCACCCCTGGGTTACTGGGATGGCCTCCCAGCTGGCCTCCCACTGGCAGCCTTGACCCCTCTCTACGCTCATCACAGCAGCCAATGCAACCCCTTTTAAGACTCAAGTCAGACCAGGTTCTCCTCTGATGACCCCCCATTTCATCCAGAGGCAAAGCCGATGTCTTTACCGTGTCCTCCATAATCCAGTCCCCACAGCCTGTCTGCATCCATGTAACCCCGCCTCCTGGCCCCTCCGTGCCAGCTGTTCTGTGTCCCATCCAGCAATATGCCAGGAACCCTCCCACCTTAGGACTTTCCTTGGCGGTTCCCACCGCCCAAGGTGCTCACCTCTGGATGCCCTCACAGCCAACCTCCGAGGATGTCACCTTTTGGGTGGAGCCTCTCCTGGCCTCCCCGGGCTCCCCACTCCTGCTCCTCAGCTGTTTTCTCCGCCATGGCACTCTTCACCTTCTAACATATGGTACGGTTACTTATTTAAGTAGACCTCCCCTCGCTGGAATGTGAGCTCCACGGAAGCAGGAATCTTTGTTTTGTGCAGTGATATTCTGAGCACCAGCACCGAACCTGGCAGGATCTGGGCTCCGTCAATGCTCGCTGAGTGTTTATCCGGGCAAAGGCCTTCCAGGCAGGGAGGCCCGGGGCGCCAGGATCCTGTCACGTCCTCCGTCCCTGCTCCAGCAGGTCAGGACCTGTGATCCCATCCATGGGTCAGACCCATTGGCAGGGCTGTGGCATCTGCCCCCGCATTTCCGGGCAGACTTCTGTTCGCACTGGGGTATTCGTGGCCGGGCGCAGGGAGGGCAGCAGGGTGCCGAGCCCAGCGCCTCCTGCGGCCCTTGCACACACAACCAGAGAGAACCCTGTGTCCGCAGAGCTGCTGCCAGGAAATGACAGGAAATGGGCTGGGGTGGGGCAGCTGAGGACCTCAGTCCTCTGCCCTGCAGATCCCGGGGGTCTTCAGCCTACTAGTTTCTTCTCTCCTTTCTCTAACTGTGTTTGCCTCTTTCGGTTGTTGCTTCTCCATGGCCCCTTCTTCTGTAACCCCCACAAAGGTCTCCCCGTATCAGGTCTCTGTCTTGCTGTCTCCCTCTGGCTCCCTCCGTGTGTCCATTTGCCTCGGCCTCTCTCTAACCTCCGCCCTCTGCCTCCCTTCCACCTCTGCCTTCCCCCCTCTCCTCTCCCTGTGACTCACGGCTGCCCTTCCTCTCCTGGGATCGTCACCCTTCTCCTGCTCAGGCCTCCCCTCTTCCCTGCGGCCTTTGGGGCCAGGCCTGGGCCTCCGCTCCCCAGGTGTCTCCAGGAAGCCCCGCCGCTCTTCCCTCACACCTCCCCGTCGGGACTCCACCGATGGCATCAGCTTCTGGTGGGAGCAGAGCCTGTGGGGCGTCCCTGCCGTCCCTGCCGTCCCAGCCCCTCTGCTCTCTCTAAAGCTTGCTCTGCCAAAGCTCGGGTCCACCCCCCCGCCCCCCAGGTGACTTTGTCCCAGCCCCACGGTGTTGGCTTATCTGGTGGCCTTTGCCAGGACTTGGGACGTCTCCCTCCTCACCAGATCTGACCCTGTAGTTGAGCCTAAGGCACAGGTTGTTCTTCAAGACTTCACGCTAATATTCTGAGTCTCTGTGCGCATGTGTTCCCTGGGAAAGCCCTCTCCAAATTACAGATCCTTCTCGGCCGTGCCTTCCCACTGAACACGAGTTCGACCCCTGGACAGTCCCAAGGGAGGATCCTCCTCATATCTAAGTGCCTCCACCTTTCTTTCTTACAGCCAGCATGTCAGGGAACTTCAGAAAGCAGCACCAGCCTCTGGTTTATTTGCTTCGATTCAGCCAGGTAAATGTTCACCCCTGCTACTCCATGACAGAGGAGTCATGGGGTTGAGGGGTTCTTTCCTTTTGGGCTTTGTTTATCTGGAAATATTGTTAGTTACTTGAAGACCGAGGAGCAGGTCTGTCTGGGCCCCCAGATGAGGTTGGGAAGTTGTATATCTTTTCTCTCCTCTTTCCACTTCCCCTCTTCTTCCTTCTCTAGTATGGCCACCACCAGATTGTGCTGTATTTTTGTCATTCTCCCCTCTGTCTCTGGAGACGTTCTTCCCATCCCTCCTCACTCCCACCTGTCAGAGGGATATTTTCTTATGAGGATGTTGAATACTTAAATGGGACCATGTCCCTGAAGGGGCTCTGTGAATGGGAAAGCATGATACCTCGGTGCTGTCACAGTCTCCTTGGACAGAGGAGTGGCTTTCCAGTGCTGGGCAGTGTTTCTTACTGCCTCTCACTTCTTTGACTTCTAACTGACACCACTCCCACCAAAACCTCCCAGTTTTGTCCCCAGACAGAGGTGAACAGGAGCCTGCTAGCCTCTTTCCATACGCCTCCCTCCACTCCCTGGCATCCTTGCATGCACAGAGCTTATCTCCTTAGAAGACCCCAGTGCATCAGGCAGGAAACATGCCTCCCCTGCGTGCTGCAGGAATTTCCTCACAGCGTCGTGGCCAGGCAGTGTTTACGTCCCTTTTGAATGCTGGTCCTGGTGGACAGCTCACTACTTTAAGCATAGGCTTATTGGCCAAGAGTTTTGTGCATTGGGAGTCACACTGATCCACCATCTATTATTGGTTGTGTCACCTCGGATGTTTACTTAACTTCTCCAAGTCTCAGTTTTCCCCTGTGTTAAGAGGACAATGAAAAAATACCTTTGTGGAGGTGTTGTGAAAAGTCAGGGAGATGATACAGGACAGGGCTTATCACAGTGCCTGGAGCTTTGTAAGTTCAGTAAGTGTTAGCTGTTTCATTACTATCTCACAGGACAGCCTTTGCATGGTTCTGAACTGAAATTGGAGTCCTAGTAAACTCAAGAGGGCCTGGTTCTGCAGTCTGGAACTGCACAAAAGACATCTACTCCCTCTTGCTTGCATAGGTAACCCTTCAGATGTTTGAAGACAGCTTTTATGTCCCTCCAAATCGTCTTTTTCCAATTTGAATATTCCTAGTTTCACCACCTGTTCCTCATATTTGCTTGATTTCCAGGCCCCTTGCCGTCTAGGTCACAGTCCTTTGTACACACTTGATGCCTTTGCAAAAATACACCCTACACAGTACAGCACGGAGAAGACAAGTAATGACTCTGTAGCATCTTACTACGCGGATAGACAGTGACTGCAACGGGTGGGGGGGGCCCCCGGTGAAGACTTGATATTCTGGGTGAATGTGGAAACCACAGTGTTGTTCATATGAAACCTTCATAAGATTGTATATCGATGATACTTTAAAAAAAAAGCACAGCCTGCAGAAGTGAAGGTATGACTATGAATTTGGTCTGACCTGCCCACGGTACAAATGGGACCATATTGCCCTTCATCTGGATGCTGTAAACAGTCAAAACCTTCATTGATATTTGTTGGTGTGTGTCTTTGTCGACTGGTTGACTTGGTGACTTGTGACCGACTAAAAACTCCTATCTGCCCATGAGCCTCTCAAGCCTGCTCTCATCATACAGGCCAAGTTAATTTTTTTAACTAATGCAAGATGGATGTTGTTTCTATTCAACTGCATTGTATTTATTTTGACCTCCTGCTATAGATTGAAGATCTGTTTTTAATTCTGTCATTTGAACAGATAATACACTTCCTTGTTTAGAATTCAAAAAAATGTAGCAGGGTAAACTGAAAAGTTCCCATGCCAGCCTGTCTGCCCAACCTTCTCTCTCCCCACATAGGTAATGACCACATTCTTAGTCTCCTATGCATCCTTCTGGAGTTTCTTTATGCAAGCAAAAGCCCATACCAGTACCGGTTCTGATACTTCACCTGCTTTTTACGCAAACAGTAGCATGTGGCACCCACTCTCTAAAGCTTGCTTTTTCACCGGACAGTGTCTGAGATCCTTTTAGTCTTTCATCTGTCCTAGTTTCATATCTACCAGACTTGTGACATTTGTCCACAAAGTAGGCCTGTCATCAATGTCTTTATCTGGGTGGTTGATAGAAATGTGTGGAGCCCAGAGGCCTGTCCCTGTGGACATGCTCCAGGCAGATGGTCATCCCTACATCAACACAGCTGTGCCGTGCTTGGCCACTTCCTGCTATAACACCTATGCCGATTCCTCCCCTTCTTCTCAAGAATAATGGGCAATTATGTCAGATACCTCACTAAGGAACGAGGTATGCAGCTGCCTTCTGATTTATCACTCCAGAACAGTAGCTCTCAACTAGGGAAGATTTTTCCTGCTAGGAGACATTTGGCCATGTCTGAAGACCTTCTTGCTTGTCACAGCTGAGTGTGTGTGTTGGAGGTGGGGAGGGGTATGATTTGTCTCTAATGGGTAGAGGCCAGGGTGCACCTAAATATCCTAAAATGCACAGGGCTGCTCTCTGCCCCGACCCCCACACCCAACGAAGTATTATCAGGTCTAAATGTCAACAGTGCCAAAGCTGAGAAACTCTGATCTAGAACCTTACCAAAATAAAAAACATTCTTAAAAGATTAATTTGATATTCGCTGGTCTTCATGAATCCTTGCTAGTTCTTAATAATCACCGCTTTTCAAAAGTTGCATTAACATACAATTTTGTCTTGGCAAGAGAGAATCCAATGATTGAATGAAAAATCACCCAGACTCCTCGGTCTCATGTAGAGTACCCAGATTTGGGGTGCTGTTCCTCTCATGGGAAATAAGCTCCTCCAGAGGTGCCCTGCTTCATTGGAGATGGCTCAGTGCGAGAGTCTCCTCTCTAGGGTTTCCTCTCCTATTTCCCAGGACGGTTCACATTCCTGGAGACGACTTCAGTTCTGCCTTCTCTCCCTCCACTGTCCCCCGCCCTGGCCAGGAATGGCACCGAACCTGTGTAAACTTAGGAAGTCATGCAGAAATGTCAGTAACAAGTGGGTAGGCCTAGGAGCTCTCTTTCCTTCTCTAAATGGGCCTACTTTTCACATAGGGAGGTGTCAGTGTCCCCAGTGAAAATCTAAAAACCTTGACAAATGAAAAAAGCACTTCCCATACTTCTTTAGAAGACCAAGTCTAAAAAGAATTGAGTTGTAGTTTTAAAGAAGGAGCTGTTAGTGTCCAGTACAGCCCAGAGCCTCAGGACTCCCAGCCAAGAATGGCCCATCTCCACATTCACTGAGCTCCTACTGTGTCCACAATGCTGTGAGGGCCCAGTCCATTCATGGATAAATAAAGCATGGCCCTAGCTCTTGAATAGCTTACAAAAAGCAGCCCATGTAGTGGGAAAGCAGGAACTGGGGACAGAGGTGCTGCTGAATCCAACAGAGATGGTGAGACTGTTCACCTGATAACAGCACTTAATGTCTCCAAGGGTCAGCTTCTTCCCCATATAAGAATGGAGCTGGCAATAGCTATCTCAGGGTTGTGAAGACAAAATAAGAGTGAGCGTCTGAAACCTTCAGTGGCTGTGTAAACTCAGATACTTTGCTTCATTTCTCTAAGCCTCTGTTTTTTATTTATAAAATGGAGATAATAGCACCTACCTAAATACTAGTAAAGACAGAATAAATGCTTGTGGAGTCCACAGTTGAGTTTCAACCAGGGAGACTTCTTGAAATAGGTGGCATGTAAGCGGAGCCCTGAGGAGTGTGAAGGATGGTTGTCAGGGCAAAAGGGCCCAAGGACCTCTCAGGGCAGGGTAAGAGCTGAGCAAAGCAGGGGACCGTGAATGTTCGTGACCCTCCCCGGGAAGTTAAGAACATAAGCTTCTGGTATCAGACAGAGCTTGGTGGAGTTATCCAGCCACTCTAAGCCTCAGTTTCTTAATCTGTATAATGTTATGTTACTGCAAGGTGGATGTGAATATTCCGTGACGTAAGGCATGAAAGCACTTAGCTCAGCAGCCGGCACCAGGCAAGCGCTTGATGGACCATCAGGGTAAGACCTGTGTCTTGGGGCTGGATTGAGAGGCTGGGAGGTCTGCATGGGCTTCTTGTCAAGGACTTTGTGTGCCAGGCCAAGGGGAAGGCCAGTTGTTTGGGCAGCAGGAAGTCATTACCAGCTTTTGGGGAAAGTGACATGATCCAGACCGTTTGAGGCTAACTCTTAACAATGTGGAGGGGAGGTTGGCAAGAAGGGTACCTAGAGGCAGGAAGACCAGGTGGCTCGGAAAACTGGGCTACAGTTTAGTTTTTCCCATTGATTCACCTTGGGCTCTGGAGCAAGCCGCAGAGATTCAGTAGGGCCCAGGTTGCAGGAGGACCGGGCCAAGGTCCCGGGGGCAGTGAAGGGTCCCACCCCCTCCCCGCCTTCTGGACTCTCCCCCCCCCCACCCTCACCAGCCTCCCTGCGACAGCTGCGGCTCCCACCCCCAGTCCCTGTTTGGAGCAGTGATTAATACAGGTCTAAAATAATCCGTCTTCTCCCTTTGTCCGCCCCCAGCACAGCCGCTGCTCTCCCTTGGCCCCACCCCCTCCCCGGCCACACCTCAGGGCCCAGCCTCAGGGCAGCTTGGGCCTGAGGCACAGCCTGGGCTCTCGCCCTGAGGCGCCTTCATGCACGGTCACCCCCTCCCCCAGCCGGCACCCTCCAGTCTCAGAGCAGACAACAGACCTTCGCTTCAGGCCCCTTCCTGGCCTCGGACCGGGCCTCTTCCCCAGCAGTTCTGGGCCCCAGGCAGTGGGTGGCATCTCTCCTGACTGGCACTAACCTCCAGAAGCCCAGGGACCCTGAGCAGACACACTGGATGCAGAAGGCCCTGCCTCACCTAGGATGGAGTGTGAGTTCTTCTAGACTTATGTGGAGCACCCCGTGCCTCAGTTTCCCATTGGTCCTCTGGCTTCTTTTCCTTCCCAAAGAACATTTATTCCTTTTCTCAAGGATGCTCCCAGTGTGGGCCTGGAGAATGTCATCCCATTAAACTGAAGCTCAGAGGGGTTGAGTGGTTTCCACAAAGGTCCCCAAACTGAGTGTAGACGCCATCCCTCAGAGCAGCAGCTCAGCTGTCCTGGAGAGGCCAGCCGCTTACCTGCACCCACAGCTGCCAGATCTCCATTCATATTTCTTCAGTGTGCCGGGGCACCAGTGACAGTTGTCTCTGTCTTCCTCTCCCTGGAATAAATCTGGGAAGTTAACCGACAGTTGCCCCCTTGGAGGCTAGCACGGTGCATTAGTCTGGCCCCAGCAGTGCATGTTCACATTCAGGGAAGGACATGTGAGCAGGGGATAAGGCAAAAGAGCAGAGAGGGGACCAAAAGGGGTATTACTGAAATGTCAAGTCGTGGGGTATTATATTTCAAAGGGATGCAGAGATATCTAGTCTACCTGCCGTGTTTTACAGAGAGGGAAACGGAGGTCAGAGAGGACAAGGGAGCTCTGGTGCCACAACCCTGTAGAATGGTGGGCTCCCGCGGGGCCCTGCCCCCCGCCCCCAGGGCCTCCCGGGACCACCACCGTGGTCACATAAGGTCTAGGTGCACGGCTGCCATGGTTTCTGCCGCCTGGTGACACCGGGCAGTGCTCACTTCGCCGCCTGGCTGAACTGTGCATCTCAGAGCACAAAAGGCGCTGTCTCCGCTGTCTGGTGCAAGAGAGCTGAAGAGCTCGCTCCTGGGCTCAGACAGAGCTGGTAAATGCCTAACTAATCCCTGAAAGATGGAGGTGCGGAAATGTGTCCTTTTGGTGGGAAACAGAGACCGGAGAGTATGTCTGATGGCCTGGATGGAGTCAGGCTAAATATTTAATGTTCTTGACAGAGACCCGGAGGGGGCCACTCCTTTCTCTAAACAGTGACACACAAGGCCCCCTGGGCTGGGAGACAGACCCGCAGAGCTGCCTCCAGCTGCCTCTGAGGGCAAAGCAGGAAACAGAGGAGGCCCCGTGGGAGATGCAGGCGAGGCTGAGGGAGCAGAGGGCCAGTGCCGCCCGAGGCTGGGGGTGGAGGGGGCCACGACCAACCAGGAGATCCCTTTATTAAGACAAATAACGGTTCATCCTTTACATTCGGAATAAAAACCTGTTGTAATTACCTAGCAGTGGGAAAGCAATTTCCAGGCAGCTTTATTGTTCTGCTCCCCAACCAAATGTGGGGCGAAACATCCACCCGGGAATAGCATAACGAGGACACGCGGCAGTAACTATGATATTTAAATGTTTCCAAGGTATAAATTCCAATAAGGTTTAAATAAGTTGATTTCTCCCTGGATTATTTTTTCCTCCTCCTCCTTTATTACTTGAGACATTGTGCCTCTACACCATATTTATATGCACCAGTGAAGAAGCCCCAGCGAGAAACTTTTGAAAATTTTCTTTGTTGCCAGTTCAGAGTGCCTCTGTCCTGATCCGTGCCCCGGAGGGGGCGGGCACCCTGCGGCCACGTGAGACGTCAGTTTGGGTGAGCCTGAGGCCCGGTGGTGTCACCTCAGAGCCCAGGGGTGTTCTGGGGAGACCCTGCCCAGGCCGGCTGAGCATTCCCGGGGCCCCCACATTCTCGGTTGCCCCTCCTACAGTACCAGTTGTCAATTTATAATACGGGAGAGTAGATAAACTTCCGTGACTCGTTTTACAGGTCCTCTATCATCAAGACCACGTCTCAAATATCTCCCCTGTGAGTGTAGGCTGACCCGGGAGCCTGGTGATGGGCGATGCTGGAAATCAGAAAATTTAGCATCTCCCTATACTATCATCATATGTATAATTTGAATACCAGGCAAGTTCTAGGCTTAGAGGGGGATACAAATAAGCGCAAACTATTCTACCAACCTGTAAATATAACTAAAAATAACTGCAAGGTATGTAGTGCCAGAACAGGCCAGCCATTTTACTAAGCTGTATATGCAAACCTACATGTATATTAGTGTCAGAATGGGACTGACCCAGACTGTGCTGCTCCAGTGCGAGGCCTGACCCTTGGCCACCACACTGCTTCCCCAGCCTGCTCCCAGAGTCACCCACAACAGTCTGCGCTGCAGAAACATTGACTTCCCTTACAATTAAAGTATCTGAAATCTTCTGGATGAGCCAACATTGAAATAAATGAGTGGAGAAGTTAGTGGTGGTATAACTTCCTCAAAGGCCTTGAGGAATTGCTGAGAGTACATGTCCTCAGGAGACGGATGGGAGCCCTTCTTCTCCGAGGTAGGGAACTGGTAAAGACAGCCCCTTGAGTGCAGCCATTGTCTTCCCCAGACCACACTTACGTCTGGACACCCAAGCAAGCTTCTCTCTGCAAGGCTGAGATAAAGCATGCTCAAACTTTCACACCATATCGTTCCTTTCAGCCCTGTAGCACATACAGAGCTGAGAGAATGAAGAGCCCCGCACATGGACTTTAATTTCAAGCTTTGAAAACAAGGCCATACCTAAGAATATTTGTCCAGAGAAGTGCCTTCATGCTGAATTTCCACCTCAACGCTGCATTTCGGGGGCGATTAGAGTAATCCCTGGAAGCTGAGAGGCAAGAATATAAATGCATTGAAGAAGAACCCTTCCTTGTGTGCAGAAACCCAACCCACCAAGCTCCAAGAGAGGTCCCACCAATGAATATTTATGGTGCTTGTATTAGGGTTCTCCAAGAAACAGAATCAATAGGAGATTATATGTATATGATTCAACTGAGTGCAATCTTCTTTATTCGGTATACCGATTCAAATATTCATCTCATCCAAAAACCACACCAAGATTATGTGTGACTAAATATCTGGGCACCCCATGGCTCAGTCGAGTTGACACATAAAATTAACCACCACGGTGTCCTTGTCTGGGTGCAGCCAACTCTGCATTTTTTACCCCTTGTCCTCCAACTGATGTCCTAGGAGGCAGGAATGTGGGGGTGGTGCTCAGCACCTGCCATGAGCTCCTCTAATGAGGCTGCCCTTGCTGTTGGCCTCTCACATCTGCTGTCCTGGGCAGCCAGCTGTGCAGGTTAAGCACCAGCCTATGGCAGTGGGTGTGCCTCTCTCCACTGCTTACCACCTCTTGCCTGCACTACCAGGAGTAATGGAGCAGAGAAGCCAAAGATAGGAAGAAGGGTCCCCACATGGGTCCTGCCTTGCCTGTGGCCTTGGGCCTCAGCCCTGCGGGCCCAGGACAGGAGGATGGATGCTGGAGTGGAAGCGGAGTCCCCATGTCTCCATTTGCTTCTGAGCCTGTGCTGACTAGAAGCCCTGTGTCTTACTAGGCGTAATAAGGCCATATTGTGGCTGGTAGGAGGGAAGCTCATTTCACACTGGGAAATGGGGTTCAGCAAAGAGACGGCAAGAGGTTCACGTATATGCGTCTCTGCCTGCTGGTCCTGCAGCTGGCGGTGGCAATAAGCCAGAGGAGATAAGTACAAACTTCCTTTTCCCATAATCCAGAGGCGAGAGGGCAGTGAGGCTCACGTGGGGGCTTTTCTCCAGGACACACCTTGTCCTCCACCTCCAAGCTGTGTGACCTCAGGCAAGTCACTTCACCTTCCCGTGCCTTAGCTTCCTCATGTGAAAAAAAGAGAATGGTAACAACATATACATTACACACACACAGAGAGAGAGAGATCTTTAAATTTATGTAATGCATATATTGCTTTAAATACACTTTAAATATACATTGCTTTAAAACCTGGTGCACAGTAGGACCCCAGTAAATGTCAGCTGTTTTTAATGCCCTTTAGCATCTTTGTGCTTCCTGATTTGGAGACTCCGTTTTCTGCTAGTGGAATATACACAGCAAGTTTAAAGTCCTAAGCAGGTGCCCTCACCCACAGCCGAAGGATGTGTGCTCTGGGAAAACAAACTCACTCCAAGAGAAAGACCAAAGACTCTATCCCTCTTCCTCCGCATCGTTCTGTGAGGCGGAGAGTCAACAGCCAAGGACTTGGCAGGCTTGGGAATGATGGATAAGAGCCTCCATTATAGCCCTGCTCGCCTGGCTGGGTAACTGAAGAAAGGCCGTGAATCACTGATACACAAGGTAGAACCATGTCTGTGCCTCTGTCATTCCCCACTCCCTCCACACCCCTCCCAGCCCCAAACCATGGCACAGTCTGCCTTGGGCCTCCCTCATCGGTTTTCTTCATGTCAGAAGCGAGTCATCTCCTTTCTTACAGGCAACTCAAAGTGTCTTTTCCGTGCCTCTCCATCCGTAGGTACCACCCCAGCTTCTCAGGGGTGTGCACATAGGAGCACAAGACCTGGAAGTGCTGGGGACACTGGTTTGATGGAGTTCCCGACATTTGGGGACATGGGCATTAAGATACAGCTAAATCTCCTCCCAACTCCACTAGAGATCAGCGGTACTCCAAGCAAAGACGCTTGTGAGCCCAGCACAGTGCCTGGCACATAGTAGGTGCTTTCCAGAGTAAGTGAACGGATGAGTGATGGCGCTCTGAGACAGGATCCCAGTCAGTCCACGTAGCTGGGGAGCCATCCTACCTGGAGACAGGAAGATGGCAAGGACCCCTGAAGCCAGGCCTGCTGGGGGTCAGGACCAGGGAATGGGCCTCGTCATCTTTCCCCTCCCCCACTCCCAGGCAGGAGCCACAGCCCAGGTCCTCCTTCCCGCTCTTCCTATAAAGTTCCCTGCTCTTCTTCCTTGCCTCTGCTCGCCCCATCCGCTTTGGGAAAGTACTGTCAGAAGACGGAGGACAAAATCTCTTCCCTTACTTCTAGGTTGTCTGAAAACAGTAACTAATCAACAACGACTTTTCTTTGGCCCATAATAAGTCCGGTGTGTGCTTCGGAGCAGAGTGAACCCGCCCGGCTTTGTTTCACTTGGGCTAGAGCGAAAATCCACTCGCAGCTCCCAGAGCCCTGCCAGCTGAGGTCAGAGCGGGCAGCCTGGAAGTGAAGGGTTGCATTATGGGAATTAAAATTTGTCTAAAGAGGGCCTAGGAGGTGGGTTAGCCACATGCTGGGCCCGGTCCAGAGCAGCCGCCTAGCAGCACGGAGGGCCTCACAGGCCCTCAGCAAATAAATGCACGGGTTGGTCGCTCCAGGGCCTCTGCCCACTCATGGGGTTTGTCTTGAGTTAATTCCATGTCATGGCCCTTGGAATTACAGACTGTCGTAACTGAAAAGGATCATTTCACAAGTATGGCCGCTGAGGCCCAGACAGGTGAAGGGGCTTGCCCAGGGCACAGCGCGGATCACGAGTAGGGGTCCAGGCCATGGGGTCACTCACAAAAGCCAGCTTAGTGGGTTTCGCCCAGGAGCTATCAACTTGACATAAGAAACCCAGCTGGGAGCTGGTTTCCCTGCCCGCTGAGTAGCGAGCTTCCTCGGTCTGTGTGTCCCTAATCATTCCCGCCATCTCTGGTGCTACGTTCAGTGCAAAGAAGGCAAACGGCAGACGAGCTCCCTGGCCCTGGTTCTCTGCTCCCCCGTGAACATCCATCAGCCACTATTTCATGTTGAATGGGTCTGTGAGGAACTTCAAGGCCGAGATTATTACATTTTGTACATTACGCTTCTGCCAGAGAGCTAAAAATACCGTCCTGATGGTTGCTAAGTTCAGATCTAATGATTTTCCTTAGAGGGGAGAACAGGATTTCTAGTATCACTAAATCCGGAGGTTCCGTGTCCCAGGACATGAAGACATGGAAATCGTTGTTGCTGGCGGCAGAGCACCCCTGGGAGCGGGGTGACACCGGGACTCGCTTCTCCCTGAGCGTCAGGGAAAATCTCCATCCCGGTGCCGGTGGAGGCTGTGTATGCCTGGCAGGAAGGCCGGAGGGGCTGTGGCTTTGGCGGACAATCCCCCCTGAGGTGCAGGTCCCCTCCCCTTGGGCTCTGACCCTCTGAATTTTCAGGCTTGGACCTTCTCACTCTTTGATTCGCACACAATGGCCCGTTCCTGAAGTAGCACCTATAACCTAGATATTTTAAAGGCAAAGAGATTGATTCAGAGAAATAGAGCAGCATCTTGGAAACATCTCACCTCTGACCCTCGAGAGCTGAGAACGGACCTGGGATGTGTCTCACTTGGTAGATCACAAGCAGACTGACCAAGCCTGTGGCCACCCTAATGCTGCCCACCTTCTGTCCCCCGGCAGAGCAGTGCTTCTGGCTACAAACAAAACATCTGATTTATTTCTTAAACAACACATCGGACCTCCTCACCCCACCCTCGGTCTCCCCTGCGTGGTCCTCTTGGGGACCCGCACGCCGTAGCCACTGCCATCTCCTGGAACAGCTTTGAAGCCCCTCCTTTGGAGACGTGTACAGCCCCGGGCCACAGCAGCCCACATTGCCCCCCTGGAACCAGAACCTCTCCTAGGGACGCTTGGCTCATTCTCTGGAGACCGTTGCCATGGCTTCATCCTCCTGATCCCCGAGGACATTGACATTCACAGGAAATTCGCCTCTCTGGCCCAGGCTGAGCAGCCCTGGGAGGTGGGTGAAGAGTTGGCTGGCTGGCCAGGTGAGGCGTGCAGAATAGTCAGCAGCTCACAGAGGAGAGGCCCTGGGGGCTGGTGAGATGTGGCTGCGGCTGAGCGGCTACCGTGGCTGCCAGGCTGAGTGCCAGGTGCTCGGGAGAAAGGGTGTGTGTGTCATCGCTGGGGGGACTGCGCTCCTCCTGCTCATTCTGTGAGGAGCTCACCCCTTGCTCGGGCAGGACTCACGAATGCAGAGTTCATCTTCTTTCTTAGAAAAAAAAAGAGAAGGAAGTGGGAAAACAAATTTTTTATGAGTAAGAACTGTAAGACCACATTTGACTCACTACGCTTGACTCCAAAATGCTTTCTACTGTCACTAAAAATCAGTCCTGCCCTCCCAAGGTGGAGCCCTGGCCCCCGTGGTAGAATACAGGCACTTTAAAGAATGGCGGGAAGCCCTACAGGCAAGTCCCCCTGCGAAACAAAACTTCCAAGTGTCTTAAGCCAGGCCTCAGCTCAGTCCCAAGGTGACTATTTTGAAATAACAACGCACTTGAACGTGTAAGTTCTCAGATGTTTGTTAAAACAGCCTCCCGGCCTGTAGCTCCTTCCCATTGGCTCTCGCTGACTGGGGGCGCAGTGGGGTGATTAACCCAAAACAGCAGATAACCAAAAAGTTCGGTGTTGTCTGACTTCAGTGGGTGGAATGGTACATAGATACTGTACAGATCTTACAGCATGTTTGCCTCCTAATTACATTTTGCTTCAACCAGTATGGAAATGAGCTGGCCAGCTATGAGTGCACACCAATTAATGGCTGGATCAGGCTGCTTGGAAGCTTTTTGGGCATGTGGAGCAATGGGGAAAATCTCATGGGATTTTAACATTTTCTACAGACAACCTGGCCAGTGTGTGATTCACCTGGGTAGAAGTGAGTGCTGGCTGCAATCAGATTCATTAGCAGCCAGGAATGAAAGCTACCCCCATCCTCATCTTGTCCCATCATTCTACATTCTCCCCTGCTTGTGCCAGATATTTCATGAATCTTGAGTACCAGAGGCCGCCAAGCAGGCAGCTTTGCATCTGTGGCAAGGGGACTAATCTATATTTGCATATTAACCATACTTCCCAGTGAATTTCCATAACTTGGAAATGGGCATTTAACAGCTGGGAAAGAGAAGGCATGTTAAATGCTCCGAACAAGTCTATAATAAGCTTCTGCTTAAAAGAGACCCTCTCCAGCCAGATACCCTGGGCCTGACTGGGGCCCTAGGCTGGGGCTGCAGCTGCATATTAAAATACACTTAGCCTGTCTTTTTGGGTGGAGGAGCAGCATTTCTTTCCCTGTGGAACAGATCCGGCCCATACAAGCAGTCTCTTATTCCTAAAGCTAGACTTCATTCTGCCCACAATCCCCTGCCCCCAAGTGGGAACCTGGCTTAAGACTCTTTCCTTCCGAAGTCTTCACCCAGTATATTCCCACCACCTGTCACACCCTGCCTGTCTTGTGCCTAATGCCACACCATTTAATGCCCAGTTCATATGCTGCTAAGCAGGCAGTCCTAAGGAGAGCTTGTGCCTCCTCTGTCATGGCTAGATTTGTGTCTTCTCGAGGGAGGGTCTGTTCTTGTCTCAGTCCTGCATCTTCTGCACCCCTCTCTTCTCACCCTCCTAATGCACACACCTCCCAGCAGAGGGCAGGGACAGTTCAAGGCAAGAGAGCAAAGGAGACAGTGTGCATGGCCACGGGTCAATCCGTGCTCCTCCCTGAAGCTTCACGGGGCAGGCGCTAGCAGGGGACCTGATCGTCAGTGGAGAGAACCAAGACACTTCCAGGCCAGATGATCACAGGCAGAACAAAATCCGGGCTGCAGAACCGAGGGCTCAGAGTTGAGAAGAGACAGCATCAGAGCAAGTCCAGTCTGTATTTGTTGAATGAATAACAAACGAGGAAGAGGATTCAGAATAATCAGATGGCTCCTAAAAACATGAGGGCCTCTGTGTCTGTGAAACTCGTGGGCGTGACCGGTGGGCCCAGGGGAGTGGACAGGCCAGCATAAAAAGCCTGCAGTGAAGTTGGCAGTAGCTGGCTCTCTCGTGGTCTCTTTTCCAAGAATCCCAACTCAAAACTCTGTAAAGGTGTTCTTGAATTATGGCCCGGCACTAAGATGCCTTGTTTCCCGTTGTCTCTCACGCTCACTTCCTATAGCTCACCCTAAAATGTTGCTCCCCATCATAAAAAACAACACCCGTTCCCCCTCAACAAAGAAGAGCGGTGCTCCCCCACCCTTGAGTGTCTGTGTGTGACTTTCGGAAGGTCACACCAGCGTTTCCCAAAGTGTGCCTTGCAGACCACTGTTCCATGGAATGGCAATGCGAAAAAGGTTGCAGGTCAAAAACATTTAGAGAACATTCGATTTAGCAGAATTAAACAAGTCTCTTCAGTGCTGTGCGTCTCAGTCGCCAGTGCACTTATCTCCCGTCCTAGAGAGGGAAAAGTCAAATGGATTTCCGCTCAGAGCCCTTTCGTGGGGCCATTCTCACAGGACGAGCCGTCTGCTGAACACACGTTCGACAGCTGGTTTTCTCCTTTCTTCTCATCTTCAATGCCCTGGTTTCCTTATCTTAAGATGGGGATAATAACAGTACTCATAGAGTTGCGAACATTAAATGAATTGGTACTTAATGTAACATTAAATGTAAATTAAATGTAAAGCACTTAGAAGGCGCCTGGCGCTTGGTAAGCATCACACAAGGTGATCTTATTTTTATTTTTATTATTATCTTTGTGATGATTATTTCTGGCTCTTTTTAATCTACTTCTGCCTTCACCACCCCACCGAACTCATTCTCTTGACAGTCGCTGATCACTTCTCAGCCCCCACATCCAGTGGCCTTTCCTTGTCCCCTCTCTCCTGGGCCTTTGGGCGACATCTGACGCTCCCCCGCCTCCACTCCCTCAGGCGTCACCCTCTCTCCTCGGGCTCCTCCCCAGCTCCCCCCTCTCCTCGGGCTCCTCCCCAGCTCCCCTCTCTCCTCGGGCTCCTCCCCAGCTCCCCCCTCTCCTCGGGCTCCTCCCCAGCTCCCCTCTCTCCTCGGGCTCCTCCCCAGCTCCCCTCTCTCCTCGGGCTGCTCCCCAGCTCCCCTCTCTCCTCGGGCTCCTCCCCAGCTCCCCTCTCTCCTCGGGCTTCTCCCCAGCTCCCCTGTCTCCTCGGGCTCCTCCCCAGCTCCCCTCTCTCCTCGGGCTTCTCCCCAGCTCCCCTCCCTCCTCGGGCTTC
This sequence comes from Phataginus tricuspis, assembly GCA_029783875.1. Taxonomy (NCBI): domain Eukaryota; kingdom Metazoa; phylum Chordata; class Mammalia; order Pholidota; family Manidae; genus Phataginus; species Phataginus tricuspis. The sequence goes on from JAQQAC010012408.1 coordinate 13,482,200, forward strand.
TCCCCAGCTCCTCTCTCCTCCTGTCCTCCTGCTCGTCCAGCCATTGTTCTGTTAGCTCCTCCTTCCCTCTACTTCATAAAGTTAGGTTTTACTAAGGAATCGTTTCTTGACTCTTTTGCTCTTTCTTGCTAGTCCTTCCTTAGGAAATCATATCCCACTGCAGAGCTTCATCTGCTGCCCCGGTGAAGGCAGCTGGTCCCACGTTAATTCCGTGTCCCCGAGCTCCATGCTGTCCTTCTTTCCAACCTTGTGCTGCACATCTCAGCCTTAATGCCCTACAACCCCTCAAAGTCAGCGCGCTCAGAGCTGAACTCACAGCCCGACCCCTTTAACTTTGTTCTTTCTTGGATGCTCCACGGTTCTCTTGGTGGAGCAGTTGTCCTCTCCATGACCCAAGCTCGATTCCTCACTGCCTTTTGTCGGGTCCTGCCAGTTGTGTTACCATCTTGCTAGGAACTCCACCTCCTTGTGTGCTTTCTCTGCCTCCTCCACGATTCACCCCTTCACTATTCCCTCGTGGCCTTGACCATCGTACCTTCTTAACTGGTGTCCTGACCACAGTCCCTTCTATACTGTGCTTCTAGAATACTCTTCTAAAAAGCAGTTTCCGTTGTCCCATGGCCTTCTTGAAAATATTCAGTCTCTCCCTACTGCCTGCAGAACAAAGACCAGACTCAGGGCCGTTTACAGTAGAGCCTCAGCTGTCATTCCGATCTGACCTCCATGACTTCTCTTCACAAAGGCTTCCCTACAAACCCCTCAATTCCTCCGTGTGCCTCACGTATGCCCCACATGTTCCGCCCATCTCGATCGCTACTTCCATCGCGAAGTCACAGTTTCCCGTTAGAGGTTAGTTTTTCCCCCTCTAATCTCCCCTGTTGGAGGTTATATTCCTGCAGGACAGGACCCATGTCTGACTCATCTCTGTCTCCCATTCCACATTCACTTTGCGCAGGACAGTAGCTCCGTAGATGTTTGACAGATAAATAAATAAAATGATGGACGGGTGATTGGATGGACAGATAGGTGGTTGAATGGAGGCCACACCTCTTTTTCTCTTCCTGTGTTTTTTCCCCCTTCACGAAGTGCAGTCCCGGGTACCGTCTTAGACAAGAGAGCCACCCTCACAGGCTTACATGGCTACCACGCCAAATTCTGGACGTGCTCCCTGTTCCCTGTCAAAGGTCCCTTAACAAGGTACCCTAGATGAGAGCTCTCCAAGCTGTGCCCCCTTTGAACGCCTGATGCTCATGTCTTCAGATGGCACTGACGCCGGCCAGCCCTCTGATGAAAGCCGTAAGCCTTGATTATCCTGAGTAATTTTCTTCAGCGTCACAGTGGCCATCTGTTCTCTTAATTTGGGTTCAACCTGACTCTGTGGCAGAGTGACTCTAGCGCCCAGCATCAGAATGAGGGGAGTCCAGGTTAGACGGGCAGCTGTCAGTGTCCACCATGGCTAGGGCCCTGCCCCTCAACCAGGATTTCCATAGTTGGAAATCATCACAATGAAGTCTATGTTCATGCTCTGCTAAGAAATTGTGAATATTTATTTGTGAGAAGCAAATTTAGCATCTGGGGAGAAACATGAAATAAAAAAGAGACTTCTGTGATCTTGCCTGCTGGGGTTGGAAATCCACACAAGTACTGAGAGTTAAGTAAGACACGAGTAATTAAGAGGATGTTCTCTGGAAACAAGGTACCAGACCCATGTACCGTAGTAGTCAGAGTCCAGTCTGGAAAAAACAAGCCACCCTAGGCATTTCAAATGGAGGAGATTGAACACAGGAAGTTGGTTAAACAACTGTTGGAGAGCTGGAGGAACAAAAAGGGAACACTGAGGTAACCCAGAGATAACAGATGCAGGAAACCGCTCCCCTCCCTATGACTGGGAGGACAGGAGGGAAGAGTTACCAGAGCCTGGAGCTCAGAGGAGCCGGGACTCAGATCTCTGAGGAGGGGGTGCACCAGGGTGCCGCTGGCCCTCGAGGAGCATAGAGACTGGCTCTGGAATGCCCCCAAAAACTCAGGGGCCGGACCCAAGAGTCACTGCTAAAGCTACATTGACAGGAACCGGAGAAAAATAGAAGTCTCCTTCTCTGCTTTCCAGTCTCTTTCTAATGCCTGCTATTAGCAGATAGAAAGCCAGTTATCAAGGGAGGCCATGGAATCCAGCTTAGAATAGAGAAGACTGGAGCTGCGGTAGTAGGTAAGTCACTGGCACACTATTTTCTGGCTCTGTGACCTGGCAAGTGGCTTATCTTCTTACTGCGTTGTTTCACTCCTGTCTTCCTTCCCGACTGAGCTTGTAGGGCTGTGCATTGCTTGGAGCCTTGAGCTTTGAGTTCCCTACTTGTTGTCCATCTAGGCCAATGTCACCAGTGTCAAAGCGTCAGAACACTCACAAGGACCGTTATGCAGATTAGGGACAGGGATGAGAGGGATCCAGGGGCAGCCCAAGGCAAGGTTTGGTTTAGCAGAATTTAAGCTCTGATCCCATCTCTGCATCCTGACAGAGGCACCCAGTAATTTGTGTTCACTCTTAGGCTTAGCTTCTATTTCTCTGTTTTCAGTCTGTGAACAGGTACGACAAGATCCCTGGAGGAATATGTGCACTCATATAGGCAATGTGGCTACAGCCCTGATTGACTCAAAATCCTCTAGTGACTCTGGAGACAGGTGATCCTGTGACAGGACAAAAGGAGAGAGTTTGATGACAAATTTGGGGTGAAGTGAGGAGGAAGCCTATGCCCAGGGGTACTAGAGGTCCTGGAGGCTGGGGCAGGAAACTCTAGGAGCTCTGTTGGTGTCTGTTCATTCTAGAAATTCGTATATTTGTGTGTCTCATGAGCTCACTTTAAAGGGTCTACAGTCTATGAATGCTAAGCAAACTTTAAAGAGGATATATTATAATAAAGAAAAGGAAAGGGGGAGAGAAGGGTTCTTTTTCAGTCAAGTCCTGCTGGTGCCTGCTGCTAGAGGCCTGTGAGTAGAATGGATAGCTTATGACGGGGTCCAGCACAGGGCTTTGGGGTCAAGGCATCCCAGGTTCAAATCCCCACTTAATATTTGTATGACTCTGGGAAAGAACAGCTAAATTCCCTGGTCTCAGTTTCCCCAATTGTAATATGGGAATGATACCTCAAAGGGTAATTCAGAATTCAAATAAAATAATGTGCACCCATGCTTGAGTAGGACGTCTAGCAGTATAGTGACTGCTCAGTAAAGGGTGGCTGCTCTTACAGTCAGCCACGGAAAATAATAGCCGTGAGCACTTAGCTTCGTGTGCCAGGCCCTCCGCTCGGTGCTTTATAGGCCTCATTTCATTGAGTTCTTGCAACAGTGCAAAGAGGAAGATGCTAGGACCGTCCTGTTTGACAGCGAGGCCCTGTGGCTCAGAGCAAAGAGCAGCTGCCTTAGCATCACACAGTCTGTGTACGTTGGTGCCAGAATTGAAGCTAAGGTCCGGCTGACACCTTAGCCTGTGCTTGTAACCCCTGAAACGGTGTCTTCTACCATGCTAGGATTTTCACCGTGCTCAGAAGGGGTTTCTTCAAAGTACCTTACAAAATACTCAAATTTCTATTCACCTTTATCAAGATGCCTGGAATGCTTTCACTGGCAAATCTATTCGTTGAGTTCTTAAAGCTTTTCACTCTTAGAAGTGCGTATTACCCTAGGATAGCGGGAATCAAGTCCCCAAACCGAGCACAGTACTAGGATTGGTTCTATCATACAGCAGGAAAATTTGGGGTGGAGAGCACAGACCCCATTCCTCCTCCATGCCCCGTGCGTGGAAATGGGTTATAAGTGTTCCTTTAGGGAGAGGGGTCCTCCGAAAGGGCCCTAAGGCAGGTTTTCCTTGCAACTTCACAGTCTCACCCAGTTATGACCTAGGACGGAGATGCCCAGAACATTCAGGTAACATCCAAAACACATTGGTCTTCAGAATCTATCCAGGAGAGTTTTCTGTTCTTAGTAAATCCTCATTTTTAGTAAATCCTAAGCCCTCCAACTCCTATGTTCCCTTCTAGTTAGACCAACAGACACGTATTGAGCACCGACCTGATGCCAGACTGGCCCGAGCTACCTAACACGGCTCACCTCACTGGGTTTTCTACCTGGGGAGGTACCTAAAGGAGGAAGGGCGAGAGTTGTTGGCAGCGGTAGAATAGTTGACAGCGACCACTGACCACATGCCTTCTATGGGCTGGGCATTGTTCTGCGCATATTTCACTTGTTTCCATTCATTAGCAACTATCACTATCCCCTTTCTGTGAAGAAACAGGCGCACAGAAAAGTTAGGTAACTCATCCAAGGGCACACAAGAGAGTGAGTGTCAGAGCCAGGACTTTAAAGCAGTAAGATTTTTATTTTTAATAAGCACATCTTTCCGTGATATATGCATATAAGAGATTGCAGTGTGCCCTTCAAAGGGCTTCCTTGGGAGGTTGCATACTGAGGTGGATGGTGCCGGCCTTGCTGATTGGTTATAGACTGTCTCTCTGCAAATGACCATTAGAGCTGATTTAGGAATTAAATCGGCAAGTCGGCCTTATTACATTAAAGTCACACCTTGTTTTTGAGCCAATAGAACGCTGCTCAGCTTCTCAGGCACAATGTGTGTGTGTTTAAAGAAACAAACAAAATTGGAGAAACAACACAGAAAAATAAAATGGTGTCTTCTCAGTTTTGCTGTGATCCTAAAACTGCTCTAAAAAATAAAGTCTATTAAAAATTTTAAAATAAAAATAAAATAGTTTAAAATATTTTATTTCAAAAATAGTTGGCACCCACAAAATGAAGAACTTTTACAAATGAAAAAAAAATGTGTCTTTAAAGAAACTAAAAAAATGAAGAGTCTAAAACTATTTAGAATAATAGCAATATTAGAACGGCTAGACTCTCTACTATGAAAGATTCTCTTTTGGATACATCATTTCCATGATCTTTTAAAGACACTAATTTACAGTAGCACCTAAAATTCCCCGGGACCCTACCTGTTAGCACAGACCTGCATTTTATTGGGACACATCTCTGGCAATATCCACGCTGCCTCCCTCTCTGTTTAGGCTTGACCCCCTCGGCCGTCATTTAAATGTACTCAGAGACTAGGTGTCTCCCCTCCTTCCTTGCCCTTTTTTAAAGGTCTTTTAACAAAGTAAGATACTCTCAGTCAGCACCCATTCCTCCTACTGTGGTTTGGTTTGAGTAGCTGAAGGTAAGACATTGGCAGTTCTTTGAATGATTGCATCAGGGAGCTATTGTATGATTAAATGGGGTACCATGTGTGAAGACAAGTACTGGCATACAGAGGAACTCGGCACCTATAAGGAACCCAGAGCATATAACTTCTTAAAGTCATAGCATGTTCACCTGCCTCTACCTGATGGGGCCTTAGAGTTCCGCACCGGGGCCAAGGACCCTTTAAGACCCAGAGAAATTGTTGAATTTCTGGCTGTCCCTGATACACCACCACCACCGCACCATATCTCCTATTTCTCCTATTTCCTGTATCCTATTTTCTCCTATTTCCACCAGCCTGTAACTGTCTATATTCTTACACTGTGCCTCTCTTGCATGTGAGCATTCTGTCCGGCGATATTTGTCTCCTATATCTTTCTCTGCCGTGTCTTCCCTTCCCTCCGCGCCCCCACCCCCGCCCTCCACCACACACACAGCAGACATGCGCACTATTCTATGACGCCTTGGGAAATCCTTGCCCTTCTTCCCAGTGTGCCCTTTTCTGAGCTCAGGGCTGAGGACGGCAGTGGAGTTATTCTGGAAGGCACAGTTTGGGAACCTGCCTGACCTTGCTGAGTCAGGAGTTCCCCCTGAAACGCCTTCCATGGCCCCAGGAGCTGCCCTGGTGGGGGCAAACATAGCAACCAGGAATAATGACTTGGGTCTTGAGAGAATGGGGAGAGTTAGCTAAATCGTTTCAAGCTACTTGAAAGGAAAGTTGGCTACAAGGAAGGCCTCCATTTATTTATCTTTCTGGAGCCCTTAAATACCAGATAACCATGTCCTAGCATGACCACTGGAATACATTTTACTGAAATACAAAAGCAGAAGTGAAAAAGGAATGAAAGTATCCATACCAAGCCATGTTCTTAAGAAAAAAGGATTCCTACCTGTGTTTGTACCTATTCCAAGATCCTTCCCCAGAGCAAAGAATAGAGGCTGCCCCACAGACAGAGACCTTGGGGGTGTACTCACTCCTCTGTTCCCCCAAGGGTGGTTATTTCGGTCTGACAAATGCACCATTTCTCAGCTTTCATCAGTGGGTGCCACATGGGAAAGAGAGAAGAATGTGTGTCCTCTTCTCCCCAGTCCAGCCATTCAGACATCCACAAACTCGGCACATTTAACCTACCCGACACTGCATCCTCAGCATGGCCAAGATGGAACTCATTCTGTAAAATCCTGCTTCTCCTCTTCTGTCCCCACATCAGTCAAGGGCGCACTTTCATCTCATCGCCAAGGCTCCAAGTCACCCTAGACTCCCCTCTTTCCTTCCCAGCTCACCCCGATTCCAATCAAACCCAGCTAACCCTACCTCCTCAATCTCTCAAATCTATCTCCTCTTCCCTGTCCCGGTTGCCCCCTCATTTCGTTAACCCCCTCATCTTTTCTCCCCTAGATTATTTCGTTGTCTTTAAGATGGTCTCCCTGCTTCCCACCTCATTCACCTTCCAGTTTCAGTCTCCATTTTTTATTTCTACAACACACTTTGATTCTGTTGCTGTCCTGCTTTAAACCCTTTAAATGTCTCCATGTTGCATGTAGAATCAAGTCCTAACTTCTCATCATGACACACCAGGGCCTTCCTGAGCCCCCTGCAACCTGCCTTCCCAGCCTCACCCTTGCAATCCTCCAGAACAAATGAATGACTGTTCTTGAAAGCACAATGTTATTTAATGCCTTTGTGCATTTGCATGTGATGTTACTTCTCCTTGCAATGCCCTTCCCCCTTGTCCTTCCAGTAGACTCCAGCTCATCCTTCAAGACTCAGCTTGAGTGTCTAATTTAATTTCTCATTTCCTCCACCTAGACCACGAGCTGTTTTTATCTATCTCCATTTCCCAAACACTTGGATAGTAAGTGTCTGACACATAATTGTTGAAAAGAGGGTATTGGATGAAAGAATGAACTTGTAATTAGGCAGTCCGGGTGACCTTGAACATGTCTTTCTGAGAACATGTCATAACCTTCTGAGACTTAATCTTCTTTGTCTGTAAAATGAGGATAACAACGCCTGCCTCTCAGGGTTATTGGGTCGATTTTGTGAAATAAAATATGTAAAGCACCTCTCCCTGCCCAGCTCACTTTGGCAACTCAATAAATGTAGTTTCCATGTCCTTTCTCTTTGCCATAATTCTATTCTACTCAAAATGGGTAAAGACAAAAGAGAAAGCCCAAATGCTCAATGCCAAGGTACCTGGATGGGAACGTTCACCTCTGCCCGTCTGGCAGCAGTTATGTGTGAGGACGGGCCATGAGCCAGCCAGGCACCTTCCAAGTGCTTTACCTGTAATAACTCAGTACCTGTAATAAACGACCCTGTGAGGGTAAACTGTTAGGGTCCCCATTGTACAGATGAGGAAACGGAGACAAGTGAGGTTCAAGTGACACAGCTAGTAAGTAGTAGAGTATGGGTTGAACCCAATTAATATGAATTCAGAAACTATTCTCTGAAATCCTGCACAGTTCTAATACTGATTAAAGATGTTGCAAGAGGTAATAGCCCCAGATCTATGAAAGACCAGATTCCTTGGTTTCTGAGACATGGTGATAAACTTTACAGCCTCACTGTATTAAAATTCAGGGTAAACTCTGATGGCCTTATTGCTAGGTTTACAGTTTTACACTGCAAAAATTATGATCATTATTAATTACAAACCTTGAGAAGGTGGAGGCTCTCCCAATCCCCAAAGGTTTGGGACCCTGGCATATGGCATCTAGCCCTTTACTTATTTTTTTGTAAACAAAGTTTTACAAGAACATGGCTACTCTCATCCATTTATGTACTGCCTACGGCTGCCTCTGCACCACAGTGGTAGAACTGAGTGGTTGTGACAGGCCTCATGGCCTGCAAGACTAAAGTATTTATTATCTGGCCCTTTATAGAAAAAGCTTACCAACCCCTTCAGCTAATAGTACTTTCGGACAACACCCTCTTGTCAAAGCAGGCTGGGAAAATTCCAATGATCCCAGATGCCTGGGCAGAGTCTCTGGGGGCTGCTTCCTAATTGAAGCCCCGTGGTGCCCCCTGCAGACTACAAGGAGCCTGTCATCTCCTTCATGGAGTCTGTGTAGCCCAGGGCAGAAAGGGGGCGGGTGCGGTCCATAAGGTATTAACTCTCGAGATGATCCTTGGGTTTGATTCCTTCTGCTGGTTTGGGGGTTGCTGGCATGACATTAACCACAGGAACCCAAATAACGTGGCAAAGCAATGCAGTCAAGACAAATTTCCTGACCCCACTGAGTCTGCCGAAGGTGGCCAGCTGATGGATGGCAGAGGGAGAATTTCTCAGTTGCCGTCTAATCTGTGCCTGGGAAATAAATTGCTCTTGTCACTGGTGTCTGCCCCAGCCCTGCAGGTCCCTCTTCCCTGCAGAGCCCTCCCTTCACCACACCCTGGCTTGGCCAGCCTGGAAATGCTGCCTCAGGAAGTGGGGAAGGAACCAGAGAGATGAAACATCTGTCCTGTCCGGAGCAGCCCTCTCCCAGCCGCCAGCCTCCCTCCCGGAGCATGGGGAGGTGTGACGCCTGCGAGGAGGTCCTACTGTGGGCTGCACCAAGTTTTAGGGCCTCAGTTTCCTTATCTGTAGAATGAGAAGGCTTTTAAAATGATCTCAAAAACCTTATTCCAAGCTTCTAAGACTGTGCTGAGGGAGGGAAAGGAAAGGAATCTAGAAGGATCCCAAAATCTAAACAAAAAGTGCCTCCTTGCCCCCAAATCTCTGAGCCTGGAGTTAGGACAATCTTCATTGGCACTCAGCATGCAGTGAACGCAGGCTATGTTGGATTTACCCAGAGACCTTCAGCAGAGCCTCCCCTCGAAAATGCTCCCTTTCTCTGTTTAAAGGAAGCTTCCCTGCCCCCGAGCTGTTATCTGGGCATCTGTGCCATGTACTTCCCTCTCTTCCCTGTGCCTTCTCCCCAGGCTTTCCAAAAGGCATCCTCCGCTAGCCAACACCTAGGAGCTGATGGGTTTATCCTGTGAGGCCCTGTGGAAATGCGAGATAGTAAGATGGGCTGTTGAAAGAGGCTTTCTCTTGGTAACAACAGGGATACTTCCTTGCTGGACCTGAACCTGCACAGAGCTGTCTCATCAGTGATCCAAGAAGACAGGAACCGACACTGGCTGGGATCTAGGCCCAAAAGCTTTGTTCAGATGGATGCAAGGACCTGCATCGGCTGACAGCCAACAACCTAGTCAATCCAGGAAGGCTTGATGGAGGAGGTGGTGTTTCAGGGCTCCCTAATGAGAAAGGAGAGCTTATTTGTCACAGGGCAAGGACAGAGAAGGAGTCACCTCCCCGCTGAGGGAGACATAATCACGGGCTCATCCTGGGAACTAAACTGGATCTGTCACTACGATTTCACAGCTGCAGCTAAAGGAGACGTAGGGCTGGGAGGGAGCTTGGGAGCGTGGGTCATCCATTAGCAGTGCGGCTGGAGCTGAATCCCGAGCCAGAGTGGTGAGGTGGGGAAACCGAGAAGCCACAGCCACGCTCCAGATTCCCCTCCCACTGCCAGAACGCCTTCTGTTTGATGAGATGAGGTGTTAAAAAAACACAACTCCCGGTGTTGTGTTTTTATCCCAGGCAGAGCTGTCAACAGCCCAGTTTTCATTAGCCATCTAACAAGTATTAATCAAGCACCTAAGCTATTAGAAGCAAGTCGAATGGACCTGGGGATAAATCCCAGCTTCAACATCTATTAGTTGTATGGCCTCAGTTAAGCTGCTTACTGTCTCTGAGCTGCTATTCCTCATCTGTTAAATGGAATTAACAATGGCTACTTCAAGTTTTTGTGGCTTAAATGGGACAATGTGTGCAAATTATCTTTAAGAGCAGTGGCACTAAGTAGATGCTCAATAAATTCACTTATGCACCAAATATTTTTTAAGTGCCTATTATATTCCAGGCCCTGTTCTGGTAAGTACTGTGGAGCTTGTATGAACTCTAGCTGTAGCTAAAGCAGAAAAGCAGCAATGCGGTGTCTCCTCGGGGCCGACTCTGACCGTCCTTAGGGGCTCCTGGGGAATGCGGAGGCTTCCTCCCCGAAGGGAGTCAGGGGTAGCAAGGCTTTCCCACCCCTCCTGCCACCCTGGCATGGTAGGGTGAAGGAAATGGGAGGGCCAAACCCTCATGCCATCAAACAGTACCCACCTGCTAGGGCAATGGGGAGGACTAAATGACTTTATGAGTGTGAAACACTAAGACAGTGGTTGGCACATGATAAAAGTTGATAATATTCATTTTTTATTGATTCAGTAGGGCCCAGCTCTCCTGGAAACAAAGGGCTTTGTTTGGGAGGATCTCCTGGGTCTCCATTTGTACTGAGGAGCGAAATGATAGCATGCACCTTGCAGGGCAGGCACAGAGACGTGCCTCCTAACTGTATCCTGTGAACTCCCTACGCTGTGACTGCTGGAAGACACTGTCTCGAGAACTGGGCCTCACAATGCCCAGAGGTAAAAGAAGGCAAATATTTCCAAGCAAAATTCCAGCACTGCTTCCTTAGCCAGGTGGGGCCCAGTGTCTAGGCTCCGGGAGAGAGTAGCACCCCACACTTGCAGGGCCTCGCAGAGTCATCCATCCATTTCCTTCCCAGCAGCACCAATCCCAAGCCTTCCCTTCGCACAGCGAGGTCTCTTCTCTTCTTACATGAGGTAATGCTGATGCTCAGGCGCCCCAGGGTGCTGCTCACGTGGCCATCAGTGCAGGCCATGCACTGGGAGGGCCTTGGGAGAAGAGGGGCCTCCAAAAGGTCAGCACCGCAGCCCTCTCCCTGCCACAGTGTCTCCCAGCAGAAGCCTGAAGTGTAGCATCAGCTCATCAGGACCTCACAGGTCCTGCTCAGGAGTGCAGATCCATAAGCAGTGAGAATCAAGAAACATTTTTAAACAGAACACAGACGTGATCAATTTGCTCTTTTGAAAGATCACTCTGACTGCTGCATGGAGAAAGAACTGGACGTGAGTAGGACGGAGGAAGGCAGACCAGCGAAAGGGCTACTGCACTGGTGGTCACAGCAGGCGACCCTGACAAAGTGACATTTGAGCAAAGATCTGAATGAAGTTAGTCAAGTGCTTATGCCTGGCAGAGGAGGGTAAGTGCAAAGGCCCTGAGGCAAGAGAGCACCCAGTTTGATCAAGGCCCGGAAGGGGAGCCAGTTACCTAGCCAAGGGACAGGAGAGGACACTGAGGCCAGGGAGACGATGGGGCACCCGATCAAGGGAGGCCTTGTAGTGGGGTGACCAACCGTCCCAGTTTGCCTGGGACTGAGGGGCTTCCTGGGACATGAGACCTTCAGTGCCAAAACCAACAGAAGCAACCTATCCATCAGGCACAATGAACACAGTGCTTAGAGCCCCCAGTACTTTTAGAGGCCCCTGAAAATGTTTTAAGTTTAGTTTTTTTAAATCAGGAGAAAAACATAAACATGAGAATAATAAATATATAATAAAAAATCCAGCTTGGATTATATTTGTCTTTATACCAGTGCAGTTATAAAGTATCATTTGTAATTTTTTTTAATCGAGGGAGAAGACTATGAAGGCAAAGAGCCCCCCAAAATCATAATGCAGCCCTGCAAACCAGGACCATTAGTCACCCTACTTGGCAGGCCTGTGGAGGGACTTCGGCTGAGGGTTACTTGAACTTATGCCCATTTTACAGAGAAGAAAACTGAGACCCTGAAGGGTCAAGATAAGGCAGTCCCTGAGAGATGGTGCCATTTTCTCCTAGAAAAATAGCAGGAGAGAAGGGATTATTAGATAGAGTCAAGGAATATTCTCCTGGTGGAGTTAGCACGACTGTTCCCATGTGTTGTGGGCTGGGGGGAGGATGAAGGAGGCATGCCTCTCAGTTCACTAAGTTGGACAGCCACACATATGACAGCGCTTTTCACTGTGAGAAGGAACATGGCAGCCTGTGTGTGACCTTGGGCAAGTCACGTAACCCTCCTGAGCATCCATTTCCTTAACTGCAAAATGAGGGTACCAAAACTGGCATTATTGTTAAAAATCAAAAGATCTGTCTATTCTAAAATTCATATGGAACCAGAAAAGACCCCGAATAGCCAAAGCAAGCCTGAGAAGGAGGAATCAAACGGGGAATTAAGCTCCCTGACTTCAAGCTCTACTATAAAGCCACAGTAATCAAGACAATTTGGTACTGGCACAAAAACAGACCCACAGACCAGTGGAACAGAATAGAAAATCCAAACATTAACCCAAACACCTACAGTCAATTAATATTTGATAAAGGAGCCTTGGATATACAATGGGGAGATGACAGCCTCTTCAGCAGCTGCTGTTGGAAAAACTGGACAGCTACATGTAAGAGAATGAAACTGGACTACTGTCTAACCCCAT
>JAQQAC010012408.1:13495206-13566551 GCA_029783875.1 Phataginus tricuspis
CAGCAGCTGCTGTTGGAAAAACTGGACAGCTACATGTAAGAGAATGAAACTGGACTACTGTCTAACCCCATACACAAAGGTAAACTCAAGGTGGATCAAAGACCTGAATGTAAGTCATGAAACCATAAAACTCTTAGAAAAAAACATAGGCAAAAATCTCTTGGACATAAACATGAGCGACTTCTTCATGAACATATCTCCCCGGGCAAGGGAAACAAAAGCAAAAATGAACAAGTGGGACTATATCAAGTTGAAAAGCTTCTGTACAGCAAAGGACACCATCAGTAGAACAAAAAGACATCTTACAGTATGGGAAAATATATTCATAAATGATGTATCTGATAAGCGGTTGACATCCAAAATATATAAAGAACTCACGCACCTTAACAAACAAAAAGCAAATAATCCAATTAAGAAATGGGCAGAGGACATGAATAGACACTTCTCTAAAGAAGAAATTCAGATGGCCAACAGGCACATGAAAAGATGCTCCACATCGCTGGTCATCAGAGAAATGCAGATTAAAACCACAATGAGATATCACCTCACACCAGTGAGGATGGCCAACATCCAAAACACAAACAAACAACAAATGTTGGCGAGGATGTGGAGAAAAGGGAACCCTCCTACACTGCTGGTGGGAATGCAAATTAGTTCAACCATTGTGGAAAGCAGTATGGAGGTTCCACAAAAAACTCAAAATAGAAATACCATTTGACCCAGGAATTCCACTCCTAGGAATTTACCCTAAGAATGCAGCAGCCTGGTTTCAAAAAGACAGATGCACCCCTATGTTTATTGCAGCACTATTTACAATAGCCAAGAAATGGAAGCAACCTGTGTCCATCAGTAGATGAATGGATAAAGAAGATGTGGTACATATACACAATGGAATATTATTCAGCCATAAGAAGAAAACAAATCCTACCATTTGCAACATGGATGGAGCTAGAAGGTATTATGCTCAGTGAAATAAGCCAAGTGGAAAAAGACAAGTATCATATGATTTCACTCATATGAGGAGCATAAGAGCAAAGAGAAAAACTGAAGGAACACAACAGCAGCAGACTCACAGAACCCAAGAACGGACTAATAGTTACCAAAGGCAAAGGAACTGGGGAGGATGGGCGGGAAGGGAGGGATATGGGGGGTTAAGGGGCATTACGAGTAGCAGACATAAGGTAGGGGGGGCACGGGGAGGGCTGTACAACTCAGAGAAGACAAGTAGTGACTCTATAGCATCTCACTATGCTGATGGACAGTGACTGTAATGGGGTTGGTGGGGGGGACCTGATGAAGGGGTAGTTTAATCACCATAATATTGCACATGTCATTGTAGATTAATGATACCAAAATAAATTATTTTAAAAAAATCAAAAGATTTGTCTGAATAACCCAAATAAAAGTGCCTAGTGTATAGTGGGCGCTCATAAATATGAACTGAACCTTCCCAAAGGTCCAGTGTACTTGATTCCTTCAGTCACCAAATACTTAGTTCAGTTACCTTTCCTCATGAAACTTGTATTCTGGCAGGAGGGATAAACAGTGAAGAAATGAAAACCGTGGTAGATTGTCACGGTGAATATGTGTGACTACGAAAAATCATGTGAGAACATGGAGAGTGACGGAGGGGCTCTTTAGATAGGGTGGCCAGAGCAAGCCTCCCAGAGAAGACAGGTGTGGACAGCGGAGCTCACCTGCAGCTGCGGCGGCCGTTCCCCCGAGAAAGGGGGCACGCCTGGGAGGGCTCTGGGCACCCCGAGGGAGCAGATCCTAGAAGGCTGCTGGGGCAGGCAAAGCGGTCGTCAGAGGCAGCGAGGGTTATCACACTGTTCTCCCAACAGAGGGCCGCCAGCGCCCTCCATGAGGGATGCGTGTGCGCTTCTCCCTGCTGTACCGCTGGCAGGGGAGCCCACGAGGCATCCGCCCACGGGAGCACTGTCTCCGGCCCTTCCTCCCTGGGTCCGCAAACCCGGCCGGTGCACCCCGGGAGCGCATGAGTCGCGCAGACGGCCCTGCGGTCCCGGCCGCCTGCGGAGACGGGGCGCGGAAGCCCGGGGCTGAGCCGGCAGACAGACCCCGCTCCTGGGGGCGCGGAGGCCCCTGCGCCGCGCAGCGCAGCGCAGCATCTGTGAAATGGGGATGACGGTAATCACAGAAACCGCGCAGGCCTGCGGCGAGACTTACACGCGGTAATGGATGTGGAAAGTGCTTTGTGAACTGTAAGCCATTACACTGATGCTCATTTACAATTTGTGAATGAGTCGGTGAGAGAAGGCACAAGATGCGGGCCCAGGAAATGGGTGTCGGCAGAGAAAGGGAAAGAGGGGGGCGTGGCCACGAAGCGCTCCAGGGAATGTGACCACCCTGAAAGACATGTGAAAGGTGCAGGAATAAACATGAGACGTCCTCGGACCCCTAAGGGCCTAACTGTGCGCCAGTGAGCGGTAGACAGGCAGCTGCTGGTTTCTCCCAGGCAGGAAGGGCCCTGGCCTCCCTCTGGTCCTGCCCTGCTCTGCGGCTGGATAGGACCCTGCAGGGTGGGTCTCCCCTCCATCCTCCGCCCTAGTCTGGCCCACAGCCCTTTCCTGCTCACCTTGGTGCCCCTGCAGTGTGCCGCAGGCACTTGGGGCCTGGAGGACGACTCATAAGCAAACAGGGAGGGATGCTGGGATGGGCCAGTGTGGCCGGTGTTGCCGTGGCAATTGGCAGGTGGGGCTGGTAGCAGGCTTCCTGGAGCGGACCCCAGGCCGGACAGCGGCTGGAGATGCCCTTGTGTGAGGCAGCGTGGGAGAGACAGCAGGCAAGAAGCCTGGAAGCGCAGGTCACCAGGCACCCTTCCCCTGACGTTTAGATTCAGGGCGTGCTTATTACACACCTACTATATGCCCGTGCTGTGCTGAGAGTTTTTACTCACATTACCCTATGTAATCCTCACAGGTGGGCTGTGTGGTCAGTATTACACTTTACACATAAGAACATGGACTCTAAGAGGCAAGCGACTTCAAGGTCACACACACAGCTCAAGGACCCAGGGTTTCTGAGACCAATCTGCGTGTCTCTTTTCCTGAAACTTCTGAGAACACCTAGGTGCCCCACATTAGTGCCTCACCGAATCTAAGGTGGAGGCCAGAAACACCCTCTGCCTCCTTCTCTTATTCTCATCCTCAGGGAGGGTTTCCAGAGGGGGCGACCCAGAGCGCCCCCGTCATGTCTGCTGCCATCCTGTCCTCCCGGCTCACTGGCTCATGGCTGGCTTTGCTGGTGAGGAGGGAGGAAGGACACACAAATGGAGGGTCCCGTTCGCTACTCCCTGTTCGTCACCTGGGCCTGGCTCTGTCCCACAGCTGAAGGCCAGAGCTCCTTTCTGGAGGCCCTTTCCACATGATTCTCGTTTCCCGGGTCTGGCACCACACCTTCCCCTCACACTTTTGACTGAAGGTGGGTGACAGCCCTGCATTACTTGCCCTGGCATGCTGGGCTGTCCCCCGTGGTTTTGATAGACCCTGTCCACACGTCTGTAGGGAGACCCTTTATCAACGGCCCCGGTTTTCTTCAGGGGAGTGCACTATCGGTGGTGAGGTTACAGAAGGAGGTTCCGGAAAAGGTCTAAGGTGAGATGTATGGCCCTCCCAGACCTCGATGGAGAAGTGGATGCTGACTCTGGCCCATTCCATAAGGATATGTACCCCAAAGCCCCAAATCCAGCAGTCAGGAAAAATGTTCCAGCCATATCCCTGCTGTTGCTTGATCCCTTCCCAGACCTCCCACGCCTGCCTGGTATACGGTCATTAGCATAAGACGCATTCTTTGCTCAAAGAAGAGTGTCAAGACGTAGCTAAGGTGTGAAAAGTAATTATAGACTGCTGATTGGAGATCACTCCTGGATCTCTCTTGCTGGAACATGCCTCTGACCCATGCAGGAGTCAGGGGTTAAGATTAGTTGGCTCTTGCATAACACGCACCAAGAACTCTAACATTCAAGAGGGAGACAGCTGGGCTTGCCCCATGAGGGGAGTGCAGCAGACACGGGAGACCTGGAGGTTGCCCAGCTGGACATCCTGGGGCACTGCAGGGCTGAGGAGCAGCCCAGGCCGTGGAGCCCCAGAACAAGGTGGTGGGCAGGGAGGAGGCAGTGGTCTCACTCCCGGGCCTGGTGGGAGGCTGCCTCTCTGGTGCTGAGATTTCAGTCCAGGTTTGACTTCAGCCTAACTTCCCCCATGGGCCTAAGGACCTCAGCTTCACACAGCCACACACCCCCCTTCCCAGAGCAGCCTGCCAGGCCAGCAGGGAGACTGGGCACAGAGGGGTGGCATCCAGGCTGCAGGACTGGCCATGCCCCAGAGGCGCAAGCGCTCAGCTCTGCCTCTGACTTGGTGCCAAGAACGTAATGGGCCCCAAGAAGTGTTCCTGGCATTCTCCAAGTGTTGAGAGTTCACTCCTGGCACAGGCTGGGTAGCATGGCCTGTCTCACCCCATGAAACCAGGAGACCAGCACCAGGAGGCCAGGGTCTGAGCCCCAGCTCAGCTGCTAAGCAGCTGGGTAACACAGACATGCTTTGGCGACTTCAGACCTTACTTCCCTCAGCTCTTAAGTGGAGACAACGCCCACTCTGAGGTTAATGGACCAAGGCAAGTGCAGATGGGGGAGGCGTTTTGGTGGCCAACAGCACCTAAGGGCAGGGATGTCTCTGTCACTCGGAGGTACCTGCATTCTCATTCTTCACACCCACTCCACCCAGCGTCTGCCCAGTGGCAGAGGCCAGTGTCTCGCCCTTTCCATGCCCCTCCTACCCCTTCCCCTTCCACTCTCTCTGCCTCTGACTCACCAGAGCCTCTCCCTAAGCACTGCTCGCCACAGCGGAGGAGGAGATAAGGTTGTGGCCGAGTGCATCTTCCCGCTGCCTATGTCTTCTCGGGGTGCCTTGAAAACACATCCCTCAGCTGGGGGTGCCAGATCTGACAAATAAAAAACAGGACAACGAATGATTTTTCAGTTTAAATGAGTCTCAGACATTGCATGAGACATACTTCTACTAAAAAATCAACCCTGCTCATCTGAAACTCAGATTTCATTGGGTGTCTGTATTTTATCTGGCAGCCCTACCCCCAGCTAAGGGGCCCCCAGAGAGAGTCAGCGCTACTAACTGTCTCCCACATCATGTTTGGAGCACGTTCCAGATGTCAGGCGCTGCGATAAGCACTCTAACATTCTAGAGGTGATCTTGTGCAATCCGCACAAAAACCCAAGAAGGTGGTATTTTACAGATGAGGAAATGAGGTTTTTTGAGGTTAATCATCAGTTCATTCATTCACCAAATATTTGTTGAGCACCCAATGGGCACCCGGCACTGTTCTTGGTGCTGGGAATACAACAGTGAACAAAACCGATGAACGACCCTGCCCTCGCGGAGCTTACACTCCAGTGGGGAGTATGAGTGGGGGAGGTGGGCATATACTGAGTTTAATGGACAGCATATGAAAAGATGTGTGACAAGAAAAAGCCGAAGGAGGCTCCGGAGGGCCAGCAGTGCGAGCTGGAATGCAAATGAGGGTGGCCAGGGAAGGCCCCGGCCGAGGTCACATTTGAGCAAAGGCCTGAAGGAAGCGGGGACAGGACAGGAAGAAGCGGCCGCAGAGGGGATCCAGCCCCTGGGGCTCTGATTCCAGCAGCAGCCAGTTCCCAATCACTATGCATTTCTGCCCACCAGACCTGGATTGAGGGTCTGCTCCCTGCCTGTCCCTTTCACATACATGCTTTCTTTAATCCCCACATCCGAACAGCCCTGAAGGTAAGTTTTATTATCACACTTTTCCAGAGAGGAAAGATGACATGACTTGCCTAAAGTGCCGGTGCTGGGGTCCAAGCCTGCTTCCTGCCTCGCCAAGTCCACCGAGCATCACCAAAGCGCTCGAGGCAGACTCTCCGGGTAGCCTTACACAGCTTACTCACCCCGTAAGCCTCAATTTCTCCATCTGAAAAGTGGGGTTAATATCATTACCTACCTCGTCGCGTTGCGACCATAAGTTGTAGATGATAAGTGTAAAGTGCCAACTGAACACAGTCATGCTGTTACTAGCATTCTAAGAATAAAGCTGGACTCACTCACTGCACCCCCTTGAAGACCAGGGGTTAGACAGGGCGGTGCCCAGGCGTGGGGAAGGACAGATGCCCTGGGAGAGATGCAGGCGCCCCCCGCAGGACAAAGGCGAGAGGATCACCTCAGGCAAGCCCGTGGCAGGTGAGCAGATGCATACCCGTTACTTACACCTAAGCGGTGCGACTGCCTGATTGTAATTACACTGGTTTGAGGTTATGGCTTCAGCAATTTTATTTTCCTTTGGAGACGCTGGCTCATTTTTTATGCATGCACAGGAGCTAACTGCATCCCGGAGAGCGCTCTCCGCCTGCTGGGCTGGAGGTGCGCAGCCATATGCTTGGCGTGTGCGTAATTAACCCGCTGCAGCTGCACTCCCCCTGGCTGGATTATGGATTCGATTCAGTTTCCCTCGCAGGCAAGAGTACCACGATTCATATTTATTAAAATGATTACCTTAGAGCGAGGTGCTGAGGACAGCCCAGCACCAGGCCAAAGCCGGCTGGGCCAGCTTGCGCAGACGACGCCCAGGGCTGAGCGTGAAGGGCTCCCTGCCGCCCGGCATGCTGCAGAGCAGACCCCACAGCGAGCTTGGGCTGCCCTGAGGTGCTGGAGCTGCTTCCTGGCATCTGTAGTGTGTTGTTCCTGTACTTGCTTTGCTAGGCCAGCCTCCACCCCATCTTCTCCCTGCCAGCCTTCCTCCAGCTCTGATGGCCACTGACCACTCAAGCTGTCTTTCCAGAAAAGTGCTTTCAGCACCTGGAACAGGGACTTAGACACAGTGGGCATCTGATTAATACTGATGGTGAAACGAGTGAGGGGTGAGACAACCAGAGTGCCACCCCCAAGGGCCAGGCAGGACACGAGGACACAGGCGGCCTCGGCCTCGACGGGGCGATGACGACGCCTCAGAGTGGGTGAGGCAGAGTTGGAGGTCCCTCACCTGCTGGCCTCATCCACCTTCCGCCTTATCCTGCCGCCCCAGGCTGCCTGTCTCACTGCAGAGCCAGGGGCCGGTGCAGGCTCTGGGTCCTGCCCTACCAGCTGGCCAAGTTGTTGCGGACATTATCCTGTCACCCCAGGGACGGGAGGGCTACGCACACCCCTTCCCAGAGCAGCCTGCCAGGCCAGCATGGAGACTGGGCACAGAGGGGTGGGACCAGGCTGCAGGACTGGCCATGCCCCAGAGGCGCAAGCGCTCAGCTCTGCGTCTGACATGGTGCCAAGAATGTAACGGGCCCCCGAGAAGTGTTCCCGGTGTTCTCCAAGTGTTGAGAGTTCACTCCTGGCACAGGCTGGGTAGCATGGCCTGTCTCACCCCGTGAGAACAGGAGACCAGTGTAAGGTAGACGAAACCAGACCAGGCAAGCGGCGACAAAGGAGCCAAAAAAATGTATTAGCGCCATCCCAGGCAAGGCTCACCGGTCCTGGTATCCACAGGCCAGGGAAGTCGCGCCCAGCAGGAGGGGCGACAGACTTATCAAGGGTGCTGGGAGAGCTCTGAGGGTATGGACAGAACTGATTGGCCGGTGTGGGTGTCGTGATCACCGATGGTCGTGCCGGGTTGCTGGGGAGAGAGCGCTGTGACGCGTGTTCTAGGCGGGACCTTCCGTTGAATCATTTGAGTGACATTCGCCGTTCTCTTCCTTACTGGGCTCGAGTCGGGGTCCTCCAGTGAGGCCGCTCCCTTCCTCGGGTACCTCCGGCCTTACATTCCAGCCTTTTTGTCATAGGGGGCGCTGGCTTGTTCTAGCTACTTCCTGCTGATGTAGCAGGAAAGTTACAGATGGTATGTGGCTGGGGGTGGTTCGGAGGGAAGGGCTGAGTACTGGTGTAACAGCATCTGGTTAACCGTAACTCGGGAGATGTCCGCCAGTCGCTGTTGAAAAAATCTCAGCAGACAAGGGGCGAGTGATAAAAGAATAAGAAGGACGGCGGGGGAGTTACGATAGGCGGGAGCCAGATCATCAGCTGGGAGTTCCACCACCCCAATACTGGGAAACCCAAGCTCTCGGCTTTTTGTCGTTCTCCGTCTTGGAGATTTTGTCTCACCATAGCCAGGGTGTCCCGAATTACCCCTGACTGGTTTGCATGGAAGCAGCACGTTTCTCCCAGGGCAACACATAGACCGCCTTCCTTCGTGAACAGGAGGTCTAGGCCTCTCCGTTTCTGTAAGGCCACTTCTGCTAAGGAGTCTACCTGTCTTTCTAGCTTTGTTACCGAGGGTTCTAGATATTGTAAGCCTTGATCGACCTGGTGGAAAAGTCTTTTGTAGTTGTTATCATTTGTCATTATGGCTGCTGTTCCAACTGCCATGGACCCGGCTATTCCCAAGCCAACCGGCAATGGTATGAGAATTGGGGTTGCCCTCTTGGGCCGGGGTGACCCATGACCTGTTTGTATGTATTGTCCTTCCTCTCCACTATAGAAATATGCCTGTGGTGATATGTATACCAGGACGCACAGCTCCGGCCGGGTTTGAAAAGAGAGGCCGGCAGCACTTACGCACGGAGTTAGGCCTGAGGTGCAAGCGAACCACGTAGATGGGGGAGCTTTAAAAAAATTTTGTGAGTTGGAGTGGGAGGGGGTATAGTGCATAAGGCAAGACCTGTGATACTGGAATGTTTTTTGGGGAAAATTTGTTGATATTAGGCAGAGCCCTTGTCCTTGGTTATCTTTTGGCCCCATTGACACTGTATAAGGCTCTGGGTAAGATTAACAATCGTGACCTGTGTACTGTGAACTCAGTGAAAAGCACTGTTGCCTATGTCTGTCTATTAGTATATTTGTGGAGCTGTGTAACCGTCATGATGATCTAAGTTTATACTGTTTTCATCACCCTAGATAAACTCAGGTGTCCGTTAGCAGTCTGTGGAGTGTACCAGTAAGCAATGCCAGGGGAGGACTCAGGCTACATGGAGGATAGCAAAGATGGCCCCAGTGCCAGCCGTCAGGAGCAGGCTCTGCCCACTGCATCTTGGTATCAGACTCCCCAAGGGCACTTTTCAGGGCTGTGTGAATTGTGCGACTGATTGTCCTAGATGCACTATTTTATTTAAAAAATAATGTTCATAAGGAGTCAATATGTAGTTTAAGAGACAGTCAGTCTGTGTCTTATGTAAATGGTACATCTTTGGTTTTTAATCTGTGCTAGACTTCAAAACTGTGATCTCCTGTTATCGTATGCAACCTTGAACTTCACCTCTGCAGGGGTTCTTCTGTGATTAAATAAGTTATAATTATAAGCAAAATTCAGAGCAACTGAGTACTTATCTAAAAAGATTACCTTTGGCTGGAGGTGAGCTGCACTGAAACTTCACAACAAAATGTCTCTGGACAAGGAGAGTGACAGAAGAGAAACAAAAGGACCCTAATTCATTGTGATTTACTGTTGGTAAGCCTAGCAGTAAAGAGACATCTTTTAAAAATATTAAAACAGCGTTTTATTTGTTAATGTCATATAAGAAGTGTAAGCAAGTTACACTATCTTAAAAAACACAACTAACGCATTTTAAGAGTAACCCTCCCCCCCCACCCCGCTTCCCCTCATGAGTTAAGAATCTAGAAGGAACCACAAACAGCTCTGCGGAATCCTTCATCCAGAGCGCTGGCATGGTGATCAGGTTATCACTGCCCCCTTACAAAACTTCTCTTCTGAGGAAGACAGTCGGCTTGAGGAGTTTACATAACTGCACAGCTTTTATTGGATGCTCCTGGGGCTCCCTGCTGGTGGAAGAGTTCTTCCTCAGCAGCCACTTCAGCTGCTGCTTCGTCTTCCTCCTCCTCTTCAGGCATGGTTGTTTTAAAGACTGTACTTCTTTGAGAGACCTCCTCTGCATGGGAGTTCTTCAGTATGACCTTCGCGTCTTCGCCAGCGCCCCAGGAGTTCTGGTTCTTCCAGATGAGGTCAGTAAGAGGACTGGCTGGGACCCCAGCATTCGCAGCCCAGATCGTAACTGTCTGGCCCGCCATCAGCAAGTATCTCGAGGTATATTTGGAACTGACTGACGTGTCTCCAATCTTTCTGACCGTCTTCCAGCCTCCCATTGGCTGGTCCTGCTCAGAAGTGTTCTTCAGGCAGATACACTTCCCACCCACGTCTGTCTCTTCAATACAGACATTCCCAGTGGCTGAAGCACAACGACAGATGCTAACACTGCTGCTGGCCTCTGACTCTTCCACATCGGCTCTTTTCTGCTTCCCTCTAGTTGTGCGTGCGCTGCGACGTGAGGACGCTCGCGACACCGACATGCGGGAGGAAGGGCTTGGAGAGAGCTTCAGTCTCTCCTCACCGTCCGGGAGCTTCCTGTGAGCGCTGACTTCCATGTCCAGGGCTAACTTCACCTGGAGGAGCTGCTCGTAGTCATTCAACTGCTGCCGCATCTGCTCCCTTATTTCCGCCGTCTCCCTCCCTGTGTCAGACAGCGCGCGCCGAGAGTGGTCTCTTTCCTTGGCAAGCAAGTCCTCTGACTCTTGAATCCTCTCCAAATATGCTCTCGACTCTTTCTGTAGATTAGAAAGCTGAGATGAAAGGCTCTCAGCTCTCCTGCGGCTCTCCGTCAGTTCTTCCCTGGCACTGTTGACGGTAGAAGTGTTCCTTTCCCATGGCGGTCTGGCATTCTCGAGTCTGGCGCAGGGGTACGTCTGCTCCAGCTCCTCCTCATGCAGCTTCACTTGGGCGCCGTGTTGCTCTTTCGTCTCTTGATGGTTTGCATGGAAGAGGACAGAGGGATGCCCCCTTAATCCTCTGGGGTAGAACCCCGAGCCTGTGACCCACATGTTCCACGGCCTCCACAAACCCTCACTCGCCCAGATGGTAGCAGCTGGAAGGCTGATGGGTCCGGTCCTCTCGGGGCTTAGGGATGGGGGCGAGAGGAGACAGTGCGAACCAAACCAAGACCACTGCCAAGCCGGACCTTGCCACCTTTCTAAACTTCCCCAGCACTTTTCTGCCCTCAGCAAGTGGGCAGTAGTGGCTCTTGGGAAGGATGTTTTATGAGGATCCTGAACCGCATGGTTCTCATTCCTGGGTCTCCACTGAGCTGTGAGTCACGTTTAGTCCCCCAGCCACAGCCCCCCTTGTGGTGGTGATGTACTTCGTGTGCAGGCTCCGAGCGCCCACATTAAGCCAGACACCCTGCCAGGTGCGGGGATGGGGAATACAAAGGATGAGAAACACACTCGGTCCCCAAGGAGCTCGTGTCTAGTGGGGAAGACAGATATGTAAACAAATAGTGGCAATACAGTGGAATAAATGCCATCATGTAGGCATGTTTACAGGGTTTGAACACAGAGAAGAGAGCGACTAAATTTGCCAGGAGCTGGTGGTGAGATCGTTGAGATTTTTCCCTGGGTACAGAGGAGTTTGGGGTGGAAGCAGAGCATTAACATTTCCTTCGTTCCACAGAGGTAGGGGCACACTTCTTTATTAAGCATTATGCTGGCTTATAGAAGATGTACGGCTCCTAGACTGAAGGAGCCTGCAGTGTAGCTGGGGGGACTCACGGTGCACATATTTATTCAACAAGCATTTATAAGCACCTCCTGTACACCAAAGGCAATGTTAGGCTAAAAGATACAAAGATGATTAGACACGATCGCTGCCCCAGTCTAGAGGGAAGACAGACAAAATACATTATAAGTGAACAGAATATGTCCACCACAAGGAGAGCCTTTTCAAGATATAGAAAGGCAGGAATAATTACTTTTATGGAGTGGAGAGAACAGCAACTCAGGGAATATGTCCTAGGGATGGTTATGTCCAAGTTGGGTTTTGAAGGATGATTCAGAGTTTCCGGGTCAGAACTGGAAGGTCTTAAGGTCAGTGCAGTGAGTATCAGGATGAACGTATTACAAACGGTTGGGCCGTACAGGAGGCACCAGTAATGCAAAAAGAGTTCACTAGGCACCCTGACTGAAGATAACCTTCTAAGTGACAGGTGACTGTCATAAAGAATTAACTCCATGCAGGTTTCTCTGCATATGACAAACATACGCAGCCAGTCTTAGCTCCTGGGGCTTGAGCCCCATGGAGATGTGGCGTGGGGGCATTTGAATGTGAAGCCAGTCTTCTTTTGCCCTCAGTGATGTCGCTGATCTTTGTCCCGACCCCTGAGCTTCCTATCAGTTGAAGACAGACATGGGAAAGTCACCTGCGCATTGGCTCCCAGGAGGGGGTGACTGAACCAGCCCCATCAGCATCCCCTGAGGGCCTGTTGGCATGCAGTTCCAGGCCATTCTCCCGGACACTCCCATTCAGGGTGCCCAGGCTGAGGCCCAGGGCCAGCGCCTTCTCATCTCCACAGAGTGACTGTGATGAGACCTATGGTCATGTGCCCCGACCGTGGTGTTCCTTCCTATCTCGAGAAGACTATGTTCCCAGGGGAAGTTAGGCCTGTGGGTTGTCCGTGAGGGGTCCCCAGATAGCGCAGCAGCCTCCAAGGATTCCTGGGGGAGCAGAGGCCCAGGAGATGTGGCCCCAGGCTTCCTGGGCAGGAGGCGTGGGGCTATTTGTCAGGTTGTCTAGTCCCCGGTGAAGGTGTTCTTCTTAGCACTCAGGCACTTTGAGCTTCTCCAACTCGGGAGCAGGGAGTGGGCCAGCTGGGCTGCCAGGGGCTAGAGTCTATGCAGAGCCTGTTAGGACCGGACTAGGAAAAACGATATTCTTGGGTAGGAGGTGGTTGGAGGAGAATCAGATATTTTCCGGCCCCGCAGAGAAAAAGACAAGAGGAAAAAGTGCTCAGACTGAGCAGGAAGCGACATAGCCAGATGGCCGATGAATCTCAGGCTTTCTGGCAGTTCCCCAGAAGAGAAGGCGGATTCCCCTCTGCCTTCAGAAAGGCAAGTGCGGAGTTAGGCTGGAGGGTCCAATGGCAACTACAAGGCCAGTCTGATGCGGGAGATGGAGGGCCGAGGGTGAGGGGACTGGGACGCCGACGGGGAATCCTGTAACAAGGAGGCTGGAGCACCAGATGGGAAGTCTGACCCCTGGACGAATGGACAGAGGGATCCTACAAGGAGTCCAGTCCCAGAGGAAATGAGGCCAAGAAGGGAACCGGGCTCTGAGGAGACCCAACAAACAGGGGACTCCAGCTTGAGCAAGGCATGGCCAGGCTACATGGCGCCCCCCCTCCGCCCCCACAGATGTACCGCCCTGAATGCAGCCCCTCAGCCAGCCTGTGCAGTGGACACATGACCTTGAGGCTGAGCTCCAAAGTGGTCACCTTGGACTCTTCCTGCCCAGAGCTCGGCCTGGACTGGCCCTACCGATGGCACCACTCACAGGAGAGGGGCTGGTGGTCAGGCCTGAAGCCACAGGTGTTCCTTGCCAAGGCGTGGGGTTCGGTGAGTCCTCAGGGAGCAGAACCCACTGCAGGAGTGAGGGCAGGAACATGGGCTGGGCTGGGGTCCTGAGCTGCTGGAGGCCGGGCGCGGGGCCGGGTGCCACGGCGCGGTGGGAGGCTTGCCCGATCCCAGCCTGTCTTCTGTGGTTGCTGGGCCTGCCCCAGGGGAGAACTAAGTGCTAAGAACCACTGAGACCTTTTGGGAGGTATTGTAGAAAGGGCCCACTTGGGGAGGTTCACCCTGTCTGGACGGGGTGCAGTCCCAATCGATACAATGCCAGGCTCTGGGGGCTGCCTGCCCCTGGCCAGGAAGAGACGTCCGCAGGAGCACAAGTGTGCTTGCTGTCCTTGAGGAGAGGCTGGGGGAAAGGAGAGAAGGCAGAGGACAGGGAAGGAGGGCGGGAGGGAGGGGTGGAGACCAGGACTGGAGCTGGGAAACAGGAAAGGGCCAGGAGCATCGCAGAGAGCCAGGCCCCGGGGGACACACTCCCATATCCCTGGTGTCATTCTGTGCTTGCCCGTGCCTCCCCCAGTCCATCCTCACACTCGCCCCACCAGGAGGGACTCCATTCTTGGATCTTACAGCCCTCTGGCTAGGCATGGATAAGAGGGGGCGTTCCCCAGGTTCCCAGAACTCAGCGGGGCCAGGACCCGTGTGGGGCAGGCAAGCCCCAGAGGCCACAGGGGACCCGAGCCCGTGTGGCGGTTTGGGTGCAGCCTGCATGGGCCCTCTGCAGTGCCGAGAAAAGGGGATCTGGGGGCTCTGAGGCCTCTGGGCTTGTTCGGAACATGTATGGGCCTACTTTTTGCAGCTCTGCCAATAGACATGTGAGTCAGCTCAGGGCAGAGCTCCCCAGCCAGGGAGAGGCAGGAAGGGACCCAGCGTGGGGAGGAAGCAGGTGACCCACAGAGCTCTTCTCATGTGAAGTGTGCACTGGACTTCCTGGGACCTAGATGGTGTCAGAGAATCCCCATCCCTGCTCCTTCCCACAGCTACAGCCCTCGGAGGACGCCCGGGTCAGGAGCCCCAGAGAGCCACAGAGCAGACTGCACAGATACGGGCTCCCCTGCCGTGCTGAGACCCAGGCAGCCGCTGTCCGCCGAGGACCCGCAGGGCAGGGCCCGCTCCCCCGGCAGTGTCCCCTCTGCCAGGAGATGGAGTCACTGAGGAGTGGGCTCCGTCTGTCATCTGGGTCCCTGGCATCAGCAGGTGCTCACGACACCCACCCTGCTGTTGAAGAGCGCGATACACCAGCAGGGGGCGCCTGTCCTCACAGGGCCTGAGGATGGGGCTCCTGGAGGGCAGAGGGCTGGGCATGCGCGTTCTCAAAGGCACGGTGGGGGCTGTGTGGATGCCATGCCAGGGGGCAGCTCAGTCGGCCTGGGGCAAATCCTGTGAGCCCTTCTTTGCCTAACTTTACCTCCTCCTTTCTCCTTCACGCGTCCTGGGGATCCTGCCCTGGTAGAGGGAAGCTGGAGGGCTCTGTTCCCTCTGTCCTCCTCCCCTACTGCTGCGAACAGTTCCGCCCAGGACGGCCAGCCATTAGCCAGCCCTGAAGGGCCTGTATGATTAAGGGCGATTGTATTTACTCTTCAGCAGTATGAGGCCCAATAGGGATGTTTTTTGTAAATTCGCTGCTGCTCAGCCTGAGGAGTAGGGACTGATACGCCAGCCTCCACCCAGATCATGCCACACACACACGCACAAACACACACATGCACACACACACACAACTTTATTGCTGCTGATTTACTGTAAACACTCATCAGTGACCCGCAGCATTCTGGGCTGCCCTTCCTGCAGCTTCTATTCCAAAAAGGAACGTGGAAATGGTTGAAGGAGATTTCTTTTCCTTGGGCTATTTTTATCTTGGGTGAGAGGCATAGAAGACCCCAAAATTACAGCAAGACACACACACACACACATTCATACACTATTTCCTCCCTCTCCCCAGTACGTATATTTTTAAAACCTAAATTCCAGGGGAAAAGGGGCCGCAGGGGTGTCTCTTCTCTCTGTCTCTGCAATACAAAAGCTCAGCCCCGGTGGGAGGCTGGGCCTGCCCCTCCGGCACCTGGTGGAAGGCCTCCTCGCCCCCAGCTGCTTGGGCCCCTTGGCCCTCCTCCCTGGCAGCAGTCCTCACTGCCTCCCTACGTGTTATTCTGGCAAGAGTGTGAGCTTACCTTCTTCTCATCACCAGGTTTGAAGTCCCTGCCATCCTTCGGGAAACACTTGCCAAACAGGCCCAGGCTGAGGATATGGGGGCAAAGTGGCCTCTCTGCCCTGGGGTGGAAGACCCTAGTGGAAAGGCACAGGGGCCATTCACGCTGTGGGCCCACACCTCCCAGAGCTGCTTTCTTGCCTGGGGCAGGGAGCTTTTTTTCATTGAGATACAGTTGATATACAATATTATACTGGCTTCAGTGTACGACATTGTGATTCGACAATTATCTACATTACCAAATGCTCACCACAGTAAGTGTGGCTACCATCTGGCAACATACAGAGATGTCACAATATTGCTGACTATATTCCCTATGCTGTACTTTTATCCCTGTGACTAATTGGTCTTACAATTGGAAGTCTGTACCTCTTTATCCCCTTCACCTATTTCGCCCACCCCCCCAGCCCCTCCCCTATGGTACCAGCCTGTCCTCTCTGTTTATGAGTCTATTTCTATTTTGTTTGCTCTTTCAGATTCCACATATAAGTTAGATCACATATAAGTTAGATCACATGGTATCTGTCTTTCTCCGACTGACTTATCTCACTTTATATAACACCCTCTAGGTCCATCCATTGTCGTCGCAAATGGCAAGAACTCGTTCTTTTTTACGGCTGAGTAATATTCCACTGTGTGTATGTGCCACATCTTTATCTGTTCACCTAGCAATGGACATTGAGGTTGCTTGCATATTTTGGCTGTTGTGAATAATGCTGTGATAACATAGGAGTACATATATCTTCTCAAATGAGTGATTTTGCTTTCTCTGAGAGAATTCCCAGAAGTAGAATTACTGGGTCATATGGTATTTCTATATTTATTTTTTTTGAGAAGCCTCCACAGGAGCTGCACCAATTTGCATTTCTACCAACAGTGTGTAAGTGTTCCCTTCACTCCACATCCTCACTAACACTTGTTATTTCTTGTCTTATTGATATTAGTCATTCTGAAGTGTGCGGTGATATGTCCTTGTGGTTTTGTTCTGCATTTTCCTGATGATGAGTGATGTTGAGCATCTTTTCATGTGTCTTTTGACCATCTGCATGTCTCCTTTGGAAAAATGTCAATTCAGGAGTGGCAGGAATTTCTTTAGGACTCTGTTTCCCCAGTTGTAAAATGAAGGTGATGGTAGTACCCACTTCTCGGAACTGTTGTGACAGACAGTAAATGAGATGATATATGTGATGTGTTCCACCCCGCCTGGCTTGTAACAAATGCTCAGTAAGTAATAGGAGCTATGCTTAATGCATATTTACTATAGAAATAAAAGCAGACAGATTACACGTAGACTACCCCATATAATCCTGGCAATAGACTTACCAGGACACAGAGGCACAGAGAGGCTGAATAACTTAATCGGGGTCACACAGTAAGCTGAATTCAATGCCAGTAGTCTAGCTCCCTTGCCATATGCTTAACCATTCTGCTATTGTACCCCCACCTGCACCCCTCACCCCCAGGTAGCACTGACTGCCATCCTTTTATCAACAGCAGCAGAGTGCACAGAAGAAAGGTCCCTTACATAGCCTGGGGGGAAGTGACATCAGGGATGAGCTCCTGAAAGAGAATAAATGGACTTTTTTTGGTGGAGAGAACTGTGTGTTCAGAGGCCCAGAGGTGAAAGAACATAGTGTGTTCAAAGAACTGTACATATTTCAGTCTAAGTGGATGATAGGGTGACCATATATCCTACTTTGCCTGGGACTGTCCTCACTTATATCTATTGGCCCAGCTTAATTATAAATAGTAACTTGTTCCTTCTCAAACAATCCCAGTTAAGAAGATAAATTTCGTGGTCACCAAAATCCCAGTGTGCTGGTACTGGAGAAGTAAAAACAGGGCTTTGCTAACCCACCCAAGGACTCTCATTTTATCCAGAAGGATATGGGAACTCACTGAGGAAGGAATTCTAGAGAGCAAGGCTGAGGCCAAGCAGACCTTTGGGGTGCAGTGATACAAGGGGGACGGGGCTGCTGAATCATTAAGGAAGTCGAATCCACAAGCTTCGGTTACAGAGAGTCACCGGTGTTAGTGGGTAAGGGCGTGAATTCCAGGGCCAGGCTCTCTGGGTTCACATCCCACGTCTGCCCCTGATTAGCTACATGACCTTGGATAAATTATTTAATCTCTCTGTATCTCCCTTTCTTGGTCTCTGAATAAGGTCTAATAATAGCACCACCTCTCAGGGTGGTTTTGAGCATTACACAGAGTTAATATGTAAGGCAGATGTAAGCACTAACAAGCCGGGGGTGACTCGGTCTCTGGCTTAGGTCACTGGATCAGAAGCACTCCTTGACCTTGGGAGCAAGAGGAGATGCCAGGAGGGAAGACGCAGGGGTGGTAAGGCCCATCTGGGAGACGCTGGATTGGAGGTGTCCAAGGTGAGAGGAGACACCGGACAGGAGCTGGCTGTGCCAGGTCCGGCACTCACGGCAAGTCTGGGCAGAAGATCCCAGCCTCGGCAGCACCCGCACGGAGCCGGGAGCAGGCCGAGCAGCAGAGAAACCCATGGAGAACGCAGGGAGCCCCAGCCGGTGGGGCGCCAGTGGAGGAGACGAACCCCTGAAGGGATCCGAGGCATGAGCAGAAGGGCAGGAGGAAAATCAGGAGAGAATTATGTCCCAGAAGCCAAGGTAGAACTGACCTTCCCCAAGGAGAGAGTTTTGACCAGAGCGGATTCTGCGGCCAGGCGGGTGTTCAGAGGTGGGGGGAGGCGGCGCCTGCAGGGGGCGCTGTGGAAACCACCGGTGGTGGCGCGTTTCCCTGTGGATGGTGGGGTTGTGGTGTGAAGGAGGGACACGAAATGCGCGTGGACCTCTTTTAAGAAGTTCGCCTGAAAAGGAAAGGACAGTGGCCACAGCAGAGCGTAGGGTCAGGAGAGGCATGCCCACCCAGAGCCGTGAGCGCAGGAGAGAACCGTGGAGACGGAGAGGCTGAAGATAGCAGATCAGGGCAGAGGTGAGGCAGGGAAGCCCTCGAGGAGGCAGGAGGCCGTGAGGCTGGCAGGACTAGCTCGGACTGGAGGAAGGCCGCCTCTACGGCGAAATGGAGGGGAGAGACGAGGAGGAGCCGGGACCCAGATAACTTCCCGGGGGGCATGCCGAGTGGGCAGCTGGCACCGTTTCTCTCTGGAACATGCCAAGAGAGGGGATGGGAGTCAGAAGCCTTGAGGAAAGGGTGAGCATGTGGACAAGCTGTGTGAGGAATGGAGACAGTGTTGCCTGGGGGCCAGCAGAGGACAGTGAGCGGCCGGGAGGCATGCCATTGCCGGGGTGCCCTCCCTGCATCCTGTGGTCACCAGGGATGGTGACAGGGCTGAGAGTAAATGCTGTGGTTTTCAGTGAACAGAAAGTTGATAAATGACAGAGACCGGCTAAAGGATAGAAGAAGTGTGTATCTAGCATCAAAGAAGCGGGATGCTTTTAAAAAATTTAACAGCAGAGGAATGCATTTGAAATGGCACTGGTAGTCAAGGAGGGGGCCTCGCTACCTCCTGGAAGAATGAGCATCTCCTCCTGGGGAGGTCTGCAGGGACCTGGTGAACCTGAAAGCAGTATCTGTGCCAAATTTGCCCTCATCTGATTTTCCTGCCCATCTGGCATATTTAATTGGCCATTTAAAAATGTCGGCTGAATGAGAGTGAAATGAATGGATGGATGGATGCATGCATGCATGCCTTGCTCCCATCATGAAAGACACTGGCCCCTGTACCCATGCTTCTTGCTCTGGACCTTGCCTCTTCCCATCCCCGAGAAGTGCCTGCCGAGCCTCTGTGTGTGCGGCCTGCCTTCTCTTCTCCGGAGCCCTATGGCGAACTGGAGGGTGGAGAAGGGACGAGGGGGTGTCTGCTGTCACTCTCAGGGGAGCCAAAGTCCGGGAGAGCATGGGACCTGCCCGCCCACCCAGCTCCATTCCCATACCCTGTTTTGTGCCATCACAGAATGACGGCTACATGGTCTGCCAGCACTTGCAGTTTCAGTGACTCTAAATAATACTGCCATGTGCAGCCACAGGAGCAGGGGTGACACAGTGGAAGGGGAAATACAGGTTCCAACTGGAGGGGCCTATGCTTTTTGCAAACATAGTTGTAGTTTCTTGACTGGACTTATTTTGTCCCTGTCACTACTTTAGCCCTTACTCCCCAGCCTGGCACCAATGGCTTGATCAGAGAACCCTGAAATGCAGGACAGAAGGTGCCTCAGGCTCCTGAGAGCAAAATGAAGCAAGATGTCCACCCAGGCAAGGAGGACCACAGCTCCTCTACCCCCTGTGGCCACCCAGGCTCCCACCACGGGAGCAGAAACAGACTGGCTTTATTTTTAGCTCCCCTGTGGGTCCCATGCCATCTGGCCATGGTGCAGGGACTGGGCAGGCCTCGCCTTCTACCACTCATGAGGAAAAGCCAGGGGAACACAGTCCTCTCCATGTGCACATTTCCAGGCCAGGAAATCCACGTGGCAGGCCTTCCAGTGGGGCTGAAGTCTACTGGAATCACAGTGGTCAGTCTCGTTTCCATGCCTCTGGCAGGGCTTCTAGTGGCCTTGCTCTGGGAACCTGAAGCCCCAGGAGCTGTTCTGTCTCTGCAGTACCCTTCCCAGACCCCAGCTAGCATTTTTCTGAACTCAGCTCGAGCTTCCCATAGGACTGGGAACAAATCTATAGCTCGGAGGGTAAAGAACAATGAAAGCAATAACGAAGTTCCCAGTTGAGCTCAACCCAGACAATATAATAAAGAGCATCATTTATTCATTCACTCAGCAAAGGGTAGAACACATGCCTGTAAACATGCTAAGGATGCCAGAAAGGAATATAACATAATCTTTTCCAAGAAGTGATACAGTTGTTTTCTATTCCATAACTGATTACAGGGATTGCCAGGATCCAAGAATCAAAAGCAGAGGATGTAGGAGTTGGGGTTTCCTTTTCTTGAGCTGAATCCCCAGGCTTGTAGTTTCTCCCCATTTTTTCTCTTCTTTGGCAATGCCCTTTGGCTCTCCTGTCTGCCAGACATTCTCAGCCCTTACAAGCACAAGTTAATTGGGAGGGCGCCTCGCCTTATAGACACAGTCCTACGGATGGAGGTGGGTGTCACTCACCTTGGCAGAGGTTCACAGCATTAATTGGAGCCCCTGATGGTTGCTGTCCACAGCGGGACCATCCTTGGAATCATTTTTCTGCCCTGCTCTCTAGACACCCAGGCTTCTGATGAAATCTTTTTTCCAGTCCTTCCAAACTCAGCTGGGTCCTCTGCAGCCTGAACTCCTCTCTGTGTTATTTCCTACCTGAGCAGAGCCTTGCTGGGCCTTATCATGGACAGAGGTACCCAGGTCCCCCTTGTTGGGCCCTGTCATCTGTAAAGGGTCCTTCCTGCCCCCAAGGCTGCTTCTAAGAGGGTCTCTGGAATGAGGCAGCTGAACCAAAGGAAAGGCAGTCATCCGGCCAGGAAGGGTCACTCAGGGCGGGTGGGAGTCCGGACACCTGAGGCCTGTTTGGAGCCCAGGCCTGACTCACCCACCCACGGCACTTCCACCAGGCATTCTGTCAAGTGCCGTGTGCCCTGTGAGTGCCCAGCCTAGCAGGGGTAGTTCTGAGTCCAGGATACCTGGGCCTTCCTGTTTGGCATTTGGGACCCATACTGATACCTGCATGGCTTCTCAGGTGTTTGGCTTCCTAGCCGCCCTTCCTCTCCCTCAGATGTGTTTCTGTGTTGCAAAGCCCTGCTGTGCCCTGGCCTCGAGGCCGAGGCTGGGCATCAGAGATTGGAAATGGCGTATCTGGGCAGGGTTATCCCCTGGCAACTAGGGCCCCTACTCCCAGGGCACACTGGGCATGGCCCCCCAACCATCTCAGGCCCTACTTCTCGGTTCTCCCTTTCTCTCCTAAAGAGCCCCAAGCCAGCAGCCACCAAAATGAGACTTCAAGTGGAAGCAGAGGAGGTAAAATGCCAGGAAACGGCCAGAGACCCTGGAGGAAGGCAGGCCTGGCAGGGCAGGAGCAGCACAGGGGCTGACATGGGCTCTGCCCTCACATGGGGGCCTCATTTTCCACTGGCACTTCTGCCACTTGCTGCTGTCTCATTTGCTCTTCACACCAGCCCCAGGAGAGACGTAGTAGTCTCCTTGTATAGAAATGAAGAAACTGCAAGGATTTTAGCTTGCCCGAAGTCACATGGAGTATACGTTGAGCACACCGAATCTAAGGAAAGAAGACCTTTCCTGGGAGTGATGCCCAGCAAGCCAGGAAGCAGCAGTGAGTCAGGAGCCAAGGTCCTCTGAGACCTACCTACTAACAGACGGAGTGGAGAACACTTTGTAACCTCGTGTGTCCACTTGCCTGTTGGGTGGAACTGCGCCTGGAATGTGCAGCACGGGAAGTTCTGCCTGCAAGGGAGAGGGAGACACAGTGCCAGGAAGGTGCCTGTGTGTCTGGCACCACTTAGCCCGGGGGTGGCCCAGGTGAGAGGGTGTGCATGGGAAGATGCCACCAACAGCCTGCCAGGCAGGGCGCAGTGCCCCAACAGCGCTGCCCAGAAAGGAATAGCGATGTGGCCTCTGACTAATTAGACCACTGCAAATATTCTGCTAGAAGCAGAAGAGCTGATAAATGTTTTACTCAACCCGCTAATAATTTTATCCCTTAAATAACAGGCAAATATGAGAACTGAGTCTAGGCTCAACTGTACTGCCCCAAAAGAATTCTTTGTTGCTGGTTCCCCGGGACAGGGGCTTTGCCTGTCTGTCCGGTGCAGTCCCCTCTGCCTAGAACAGCAGCTGGCACATTGTAGTTGTGTGATTATTCATTCAGTGAACCGAAAGAACAGGCCCGGGAACCTGGAGTGGACCAGCACGTGCCGCCCTTCCACAGCCACAGGGGTGGAAAGGGAACACAGCTCAGGAGGACAGGGAGGTGAAAGATGAACCGTCTCTACTGCAGCACAAGCCATCTCTAAGGAACAAGAGTGACACCAAAAGCGATGGCTTGCACATTTTTGAATGAGGAGCTGGATAATAACTCACTTTGCAAATCTGATGAGAACTGTAAATCCTCTCTCCCCTCCCCAAAGCAATGGACATCTATGCAACATTTTGTGTGTACTTGTAGGCGGGGATGGAGGCCTCGAGCTAAGAAGATCTAACGTAAAGGAACCCGAGAACGCGCAGAGGCTCCTTCTGAGGAGTTCTCCTTGGCAAGGGGGCAGACGCGTCAGGAGATGGGCGGGCTCTGCAGCAGGGAGGTGTGCCCCAGGGCAGCAACCCAGCGAGCACCAGCGTGGGAGTCCAAGCTCAGAATGAACCATTTTTGTAAAAATCCAGACAACCAAAAGGCACTTTCGGTATTTCTGTAGTTGTTGGTGCTGAGGGCAAGCGTGCAGGAATCAGACCACCTGGCTGGGATCTCGGCTCTGTGACCTTGGACAAGCTCTAGAACCTTGTCAGGCCTCAGTTTCCTTATCTATAAAACAGGGGTGATAGCTATTCCCAAAGGGTTATTGTAAATAGTATGTTCGATAATGCCTGTTAAGTGCTTGGCCTGGTACGTGGCGTATGAGCCTCGGTACCTAGTCACTCACCAGCATTACTGTTGTCATTACTCTCTGCTTGAGATGCCCTTGCTTTCCGTTCGATCAAACCCTTCAATGAAGGTTCACTTTTAGGAGTTTTTGTTATTTTTAAGTCATGCCTGAAGCGGGAAAATGAACAAGATAAAGGGCTGCTCCTTGGGGAAGATGATGTAATATTGACTTTGTTCAAAAGAAAAGGGAGTCAGGGTAGCAAGGAAGGGCGGGAAAGGGAAAACACATGAGCCTGCGTGCAGAGCCACACCCCTGGAGAAGAGCGGGGGCAGAACCACCTGCCTCTCGTTTGCCTCCCGTCTGTGACACCGAAGGGAGCCATGTTTGACCTGACACAGAAACGAGAGTATCTGTCATCCTTCAGTGAGGTCAGCGCTCCAGACCTAGAGGCTTGACATCCCAGGAATGAAAGAATTTGCAGATACAATGGTGGAAACATTGCTGGTAATTGTTGAGAAACCACATGAAACAGAGTCGATGCTCAAAGATTAGAAACATCTCACTTTTCAAAAAAGCAAAATTCTAGAAGGTCTGGATTGCCCAGTGCCACAAATTGAGACTCAGGTCAGTTAAAAACCGTAGAAGTCTTTCCCGTAAGCTGTCTTTAATTTGGATACTCACCATCACTACTGTTGTCTCATTCTCACCTTGTGACGTCCTTGCTTTCCTATTCTGACGATCCAACCCTTCAATGAAGGTTCGCTTTGGCAGTTTTTGTTACTTTTAAGTAATGCCTGAAGCGGGAAAATGAACAAGATAAAGGTTCTATATCTTTAAAGAACAGTTAATGATGATGTCAAACTGATGAAATTCTAAAGAGTTAGAGCAGTAAATAGATTGTTTGTGTCCACTTAGAAAAGAAATAGATACCCAGGAGCTAGCAGGGAATCACTTAAATAAATCATGCAAAGCTCAAATGATTTCTGTAGGTATTTTTTCTGGACTATCAGAGAATGATAATGACATACAGTTGGATTTCAGGGACACTTTCAATGAAGTTGATCCTTATCACACTGGATAAAAGAGAGAAATGTGATCTGACAGTGATATTACTTAAGAAATGCACCCCTCCTCCAAATGTCCATTGTTCCTCCCAGATGTCAAGAGAATCTCTTAAAAGGTGATCTGTTCAATATTTGTATAAGTGACACAGAAGTCATGCGAATAAGATATAGAGATGCTACCCATGTGGAAAGTTAAATTACCGGATGGATACAATACCAGGTGCCCAACAGGTCTCCACCACCAGGAATGATGGTTTGTAGACTTGCAGAAGAATTACAATCAATTTTTGAGGTCAGCCCGTCCTCCGGGAGGTGGGGCATAACTCCCTACTCCTTACCTGTGGGTTGTACCTACTGACTTCCTTCCAGAGAGTACAGACTGGACAGGGGTGGGGGAGAGGAGCTTTAACTTTACAGCAGAGAAACCTGACAAACCCTGCGTCCACCAGGTGATCAGGGTCAACCTCAACCGTGCTGTCAAATTGACGCAGCGATTTGACACCTTGATATGACACAATGAGAATGGCACTTTTCCTCTGTGGTCTTCCTTCCCAAAACCTATAACCCCAGTCTCATTATGAGAAAAATACTTGGCAAATTCCAGCTGAGGGACATTCTACAATATACCTGGCCAGTCCTCTTCAAAGCTGTCAAGGTCATCAAAACCAAAGAAATTCTAAGACATTTTGAGGGTCTAGAGGAGCCCAAGGAGACATGACATAATGTGACATCCCAGATGAGGTCCTAAGTAACAACTAAGGAAATCTGAATATAACCTATGGTAAATTATCAGTAATGGTTCATTAACTGTGGGAAAATGTGCCATATTAACATATAATCAGGGTATATGTGTTCATAATAGGAAAACTGGGCATAGACTATATGGGACCTCTGTACTATCCTCACAATTCTTCTGTAAATCAAAAACTATTCTAAAATGTTAAAAGTTTATTTAGAAAACAATGGATATAAGTGTAAACTCCTGCATTTCGCGTTAAAAGATGACTTGTTTTGTAACTGCATCTTGGTGGGCATACAAATTAAATACAGTCTATGGGGAAGACTTCTGTGGCTTTTAACTGACCTGAATCTCAGTCCGTGGCACTGGGCAATATGGCGGTGACGTCCTGGGGCTCCAGCCGTTCCTCAGACTCCAGGTCGGGCAGCAGGCAGGACTCTGCTGCTGCAACCACATGGGGAGGCTCAGCTCCGGAGCCCAAGCTTCCTGGGGTCCAGCCCAGTGTCTGCCACAGACTGACCACGGAAACCTAATCAAGTCGCTTAACCTCTCTAATTCTGTTTCCTCATCTGCAAAGTGGGCAAATAATGGCAGCTACCTCATGAAGCCATTGGGCAGAACACAGCCCAGGTCCACAAGAACTCCTCTGTTAGTGGATCCCTGTGGACAACAGAGGTCTGGCTGGTGCACCTTTTTTAAAGTAAGCCTTGATTCAAAAGAGTGCTCAGTGTCTCAGAGAACAGCATTAGAGGAGGGAGTGATGGGGAACTCATGTCTACCTTGGAGAAAAGACTGGATGGGGAGCTGTTGTTTTAGTGCAGAAAGAGGGCCAGCAGATGGAAGTGACAGTCTAGGTCGTTAACTGACTGAAACCTTAAGTATGTCCCCAAGCCCACCTGGATCTGTGCTTCCTTATCCTCAAAGTACAGACAAGGACACCTTTTGGCCAATTTTGCAGGGTGACTGAGAGAGTAAAATAATGAATGAATTAATGATTGAATACATTCTTTTTTATGTTTATAAATTTTCATGAACTTTATATAAAAACTTATTGTTTATTATTTATAAAATTAGTAATTATGGAAGCACACTGAATGAAAAGCAGCTGTTGCTAATAAGTATATGTTGGTACTATGTCTACCTCAAATGTATATTTCCTATTGTACAGGTTCACAGGGAGTGGGGGAGAGGACGAGAAAATGCTATTTGAAATGCTTACTCTTTTTAACTGCAAAGGCATTAAGGGCAAGTCAGGGATGCAGGCTTCTCTTCAGAGATGGAGTCTGGTGTCATGAGCTCATGGAGAGGTAGGGGCTGGACCGGAGAGCACGCATGGGCCTTGAAATTGACCCAGCTTCTGTGTCTGACCAAGCTTCAATGTCATCTGTAAAATGGAGATCAGGTATCAACCTCGCTGTCGTTTCGGGATAGCGCACTTGAACAGGTGGGATACAGTAAACACTTGTGAAGTGATGGCTGCTATTGTAACGTGCCCCTCCAGCAGCTCTGGGGAAATGGTGCTGGTCTGAATACCCCATCCACAGGGCCTTCAGGTGACATGGTCACTGCCCCTGGAGATTCCAGGGGGCCAGTGAGGGAAAAGCCCACTCTCATGAGAGACAAACTAGAGGGCACAGGGAAATGTAGAGAACAATAAACAGAGTCCACACCCGTGAGCGCAGACAGAGCAGAAGAATCTATCCCAGGCACTTTATGGAGCTCTAACAGTGGAGGGGTTCTGGATAAAATCAGAGTCCAGAGGGAATCACATGACTGGGGAAGAGGGAAAGGGGGTTGGTGAGAGACATGAGGGGTCAGTGCAAAACTGCCCGGTGGTGGTTATGGCTTAGGCAGAAACACAGGGAGAAGGCGAGTGGCCCAAACGGGCAGTGCCCTGTCCTGGAGGCAGCATGGTGACACGGTCACGGCAGCGGGAGTACAGGTGACTTGGTCTTTTGGGATCCATACTGACCTGCTGCACATCCCGCCCAGCGCCCACCGTATGAACGTGAGCACCATTCAGGGGGTCATTATGCCCAGATCCCCGCACGCCAGGGATTCCTGAAGATGCTACCACATGCTTTGGAAAAAAATAACACTGTATCCAAAAAGTTTTATAGAGCCTGAAGCTACGATAGACAGTGACAGCTGGATCTAGATTTACATAAAATGACACTGGCACCAATTTTCTGAATATTTTTTGATAAAATCAACAACAACTAAAATGATCCCCCACCCCCACTCAACCACTGCCAAACAGCAGAGCTCCCAGCGGGCGCCGCACAAAGGTGTGAATGCAAAGTGCCCAAAGGTCAGAGTGAAACTTCCCTTAGGTTTGACTACCCAGATTCCCTGCCGGCACTGCCTCTCTCTCTGCAGGTTGTTCCAAGAGGGTGATGGGCCCAGAACTTCTCTGAGAAACAACTCTCAGTTTAACTCTTAGATGACCTGAGCACCCTTCAAGCCACCAGGATGCAGGTTGCTGCCTGCCCTCCAGGTCGGTCTGAGGCCCCTGGATGCAGACGAGCCAGCTTATCTATACTCAGGAAAGGGCCCTGCACTTTAAGAAAGATACTGGCAGACTGAAGTGTGTCCACAGTCAGGTAGCCTGGCTGGTGGGAGACCTGGACCATGTCCTGCTGGAAACATCGAAGGACGACTCAGAGGGGCCTGCTGGTTGTCTCAAATACCTGCAGAGCTGTCATATGGAAGATGTAATAAACTCCCTCCGTGTATTCTCAGAGGGCAGAGTCAGGACCCAGGGATGCAAGCTAGCTTCAGGCGGGTTTTGGCTCAGTCCTGAGGACGACACTCACAGCTGGTGCCTTCTGGTGATTTTGATTGCGTGCAAAGTAATTTGTTCTTCATTAGGGCAGGAGTTCAAAGACTGGGAGACTACCTGTCTAGACTGCTGTTGAGGAGTTCCTCTCTGGATGAAAGATTGGATGAGAAGCTCTCTAAATTCCTTTCCCAGCTTCAGATTATGGGTTTGTGTGGTCTCAGTAAGTAGAAAGAGCAGAAACCGAGGATCGTGGCTTAGCCAGAAAGAACTGAGTTGAATAGGTAGCCCTGGGAGAAAATCCTTACGTTTAGTAAGTCTTACATTTTTGGTTCTAAACTCTTGTGTTTTGCTTTTCAAACTCTTTTTAACAGAAGGGGCATTAAATTTGAGTTTGAACCCCGGGACTGGTCGTGGCTTCAGTCCGGGTGTTTAAAGACACCCGCTCGTCACAGGAAAACTCTCCCAATGCTAATGATACGCAGTGGCTACTTTCATTTCCTGAGCCTTATGCTCTCTTCCAATTTTAAGGTTGTCACAGGCACAGGGAAAGAGCTGGAGGAAGCTGGATGACCCTCCAC
Organism: Phataginus tricuspis; assembly: GCA_029783875.1. Taxonomy (NCBI): domain Eukaryota; kingdom Metazoa; phylum Chordata; class Mammalia; order Pholidota; family Manidae; genus Phataginus; species Phataginus tricuspis. The sequence continues at coordinate 13,523,549 of JAQQAC010012408.1, forward strand.
GGGCCGAAGCCTTGATGGGGTCTCATAAGTGATGGCAGAGTAGGTAAATGGAATTAGGCGCACCCCAGTGGCCGTCTCAGACGGCTCAGAGCTCTCCTTCCAACCTTGTCAAGGATGCATTCACACCTGTGCGTGACTGCTCTTCCTCCACACCTAGCCCGTGTGCCCTGGGCCCTCCACCCGCACCCTGGGCGGTCCATTCCCCTCCTGAAATAAGCCCTGTTTGGTGCTGCTTCTTGTTGGGTTTTCTTCCTTCTTTCTTTTTCAGCTTCTTTAATCAAATTGGTTTGTTCTCTTTCAAAGGTTTTCAACCACCACCATCTGAATACCTACCTACATATCATTTATCAGCTGCATATTTGGAGAGAAGCCCCCCTAGATTAAGAAAATGATTTTTTTTTTTAAGTGGTGTCACGAGCTTATTTTAGACTCCCTGGCTTTCATATATGGGCTGCAGCCGGCAGAGTAGTTGGGCAGAAATCAGCACCACCAACATTGGACAGCATTCCCCTTATTTCGTTCTCTTCTTTATCTAGCAAGTTCTGGCCACCTCTCTGCTCTTACCGTTGACCTGTCGGAAATTCTTATTTTGAGCGTGGTTCCTAAGGAACTGAGGACCTGTTACAGGCAAGCCACCTTTCTTTTCTGGGCCTCAAGCTGCCTGTCACTGAGCCCTTGATGCCCCCGTAGACCACGCTGGGAAAGGCCGCTCCTTAAGGATACATTGGATGCCGATAAAACAGGTGCAAAGGTTCCAGGCTGCTTGCAAGCAAGGGAAAGGTCTGCTCTAATCATCCCGGAGTGTAAAAGGTTTCCAGCATCTGTCAGGATCCGTGTGTAACCTGGGTGCCATAATTGGGCCCTTGTATCTCCAGCAAGTTTGCTTGAAGCCTCCATAGAGGAGTGGATGGATCAGTCATGGTGTCAAGGGGTGAGCCTGCTAATGCGCAAAGCAGGGAGCTGTCAAAACTGGTAAAGAGCAAAGCCTCCGTTTCTTCTCAGTCTCCATAAAAATGAGTGAATGTGGATGCTTGGCTGTCACCAGAACCAGGGACCAAGGGCAGTGTGGGATGCTGCCAATGTGTGGTCCTGCTGCTTTCCTGGCCCTCTCCCCTCTGCCTCCCACCTGCCCCTAAAACTTTAATTACCTGCTGGACCCGGTATGATGTCTGTTTGCTGGTGGTGAGCTGGACGAGGGCAGAAAGATGGCTTCCAGAGAAATACAAAAGCCCGTCAGCCTTCACAGCAACCACGGGGAACAGAGTGGCTGTTTTTAGTTGTAAAGACATCTTGGGGGGAAGATTTACCAAAGATGTATTTATTCCATTAGAACTACACCTCCCTCCGGCCTAGTTATCCACAGCACCACACTTGTCATTCTGCCACTGCAGAGTCGGGGGTGGGGAAGAGAAGAGAGAAACTCTGTCTGAACTGAAGCTTGAGTTTTTAGATGGAGCAGTTGTGGATCTAAGTAAAAAGCAGAACCTGGGCCCCTCCATGGTCACCTTTCTCTGTACCGATCTTAGAAATAGTTTCCGCTGCCCTATCCTGTAGGGAAGGGGGCTGAGGCTGGACACATTTTCAGAAAAGAGGAAAGGGATTCAGAGAATGGAAAAATATAAAATTATAGAAGAGCTGATTGGACAATTTGCATTAATGTTTATTAAAGTGTCTTTGATTGGCAAAACCCTCCCTGGAAGATCTGGAACTTAGGAAGTCTCCAGAAAAAGAATGAACAAGCAAACAAAAAAAAACATCACATCTAATCCATATGGTCACTCAGTATCTCAGGCTAGTCACAGAGTTAAAAGCCTCTTTATATCTGTGTGCTTTGCACACAGACATGCTTGGGACTCATACACCTGACATGAAAGAGACCTCATCACTGCCTTCCTGACTGTGAGCAGGGCTGTGCAGAGCCAGCGTGAATGAACGTAGGCCTCCCTGCATCTGCTGTTTGTTCCATGGTGCTTCCTGAGCAAAGGGAGGCCGCAGTGTGGGCATCTGGAGGGGAGGCGAGGGGAGGGGAGGAGAGGGGTGTATTCACTGGGTTGACAGGCCAGCTTGGTGGGATTCTGTGACCGCGCCTCAAGCCCTATGCACAGCCCTGTGCTCACTGTTCTGGGGACATAAAGAAGGAGACATTCTCACCCCTGTGTTCCAGGAGGTCACAACCTTGTTGAAGGGAAAACTCCCAGGCAGTGACACTTAGGCACTCAGTGGTTCCCAGGCCTGGCTCCAAAGGTCTCCTAGAGAGAGTTGCAGAAACAGACCCCTGGGGGTTATGAGTCAGAGTCTCTGGGGGTGGGCTGGTCTCAGGAGGGCTGTGGATTTGGATCCTCCTCAGGTGATTCTCATGGGACCAGCCCATCAGGCATCTGTGGACCCATATTTGGGAACCTTGGGACTAAGACAGTCGGTGACTTCCTGGGGGAGGTGAGATCTCAGTTGTACCTAGAAGGGGAAAATAGGATGGGTGGGCAGACCAAGGACAAGATGAGCAAAAATAAGGAAGCAGGAGTGAGTTGGGGCAAGAGATTTGAGCCCGCCTGAGGGGAGAAACGTAACCTCCTCTCTTTCCTTCTCTGAGGATGAAAGGGGGAGTCAGCACAGCCAACATCAAAGCAAAGGGGGTATTGCAAACCTCTGAGACCCAGCCCGGGCAGGTGCTTCCTGAAGGACCCACCACGATGTCTTTGAAGTCCTATTTAATTATAAAATTCACGCCAACCATGCTTATTTTGATAAAAGAAACAATGTTTTCCCACATCTTCTAGGTCAACAGAACAGTTCTCAGCTCTTCCAGTCACAGAAAAATTATTGAGGATACCAAAAAGCTTTTCTTTATGTGGGATATATATGGCATTAGAGGTTAAAACCGTGGAGCTTAAGTATTAAAAAATATGTCTATATTAATTCATTTAAGAATAATAAATCATTGCATGTTAACATAAATTTTATGAAACAAAACTGTATTTTCCAAAATAAAACTAGTGAGAGGAGCAGCATTGTTTTATGTTTTTGCAAATCTCTTTAAAGCCTGGCTTAATAGAAGACAGCTGGATTCTCCCATCTACATCTGCATTCAATCTGTTATGTGTGGTTTTAATTGAGGCGTATGAAGAAAAAACCCAGAGCCACACAGCAAGGGTGGGACAAGCCGGGCATCTAGGAAACAGTTTAAGAAGGCAGCCTCTCTCAGGGCTGTGTCCGCGCATGGCTGGCCCTGAGACGGAGGGCTGCCTTAAATTTTGCCCTCCAGGGACCTTGCTTCCCTCAGTTAGTCCCAGCCCTGTCACACAGATAAGGGATTAGAAAAGCAAGGGTACCCCTGGAGCCTTGTCAGGTAGCGGTAACTATTCTTCTCTGATAACACACCAACACACAAGGAGAGGGCTTGTTGCACTGTGGCATCTGAACCATTCCAGAGTGCTTTTCACACCCTGTTTACTTTAAAATCTATGGGTCATTCTTGCACTTTGAATGGATCTTTTACCTGTATTCCCTGACCCTTTGAAAGGCTCTCAGGACTCCCAGGGCGCCACAGACCAGACCTGGGAAATTGCTGGCTTAAGAGATGCCCCAGGAACTGCAAGGAGATTGTCACAGCTGGAAAGTAGCAGAGGTACAAAGAGTGATGGGGCCCCGGAGGCATAGGAGCTGAGCCGGGGCCACACCCGAGCAAGCCTTGTATGCTGCATTTAGAAATGGCCGTGTATCTTGAAGGCTGTGAGGAGTCATGCCATGGTCTTAAGCAGAGGAGTGAGGGCATCAGATATGCGTTTTTAGATTTTCGTTCGTGTGGTCCACTGACAGTCACTGAGCTCCTGTTGTGCCGGGCATTGGGGATAACAGTGAAGAGACACAGCTTCTGCCTTCCTGGAGCTTACGTCCTAGTGGGGAAGCAGACTCTCAGGGTAGACATATAAGCCCATTCTGCCGGCGAGAGAGGGTGGACTGGGGGCATGAGACCAAGGAGAGAGAGTGCCGCCAGTCGTAACAATGGTCCGAGGAAGGGGTGATGGTGGCCAGGGGAGCGGCAGTAGAAATGGGCAGGAGGGAGCCTTCGGGACCCGGAGCAGCATGAAGGAGGTGGCGAGCCACGTTTCCCCTGGGGAGTCTAGGATGGCGGCCGGCCGGCTCCCTCAGGCAGGGAGGTGGACTGTCCTCTGATGTGGACACCCACAGGGGGAAGCGTCGGCGGCAAGGCCAGTCAACTCGGTTAGCGACAGGTTGAGCCTGAGGTGCCTGGAGAGTGGGACCAGGCAGGGGGCAGATGTCCAGGAAGCTGTTGGTCTGTACAGGTCTCACTCCGGGACGGAGGACCGGACTGGGGATTGAGATGGAAGAGTCACCACTTCCTCAGGGGGTGAGCAGATAATGTCGCCCAGGAGTGGTGCTCAAGGCGACGAGAGAAGGCAGCCTATTCCTGCCACGCGCCTCGGATTCGCCATGTCTGAAGTCGGATATGCCGTCTCCCCCAGCCTTGAAGACTGTTCTCCGTCTTGGTCAGTGATACTGACAACCATGTCATTGTCATCACCCGGATGCTCCGTATTGCCCAACCCTCATCTCCCCAAGCCTCATAATCTGCTTTCCCTCCCCTGCCTTCTACATCCCTAAACTGCTTTTTTACTCTTCCACTCTGTTCTGTCTGAAAAGCTCAACTACATGACTCCCGGCCACTCTCCTCAGAAACTTGTCTACCTAGAGAATTCCATTCGTTCTTCAAGACCTGCTCAAGCACCCCCTTTCATTTTAGGCCTCCCCCCACCCCACCTCCCACCATCAGACACAACTGACCCCTTCTCCCTCAGTTCACCACAGACCCACCATGACTCTCCGAGCGCTCCTAACGTCGCAGTCGCACCATTTGTTCACACGACCTTCTCTCCTACCAAAGTGAAAGCCGCGGGCCGGCAGGAAATACGTAGATTTGTCTTCAGGTGGCCCCACCGGCCTGTCTAACCGGCACCAAGGCCGAAGGGAACTTACTTGAGGCTTGAGCAAGGCTGTTGAGGGTTGGAGGGGTCGCAGCCCTCCAGGGCAGTAGGAGGTCTTGCCTTGACCCCAGGTATCTCATTTGTTCTGGGAAAGGCTCCAGCAGTGGCCGAGGTGACCAAAGTGGGGTGGCAACAGCACAAAGCAAAGCTGTGTGTCCAGACGAGAGGGTAGCTGGACAGTTTGTGATGGGCTCCCTCCACAGGCTTGTGGCATATAGCAGATCTCAGAGCCCACCTGAGGTAATGGTGAAGATACCAGGATGGGCCTAGGAACTGGGGATGACCGAGGCTTCTGGGTGACCTAAAATGAATACCTCAAAGCCGTCCCACTGGAGGGCTTGTCAGGGCAGCAGCTGACAGCCCCCGAGTCACACAGATGGCATTTGTGTCTTGGGGAAGCATTGAGGGAGCAGGCCCGGCCGGGGCAGGGGGTTCACATTGACTAGAGGGAGACGGAGCTGAATAGCCTAAATACACTCTTCTTTGTCTATTCAGACAAGAGCAGTAACAAGCTGAAAGCTGAGACAGAAACCCATAAAGTGAGACAGTTATTATGAGACAGCCACAGGTAGATGGAAGTAAAAGCTGGGTCCCATCTTTGTTCACAAATGCCAAGCTCTGTGAAGGAAGGAAAGAGCCCTTCTCAGATCATGCTGCCAGCCCTGCCCACTGCCCTGAGCCCAGCAAACGTGGCTGGAACCACTTCCCTGGGGGAGTTGCTTCCCACGCCTAGACATGCCCCATCAGGACACACTGCTCGCAGCCCAGGGGCGAGCCTCGGGCTCCACCCTGCTCCTTTGGAGAAGCTGCCCCCAGTAGCCCTGGAACCGAAGGCCCCCTCAGCACCACCCTTCCAGGAGTCCTGAGCAGGTAACCAATTTTCCTTAGTGGGAAGGAGATAGAATAGAACAACCTGGAAACATCACATCCTTCATTGTTCTCTATCCTGGGGCTCTAGAGAAAGAAAAGCAGGGTCCTCCGCTGGGTCCCCTGGAGCCCCTTTTCTTTTTCCTCTGCTCAGCCCTGGCTGATCATCAGAGTGTCCCAGAGCCATGGGGAGAGAAGAGCGGCACAGTAGCGCCCCCATCCAGCTGGGGGTGGGGGGCGGCAGCACGGGGAGGGAGGCACAACAGGAAGATTTGGGACCATGAAGGCTTTATCAGCCAGAGGCGTGTAACCTCTGAGCCTCAGTTTCCTCATATAGAAAAAGGATATCCTAATAGTACCAGACTCATCGGATTACTGTAAGCAGTACATGAAACATCTGGAGCACCCGTCACGTGTGCGTGTCTCCTGACTGCGATGCAATTGGGCAGATTACTAAACCACTCTGTGTCTTCGTTCTCTCATCAGCAAGGTGGCCATGAGAGCAGTGCCAGCCTCATAGGCCATCAGAGATTAAACCAGGCCCTTCATGTGAAGTACTCAGAACAACGACTGGCTTATTTTAAGTGATCAGTCTATGTTAACTGTTATGACTATTAGAGAAAGTCCCTGCGTCCCACGAATAGGGACTTTGCTCTCAGGTGTCACTGTCCTGCAAAAACCCTGAGTCAATTCTTCAGCTTTAGGAACCTTTCAGAAACTACAAATTATTAACATAACAAACCACCTGTGAGCGACCTTCTGATCCAATAAGCATGAATAGTAGAGAGAGTAAAACCCTGAACCACAGTGAAGCACCTGAGGCCTGAAGGTCTGTGTGTGTCCATGATAGGAGATGTGGGGGTGGGGGGTGGTGTGTGCACACAAGGGGAGAGCACGCTGCATGACAGCAGACATATCCTCAAGCCTTAAAGTTAGAAAGTGAAGTTAGGGTCCCATGGCTGCAAACTCTAGAAGAAAACATAGCTCTCAAGGTCTGAGAGATTCTAAAAATGAAATTGTAACAATAAAGTCATGTATAATTCCAATTCCAATGAGGAAGAAGATGGGGCATCTGAAGAAATCAATGCGGCTACATAGAAAATCGCTAATGAATCTTGATTTTAAAAGTCAAACTGGGAAAAATATATATTTACATCAAATATTAGATAAATGGTTAACATCTTTAACATATAAAGAGCTCACACAAATCAATAATAAAACACTTAAAATACAATGGCAAAGTGATTCAAGGATGTGACACACTGTTCGCTAAAGAAAAAATAAGGCCAGCTTTCCAAAAGATGGAAATTCTTCAATCTTACTGGTAACCAGAATGAAAATTTAAACAATTATTTAGCTACTTTTCCTTTCTAAGTTAGCAAAAATTTCTACTTTGATTTTTAATGAATACCCACGTCTATAAGGTGCAGCAAATAGTCCCACTGAAATGGTTGCTGTGGGATATGGTCCCTAGGAGAGTCACTTTTTAGATCTATCCTAGAGAAAGAGTGCTAATTCAGAAATACTGTTATTAATAATGTTATTTGTACAGGCAAAAATTAGAAATAACAGAAATGCAACCATGTAGAATGATGTCTGTGATGAATTCAAAAAGCAGGAGGCAAATTGCATGGGTAGTGTTAACTACTGTGATTTAAAAAAATAAAATCTGGGAGAAAACAAAATACTAATGGTGGTATCTTTGGATGAAAGAACAGGCAATTAGTTCTTTCTGCATTTCTGCTTAATAATCAAATTTTCTGCAGAGAGCATGCATTACTTTTAGATAAACTTTAGAGATTGGATTAAAGATGGTGGCATGAGAAGTGAGACAGAGACCTCCTCCTAAAACCACATATAATACAAAAATATAATTAATACAACTAGTCCTGAAAGAGCAACAGGAAAGACATCTGCACCGGACTGCATACACCTGGAGAAAAGAGCGGACCTCACGGAACATGATAACGTACCAAAGTTGTGACCCAGAGGTACCAAAGCCCTTCCCCCACCCCAGCTCACCGACGGGAGGAAGAGAAAAAGAGTGGGGAGGGAGTGGAGGCCTGGGACTGCTGAATACCTAGCCCTGGAATCTGCTCTGGGAGCATGAACGTACATTGCATGGTGCTCTGGTGATTAGTGAGGTTAGATAGCTAAGACAGGTGAAATACCTGGAGAGACAGAGATTCCAGCTGCTTGTGGAAGACAGGAATTCATATCTGGCTGATCTGGGCAGGCAGTCTGAGAGACTTCCTAACAGCAAGAGGGCTGCTAAAGGGGCAAGGACTGCACAGAGCTTACTGCTCAGGATAAAAGACAGGTAGACAAAATTGTCCGGGTGCACTCTGCCCAGCAGGTTGGGAACTTAAACGATCTTCACGCACTACATCCCCCTGGCTGGCTATGCAGCTCCAAGGCCCCCCACTCTGATACACAGCCTGCTGCGTCTTCCTCCCGGCTAGTCTGCACCTGGCTCACAAACCAGCAGCCCCTGCCCTGGCATCAGGCCAGCCACAAGAAAGCCTTGCCTACAGCAGCTACAAACACAAAGCATAGAGACTTACACCTGTGTGTTCAGCCCACTGGTTCTGGCAGTGGAGACAGGCATAGCAGCCGGGAATCAGGAAACAGCTCTTTCCTCTCCCCAGGCACCAGCACCACTCCCCTGCGACCCCCCGACATTGCTCCAGGGGAGGAGCAGCTTCAGAGAGTAGACGTTCTGGGCACTAGAGGGCGCCACATACAAATATGAAACGTCAAAGGAACCTGGTTCAAAGCAAAATTTCAACACCAGAGAAAGGACTGAGTGAGACTGAATTAATAAATCTTCCTGAAAAAGATTTCAAAATAAAAATCATAAACACGCTCATGGAGGTACAGAAAAATATTCAAGAACTCAGGAACAAATTTAGGATGGAGATCCAATCACTGAAAAGCACAGTGGAGAGTTAAGCAGATTAGATATGGTGGAGGAGATGATAAATGAAATAGAAACTAGGGAAGAGGAATACAAAGAAGCTGAAAGAGAAAAAAGGATCTCTCAGAATGAAAGAATACTGAGAGAACTGTGTGACCAATCCAAATGGGAACAATATTTGTATTATAGGGGAACCAGAAGAAGGAGAGAGAAAAAGGGATAAAAAGTGTCTTTGAGGAAGTAACTGCTGAAAACATCCCCAATCTGGGGAAGGAGATAGTCTCTCAGGCCAAGGAGGTGCACAGATCTCCCAACGCAAGGGACCCAAGGAGGACAACACCAAGACATATAATAATTAAAATGTCAAACATCAAGGATAAGGACAGACTATTAAAAGCAGCCAGAGAGAGAAATAAGATCACATACAAAGGAAAATCCATCAGGCTATCATCAGACTTCTCAGCAGAAACCTTACAGGCCAGAAGGGAGTGGCATGATGTATTTAATGCAATGAAGCAGAAGGATACTTTATCCAGCAAGATTATCATTTAAATTTGAAGGAGGGATTAAACAATTTCCAGATAAGCAAAAGCTGAGAGAATTTAGCTTCCACAAACCATCACTACAGTGTGTTTTGGAGGGGCTGCTATAGATGGAAGTGTTCATAACCAGAGATTAATAAAAAGGTATAGACAAAGAGTACAGAATATGATACCTACTATAAAAAGAATGGAGGAGGAAAAACTGGAGGGGGAAAATAAAGAACCTTTAGATTGTGTTTGTAGTACCATATTAAGTGAGTTAAGTTAGACTCTTAGATAATAATGAAGTTACCCTTGAACCTTTGGTAACCACGAATCTAAAGCCTGCAATGCCAAAAAGTACATACCTATCAAAAATCACTCTAAATGTAAATGGTCTGAATGTACCAATCAAAAGACATAGAGTCACTGAGTGGATGAAAAAAGAACACCCAACTATATGCTGCCTGCAAGAGATTCCTTCAAACCCAAAGACATACACAGACTAAAAATTAAGGGATAGAAAAAGATATTTCATGCAACTAATAGGGAGAAAAAAGCAGGTGTTGTAGTACTTGTATCAGACAAAATAGGTTTTAAAACAAAGAAAGTTACAGGAGACAAAGATGGACATTACATAATGATAAAGGGGTCAATCCAACAAGAGGATATAACCATTATAAATATCTATGCACCCAACACAGGAGCACCTACATATGTGAAACAAATACTAACAGAATTAAAAGGGGAAATAGAATGCAATGCATTCATTCTAGGAGACTTCAACACTCCACTTACTCCAAAGGACAGATCAACCAGACAGAAAATAAGTAAGGACACAGAGGTACTGAACAACACACTAGAACAGATGGACCTAACAGACATCTACAGAACTCTACACCCAAAATCAGCAGGATACACATTCTTCTCAAGTTGCACATGAAACATTTTCAAGAATAGATTATATACTATGCCACAAAAACAGCCTCAGTAAATTCAAAAAGATTGAAATTGTACCAACAAGCTTCTCAGACCACAAGGGTATGAAACTAGAAATAAATTACGCAAAGAAAAAGAAAAAGCCCACAAACACATGGAGGCTTAACAACATGCTGCTAAATAACCAATGGATAAATGACCAAGTAAAAACAGAGATCAAGCAATATATGGAGACAAATGACAACAATAATTCAACACTGCAAAATCTGTGGTACGCAGAGAAGGCCATGCTAAGAGGGATGTATATTGCAATACAGGCCTGCTTCAGGAAAGAAGAACAATCTCATATGAACAGTCTAAACTCACAATTAACAAAACTAGAAAAAGAACAAATGAGGCCCAAAGCCAGGAGAAGGAGGGACATAATAAAGATTAGAGCATAAATAAATAAAATCGAGAAAAATAAAACAATAGAAAGAATCAATGAAAGCAGGAGCTGGTTCTTCAAGAAAATAAACAAAATAGATAAACCCCTAGCCAGACTTATCAAGAAAAAAGACAGTCTACTCACAAAAACAGAATCAGAAATGAGAAAGGAAAAATCCCAACCGACACCACAGAAATACAATTATGAGAGAATACTATGAAAAATTATATGCTAACAAACTGGATAACCTAGAAGAAATGGACAACTTTCTAGAAAAATACAACCTTCTAAGGCTGACCCAGAAAGAAACAGAAAATCTGAACAGACCAATTACTAGCATTGAAATTGAATTGGTAATTAAAATCTACCTAAGAACAAAACTCCTGGACCAGATGACTTCATGGCTGAATTTTATCAAACATTTAGTGAAGATTGAATACCTATCCTCCTTAAAGTTTTCCAAAAAGTAGAAGAGGAAGGAATATTTCCAAACTCATTCTATGAGGCCAGCAACACCATAATACCAAAACCAGGCAAAGACATGACAAAAAAAGAAAATTACAGACCAATATCCCTGATGAACATAGATGCAAAAATACTAAACAAAATATGAGCAAACCGAATTCAAAAATACATCACAAAGATCATCCATCATGATCAAGTGGGATTCATCCCAGGGATGCAAGGATGGTACAACATTCGAAAATCCATCAACATCATCCACCACATCAACAAAAAGAAGGACAAAAACCACATGATCATCTCCATAAATGCCGAAAAAGCATTTGACAAAATTCAACATCAACTCATGATAAAAACTCTCAACAAAATTAGTATAGAGGGCAAGTACCTCAACATAATAAAGGCCATATATGACAAACCCACAGCCAACATCATATTTAACAGCAAGAAGCTGAAAGCCTTTCCTTTAAGATCGGGAACAAGACAAGGATCCCCATTCTTTCCCCTTTTATTCAACATAGTACTGGAGGTCCTCACCATGGCAATCAGACAACACAAAGAAATAAAAGGCATCCAGATTGGTAAGGAAGAAGTCAAATTGTCCCTGTTTGCAGATGACATGATATTGTACAAAAAAACCCTAAAGTATCCACTCCAAAACTACTAGATCTAATATCTGAATTGAGTAATGTTGCAGGATACAAAATTAATACACAGAAATCTGTTGCACTCCTATACACTAATGATGAACTAACAGAAAGAGAAATCAGGAAAACAATTTCATTCACATTTGCATAAAAAAGAATAAAATACCTAGGAATAAACCTAATGAAGGAAGTGAAAGACCTATACACTGAAAACTACAAGACACTCATGAGAAAAATTAAAGAAGATACCAATAAATGGAAACACATACCGTGCTCATGGATAGGAAGAATTAATATTGTCAAAATGGCCATCCTGTATAAAGCAATCTACAGATTCAGTGCAATTCCTATCAAAATACCAACAGCATTCTTCAATGAACTAGAGAAAATAATTCTAAAATTCATATGGAACCACAAAGGCCCTGAATTGCCAAAGCAATCTTGAGAAGGAAGAATAAAGCAAGGGGAATTATGCTCCCTGACTTCAAGCTCTACTACAAAGCCTCAGTAATCAAGACAATTTGGTACTGGCACAAGAATAGACCCATAGACCAATGGAACAGACTAGAGAGCCCAGATAAAAACCCAAGTATATATGGTCAATTAATATATGATAAAGGACATACAATGGGGAAATGACAACCTCTTCAACAACTGGTGTTGGCAAAACTGGGCAGCTACATGCAAGAGAATGAAACTGGATTATTGTCTATCCCCATATACAAAAGTAAACTCAAAATGGATCAAAGACCTGAATGTAAGTCATGAAACCATAAAACTCTTGGAAGATAACATAGGCAAAAATCTCCTGAATATAAACATGAGCAACTTTCTTCTGAATGCATCTGCTTGAGCAAGGAAACAAAAGCAAAAATGAACACATGGGACTACATCAAACTTAAAAGCTTCTGTACAGCAAGGGACACCATCAACAGAACAAAAGGCCTCCTACAGTATGGGTGAATATATTTATAAATGACATATCCGACAAGGGGTTAACATCCAAAATATATAAAGAACTCACACACCTCAACACCCAAAAAGCAAATAACCCAATTAAAAAATGAGTGGAGGATATGAACAGACAATTCTCCAAAGAAGAAATTCAGATGGCCAACAGACACATGAAAAGATGCTCCACATGCCTAATTATCAGGGAAATGCAAATAAAAACCACAATGAGATACCACCTCACACCAGTTAGGATGGCCAGCATCAATAAGACTAAGAACAACAAATGTTGGCGAGGATGTGGAGAAGGGGAACCCTCCTACACTGCTGGTGGGAATGTAAGCTAATTCAGCCATTGTGGAAAGCAATATGAAGGTTCCTCAAAAAACTAAAAATAGAAATACCATTTGACCCAGGAATCCCACTCCTTGGAATTTACCCAAAGAATATAATTTCTCAGAATCAAAAAGACATATGCACCCCTACATTTATTTACAATAGCCAAGAAATGGAAGCAACCTAAGTGTCCATCAGTAGATGAATGGATAAAGAAGAGGTGGTACATATACACAATGGAATACTACTCAGCCATAAGAAAGAAATAAATCCTACCATTTGCAACAACATGGATGGAGCTGGAGGATATTATGCTCAATGAAATAAGCCAGGTGGAGAAAGACAAGTATCAAATGATTTCACTCATCTGTGGAGTATAAGAACGAAGCAAAACTGAAGGAACAAAACAGCAACAGACTCACAGACTCCAAGAAGGGACTAATGGTTACCAAAGGGGAGGGTGGTGGATGGTTGGTGAGGAGGGAGGGAGAAGGAGATTCAGGGGTATTATGATTGGCACATATGGTGTGAGGGGGATCAGGGGGAAGACAGTGTAGCACAGAGAAGGCAAATAGTGACTCTGTGGCATCTTGCTACACTGATGGACAGTGACTGCATTGGGGTATGGGGGGACATGATAACAGGGGTGAATGTAGTAACCACATTGTTTTTTCATGTGAAACCTTCATAAGAGTGTATATCAATAATACCTTAATAAAATAAATTAATTAATTTTTTAAAAAGGAATGAATAAACTTTATTTATTTAAAAGTACTGGATATACGGAAAGAGTAGAAAGTGTTCACATAATTGAAGACAAATCCATCAGACAAGAGAGATCATGTGGCCCAACATCAGGGAACCTTAAAGCTTCAAGTGGGTCTGGCTTGTGGGAAGTGCTATGATTAGCTGGAGGAACTTCACTGTGTCTTCCCAAGAACACAAACATGGCAGGTGTGGGTGTGCAGAGCTGAGAGGAGGGTTCACCCTCCATGGGTCGTTGGGCTGGTATAAGGTGAATCCTGGGCCTCAGACCTATGGGTTGAAAAAAAATCATAGAGTGTTGAGACATCAGTGGGCGCCAGCACAGTCCACTGCTTCCCAAAATGTGGACCCATGACCACTGGCGGTCCTCAAGATGACTCTAATGAATCTTGAGGTGACTGAGGTGGGGTATAGATACAGAATTACTGTTTTATTCTTTATTTTCCAATTTCCTTTCAACTTTCCAGTTATACCAAGGAGAAAGGCTTAGTTTGATGCTAGAATCCATTGCACACCTCTGTAAGCCTTGCTAATCCCCCTTTCAGACAAAGCACGAGCAAGCCGCAGAGGCTGTACCTTAAGCAAGCGAAAGCGTCCAGCTGGCATTTAGCAGTGTGGGCGGCGCGTGGATAAGGCAGAGTTGCCGGGGCAGGAGAAGGGCAACTGCAATGTGGTAAACAGTCCAAAACCCTGGGCATCTGGAACATGAGGGGGCAGGGAGTGAGGTGGCTTGCTGAGGGTGACCAGCTGGCCAGGGGCTGACCGAGGCCGGGTGCCCAGGCCAGCTGGAATCTCCCCCGGCAGTACCATCCCACCTAGCCTGCAGCTGCCGCCTCTGGGTCAGTATTTCTCCATTTTCTTCCAAGCAGCTGACTTATCCTGTCTTCTTTGCTGTGATGGTTATTTCTTATTTGGCTTTGTTATGGTTTTCTGTTGGGCTTTTTTTTTTTTTTTACTTGGGGAGGGCATGGGGGTCATGCTATCAGCCCAGCTAAAAATGCTTTTCGTTTGCCTCGGCACTTTTCCGAAAAAGCCTGCCTCTTCCGTGCCCTTCTCTGGGGGCCACACTGAGCCTGGGTGCTTGGCCCTGCCTGTCTACAATTAAAGCAGCCTTTTTCCTTTGTTTTGGGGGGGGGGGTTGGTTTTCAAATGCAGACCTGTCAGAGAGGCCGCAGGACGGCTACGTTCTCTTTAGCTGCCTCCTGATTGGGGTTATCTGTGCTGGTGGTCAGACTTTTCCCTAGGAGTCTCCGGCCCTGGTTTCAGACCTCGGGTCTTACCTGGGCTGTTAACTAGCTGAGAGACCTTGTGCAAGTCATTCACCTCGCTGGGCAGGTGCACTGCCCTTCTTAGCGCTCAGGGGCACAGCGAGAACGCCGTGAGCCGGCAATGACAGCGTGCTCTGCCGGGCATAACGCAGCCCACAGTGAAATGCGTTATGCAGCTCCTCTCCTTCTTTTGCTTTTCCTATCAAGGAAAATGCTCTTCAGGTTGGAAAGCATACAACCAGCACCATTGAAAAGAGAACCAATGCTCAAAATAGGAGCAAAGAGAGAGAGTAGTTCACTGTACATAAGCTCAGGCCCTAGGCGCCTCCTCACCGTCAGGCTTGACTGCAGGCTGTGATGGGATGTAGCCGCTATGCTCCAGGGACCCTGGGCCCTTGTCCACTGTCACATGTAAGAAGGCACTGAAAGGAACTGGAAAGTTTGTATCAGAAAAGACCTGAAGGATGGCACACATACCACTGCCTGCTCTGAATTAGGGATTCCTCCAAACCTCACCACTGTGGAACATCACCCCCTGGCCCCGCCAGCCCTGGGGACACTCCTCAGTATCTGAGGGAACTCCACCCTGTCCCTAGCAGCGGCCCCCCTGGTGGTACTGGGAGGAAGTGGAGAGACCAGTCGGTAAGACCCCCCCCCCCACTTCTGTGACGCCCCCCACAGCTTCAGCACCATCTCTCTGGGTCCAAACCCCAGCCCCACACTGACAAACCATGTGACCTTGAACAGGAGGCTTTCCCATCCATAAAATGGAAGTGATGTCTCATTCACAGGCTTGCTGTGAAGTTTAAATAAGATGACCTGAAATTCTCAGCACAAAATAGGTGTTCAAGAGATGCCAGTTCTTTTCCCTTCTCCACTTCTCATATCCCAGTTTCCGATTATAAAAAGAGGACTGCCTCCACAGATAATTAAACAGAGACTCCCATAGGATCCAGCAATTCCGGCTCTGGGTGTATACTCTAAAGAATTGAAAGCAGGGACTCAAACAGATGTTTATACGCCCATGTTCACAGCAGCATTTTCACAATAGCCAAAGGGTGGAAGTGATGCAAATGTCCATCAGCAGATGAATGGATAAACAAAGTGTGGTACATACATTCGGTGGACTATTACTCGGCCCTAAAAAGGAAGGATGTTCTGGTGCAGGTTATAACATGGGTGAGCCTCGAGGACACTGTTAAATGCAATAAGTCAAACACAAAGGACAGATACTATATGGTTCCACTTACATGAGGTACGGGGAGTATTCAAATTCATAGAGAGAGAAAGAACAATTGTCGGGGGCTGAGGGAAGGAGGGAAGGAATGAGAAGTTGTTTAATGGCTACAGTTTGTTTAGGGTGATGAAAAAGTTCTGGAAATGAATGGCGGTGATGGTTGCACAACATTGTTAATGTGCTTAATGCCGTTGCACCATACACAAAAAAATGGCTAAAATGGTCAATTTTGTGTTATATATATTTTACCACAATAAGAAAAATTGCTTACACAACAAAAATATGTATATAATCCATCATGGCTCATTGTCAAGGGCATAGAGAACCCAGCCAAGCCTTAGGGGGAAGTTTCAGAGTGTTGCTTGTAATTCCTGAAAAGAACTCCCACCACACATAGTTCTGGGGGGCCGGGTAAACAACACAGGAGACGAACCCCACTCCCTGACTTCTGTAACATCAGCACACATGCACCGCGAGGCCAGCTGTGCCCCCCCATTCCCCTTCCAGACAGACAGCAGGGGGGCCCCAGGATGCTCCAGGGCCCAGGGACTGCTCCCCAGCCGCCCTCCCGGGAGCAGCAGGGGCCACTTGCTGCTGACAGAGAGAGAGCAGGTGCCGGCTAGCCCTCCTGAGGCCAAGGGTCAGGGAGACTCACCATTGGGTGCTTCCAGAAGGTGTCCTGAGCCCCACAGCCTTCAGGCTGCCTCCTGGAAAACTCAAATCCCAGAGCAACTCTGAGACCCACAAGCAGAGCTGGCCGTCGTGGGTGTCCTGAGCAGGCAGGTAACCAGGCATTCCCACATCCTCTCTCCAGCACCACCATGGACCCAGGACATTTTAAGTGGCCAAGAGTTGAGGGCACCAAAGAAACCCACATGCACTTTCATGGCCCTGGACGGGGCTGACCTCCAACTTGGAGACAGTTCACAGTAGACGCCACATCGCCGAGCTGCCCAGAACCTGGACTCCTGTCCCAGACCAATGCCACTGTCGGCGAGCTCTAAGGTAACTGACCTCTCATCAATAAAATGTTAAATCTGTTCCCGCCCCTGGGACCTCCGCAGGCCCGGAATGGAAATCTCCATCCCATCCCGTAGGCCTTTGCTGGGTACCTGCCACGGAAGCAGGGTGCCCATCTGAGAAGGCGAAGGGTCGAAACAGATGCTACTCTTGGGACTGTGTTAGTTTTCCGGGTCTGCTGTTCCAAAGTACCACTGACTGGGCAGCTTACAACAACAGGAAGTTATTCTCTCAAATGTCTGAAGCCTAGAAGTTAGAAATCAAGGCGCTGGCAGGCCTTCTTGGAGGCTCTGAGGAGGAGCCTGTCCCCAGTCTCTCTCCTAGCTTCAGAGGGTTGCTGGCCGGCCTTGACCTGTAGATACATCCCTCCCGTCTCCGTCTGGGTTCAAATGTGAACCAGAAGTTGCTTGTCCTGACTTGGGCTTCCCAGAGGTGAGAGAAAAAATAAAGTTGTGGCCTCTTCCTTTCCTGGGTCCCCTTTGCAGGAGCTGTGCTGCAGGGCTGGGCCTCCCTGGGCCCTGGGCCTCATGGGTCTGCTCCTGGGTCTCTCAAAGCGGGACAGAGCTGAGGCTTGCAGCCCTGCCTGTGAGCCTGGGAAGGCTCTGCAGAGAACACAGCCTGGACCTGCCTGCTGACCCGGAGGAGAAAGAGAGGAGGCTCTTGGCATTGCCAGCCCAGGGTTTAGAGCAGGAGGGCAGACTTAGGGGACCATATACATTCTCACCTGCACCCAGGAAGTTGGAGAACATCAGAGTTCAATAGCCCGCATCATAGCCCAGTCCCAAAGGTTTATGAAAAAGCCTAGAGATCGCACAATTATTAAATCAGTCACAGAAAAGCAGAGGAGGCTCTTGGAAAGGAGGAAAATCCCTCCCCAGTAAAACGCCAGGCCGTTTCTCCCTGGCCTTCCCTCCGCCCTTCAGCCCCTGGGGACCCTCCAGCTCCCTGCCTGACTCCCATCTGCTTCTAGCCTCCAACCTGACAGTAGTCACATCACGCTTCAGTGTGCATTTGGCCAAAGCCCATGAGACTCTGGTCTTCTCCTGCTGGGGAGGAGGCGCCAGGGCCTCAGGTCAGGGCACAGGCAGGTCTTCCTGGGTCCTCCCGGCCCTGGTCCTCCTCCCACCTCTACCCAGAGGCCACCTGCCACCAAATCTCCTCCCCGTCCCACCTGCATGGGTTGCAGCAGCTTCAGTTGCCCCAGAACCCAGGAGAAAGGGTCCTGAAGCCCAGCCCTGGACATTGACTGGCAAGACAATTGCCTCATAATAGTGGGGGGTGTGTGTGCACACGTGTGTTCACACCTGTAGAAACAGCACACAGGCAGCCCCCATGTGATTAGCAGATGCTGAAGAACTACCTACAAAGAGAAAAACTGAAACCTGTTTTTGTGGTGTAAAAGCCAAACTAATGACAGCGCTTTATGAGCACCTTCACTGTCCATATTCAGTCACCCATGCACAGCGGTTCCTTCGCTCATCATGGACGTGATAGATCACTTCTGCTACACGCTTCACCTGATGACAACGCTAAAGTCTGTGCTCACGTACTCTGCTTTCTGTTGCTCATGTAGTGTTATGACATGTTCTCTACTCTCTTCATAAAGTTCAGTCTGACTGTAAGGGTGAGGGATGCTTTTTTTCACTGAAAAATACAGAACCCCAGAAGAAAACGGATAGGGCAGGAGAAAGAAGTTAACCACGATTTCTTATCACCCAGATCCAACCACTATTAACCTGTTCGCATGTCTGTGTTTACCTCCAGTTGTTCCCTTTGCTTGATTTAACTGGCTAACCCCCGGCACACATAGTTTGTGCTGTAGTAAACAAGGCTGTGTCGAACACCTTTCTGCATTTGCTTCTGAATGACAGGGAGGTGAAATAACGGAGCCAGTGGTCTTGGACACTTTTAAATCTCTTGAAGGCTGTCGCCGGCCACTTTCCAAAAGAGTTGTACCAATCAGCGGTTCCTGCGAGCACCCATGTTAACGCATCCTCATCGGGTCTGTTTTCTCTATCCTTCTATAATATTTGCTAATTTGATTGGCTAAAATGACCGTTCTTGCTGCCTTCATTCACATTTGTTTAGTAGAGCGAGGTTGTGTATTTTTCCATGTGCTTGTTAACTAGTTGTAGTGTTCAGACATTTAAAAGTCAGAAAGTAACCTTGATCCGTGCACGGACGAACGTGTGTGAGTATGGGAAACATGCCGTGTGTGTGCGCGTGTGACTGCAGGCTGTGTCCAGTCAGGTCGGTGGCTTCCATTTGCGCATGTGCAGGTGTGCGAGTGCACGCAGTGGTGATGCACGCGGATCTTCACTTTCCCGCGGGACCCAGGGAGGAGAAGAGGGAGGGAGTGAGGTGTGGAATCTTTCACACGCAGGTGTAGGGGTACCAAGTTAATAGTTCTGTGAGTTGGGGCCAGTTATTTGCCCTTTCTCTTTAAGTCTTTGTCTCCTCATCCGTAAAATAGGGATAATAATACCTATGACAGAATTGTGACTATTATGTGAACCAACGGAGATACCACAAAAGCTCCCATATAAGAGTTCCCTTGGTCTTTCCCCAGTTTGAGGGGTAAAGGGGGGCCTGTTTGGACATGGTGAAGACCCACTAGATGACGGCCACCAGGGAGCCATGCCAGCCCGTCCTCAGTCCTCCGGTCACGAGTGATCAGCCGACTCGTTCTTCAGGTTCTGCAGATGTTTGTGGAATGAATGAATGGACCTCTAAATGATGCATGTGGGGCTTTATTGGAAGGAACAAAAGGGTCTGAGTTAATTCCACTCCAATCTCCTTATCTTCTTCAGATACTTGAGGGAGGGACCAGTCTGGGGTGATCCTTCCCAACCTGACTTGTCCAGCACCTTTCGTGAATAAGACACGTAGGCCTGAGAGAGAGGCCGGCACGTGGGAAGGCGCTGGCAGGAATCCTCAGGGAGAAGGGCTGGAGGGCTGGGGCCTGCGGGTGCTGGGGCCAGACTGCCTGGGTTCGCCTCCTGGCCCCACCCTTCCGAGCTGTGTGGCTGGAGCAGGTTAAACTATCAGCATTATCTCCTTCATCTGTAAAATGGGCATGTTCATAACACCTCCCTCAGAAACTGTGGTGAGGACCAAGGGTGATAATTCATGGAAAACTCTCGCTTCTGGTCACAGTGAAAGTGCTCAGGAAGGTTGCTGTCGCTCATGCCACTGAGATCCCAGCTGTGTCCCCCTCGCCTCCTCCCCAGGCTCCTAGCTGCAGCGGCGGGGGCCGGGCAGCATCCCGGGGGTGGGGGTTTGTCTGCATGGGAATATCCAGGAGAGCCCAGAAACTCTTCCCACCTTCTGTCTTGACCTCTCTAAGGCGTAGAGCCCTAAACTGCAAGCCTCATGAAGGGAAATAACGGGTCAAAGAGGAGCGGAGGAGCGGGTGGGGAAAGGATAGGAGAGAGAGCGCGTCCGCGTGCTATGTGATGACTGACATTTGCCAAGGGGCAAAGCAGGCAGTGCACAAGTCAGCTTGGCTCCCAGAGAGCTGGAGATGGCACAGAGGGCGGGACTCCATTCCCTGAAGGCTCCCTGGGCGCCCCACCCCCTGAGATTTTGGTCCGGCTTCTGCCACCAAGGCCCTAAGGCTTCAGACACATCCCTGGGCCTCAGTTGGGGCTTGTGCCAAAGAGAGATAATTGGTGGTTCCTCTCAGAGGAAAGAGGAAGCCAAACAGACCCAAAGCCTGCCTGTCACCTTGTGTTCTTTGGGATTAAGGCGGCACACAGACAGGGTATAAACACAGGCGGCATTCCGCTATTTGAATCAAATGGAGGACACTGGGCTTTCCTAATATGTCTGAGCAGACACACGCTAGGGGCGCAGGCAGAGAAGACAGAAGAGCACGGGCCTTAGCCGGCCAAGCTGCGGGCTGGAGACGGAGAACGTGAGGGGAGGGTCGGCCCCATCTGGCCACCGGCTGTGCCCTACGCCCGCAGGACGTCCAGGGAAACTGGGGACTGAGTGTTAGCGTCAGTTCTCCGCCAGTGACCAGCAGGCTTCCCAAGCAGATCTTTATCCCAGCAACAGGGGTTTCTCTAGTAATAAGTTCTCTGCTTTAAGCATCTGTTAAAGCCACATTACTCTGAGAGAAAGAAAGTAAGAAGCTGGCAGACGCACCGCAACTGCTCGTCACCCCGCTAAGCCCTCATGCAGCACCCACTGTGTGCAGAACTCACGCCAGGTCAAGTCAGACACAATCTGGGCTCAAGACGTGCCCGCATCTGTTTCATATGGATGTTCGTAGCGGAGGGTCAATAAGTGTCGTTTCCTCTCATCACAGTGTGGAGTCTGCACTGCGTTCCCAGGCATGTCCAGAAAACTTGGGGCCACCTCCCCCGGGCCCCCCGACTTTGTTTCCACCCCTATTGTGGAGCCCACCATGCCTCATCGTGGCTGCCCGACGAGCATGGCCCTCCCCAGGGTGAGCTCCATGGCACAGTGCTCTACCCCTGTGCTCCCCGCGTCTGGACCAGGCCTGGCCTGCGTCACAGGGGCATCGGCGCCTATTCCTGTCCTACGTCTGGTCTCTGCCCCAGACGACAGGCTCCCCCGGGGCAGGCCCGCTTCCTTGGCTTATCCCGGTACCGGAGGCCCACCTCGGGGCCCAGCGCATCACAGACGCTCTTCATGTGGCGAGTGACTGGCGTGTTCAGCAAATGCTATGAAAGCACAGACGTTACGGGCGTGTGGGTGGGCTCGGGGCCCCCAACGGAGACAGGGGATGCGTGTGAAGCATCAGCCCAGTGCCTGACAAAGACTAAGCGCTCCCTGGGCACTATTATCATGACCTCGAGCAAGTTTCCAAATGCCGCAGAGCCTCCGTTTCCTCATCCATAAAATGGGAGAGGAATCCCAGCTGCCAAGGGATCCTGTGCGTGAAGCCCGCCTGGCTCCCAGCAAGAACCAGTCAGCGTCAGCTGAAGCCCCGCGCTCTTCGGCCCGGCTAGAGAGCCAGTGCCTGGCCGGGGGCCCCAGGAGCAGAGCCTGCCCACCTGGCACAGGTGTGCGTGGCCCGGGCCTCCAGCGTCACTGCGGCTAAGCAAGCCTAGGGCACCTGGAACCTGACGCTGCAGATGGCCGCCCTGACCCCAGTCTCCTGGACAAAGATCACGTTTTGCTCGTGTGCTCAGATGTGAAGAGGGTCCAGAGGCTCTGGCCTGGAACCCCAGATGCCCCAGGCGGGGCAGAAAGCCTTGGCCTCGGCCCTGATGCTCAGCCTCCCCGTAGCCATGGCTCCCTTCCGACTTCTCATGTATTTTTAAAAAAACACATAATTTCCTAAAGGGAAATTAAATTGGACTGTGCATTAATTTGAGGGACTGGAGCATGACAGGGCTGGCACCCGAACTGCTGGCTTGCAGTCACTGCCAGGGTTCAGAGGGTGAGCTGCGACCCCCGAGGACCCCCCGCCCCACACCTGCCCCAAGAGGAGATGCTTCCACCGGTTGGGCCTTCAGCAGAGCGGCCGCCTGATCTTCCAGTGGCTCCCAGAAGCCTCAGGCCACGGCCCCCACACGGCGGTGCCCACTCCTTCCCGCTCCTGCGCCAGGCCGCTGAACCAGCTGCCTGCTCTACCATTCTAGGTGTCAGGCTCTGTCCCGGCAGGGGTAAGGGGCAGAGGATGCTGGAAGAACACCTTTCCGAATGTCCCCAGGTCTAGCAAGAGAAATCCGAGGGGTGGGAGTGTAGGCGTGTGCGTGCGTGCGGCAGGAGCAGGGATCTGGCTTTCCTCCTGCCGGCCTTCGCCCAGCCGCCAATATGCTGGCTCAGACGCTGGTCTGAAGTACAGTGGGTGGAGGCCTTGTTATATTGCTTGCAACCTAACCCTAACTCTGACCCTCACCCTATCTGCTTGCGAGCTGGGTGGCCTTGGTGTGGTTATTAGACACAAGAGCCCTATTTTCACCATCTGTGAAATGGGGATAAGAGAACCTGCTCCACTGAGCTCTTGCACGGTCTAAAATGTAAAAGGTCCAAGTGCAGAAAGTGCTTACACAGTGCTTGGCATACAGTAAGCGCTCACTTATTTTTATCAATTGCTGCTTTGTGCAGGATCCTGCCCTGGCTCACCCTGGAGGAAAGGCACACTGCAGCCTGGTGGCCCCTTAAGCCCTGACCCTCGGCACTATGGCCCCCTGGCTGCTCTGTGATGGGGTGCCCAGGGATTCGGTCAGCATTTCTGCATTTTCCCAAACACCCCGAGCAGGGTGTGGCACACAAAGCCACGTGGCATGGGGCAAAACCAGCTGGGTAGCTGCCCCCAGGGGTGTGAAAACCGGCTCCTCCAGCACTGCCCATGGAGAAGCTGTCCTGACATTGTCTTGTCATCACCGTTGGTGGAGGCCAGCTGGACAGACCCTCCCGAACATTTGGAGGTGCAGCCCCAGAGGAGCGTCACCTCGCCCAGGAATTACCATCCACCCCAATCTTTAGATGAGCAGACTGAAACTCAGAGATCCTGGCCCTTTGTGGCCCTGCAGGTGACAGAGCCAGAGCCATTCCTGCCTGAGCTCAAATTCCACACTGCACTGCCTCTCAGTCCCCGGAACAACTCTGTGCTGCACCCAGGAGGCAGGCAGGGAGTGGAAAGGAAAAGAGATGTCCAAGTCTAAAGTCTCTAGGCCCCAGACTCTCAAGGAAACATGCCAGTGTTAGTCACCTGTTCTCAGTGAGTAACATCTTAAAGTGGAGCAGTAGTCATACCTTCACGGAGCTCATTGACTTCTAGAAACAACCAAGCCCTAGTCCGGAGCGGCCCAGACTGCTGGGTGCTGATGGACAGGGCAGGCCCTGAGAGCGCATCTGGCTGGCAGTTCCACGGTGACATTCCCCCAGGGACCCAGAAGCACACACGGACCTCATGGATCAGCTCACCCTCCCACCCCTTCCATCCCTTACTTAGCCCGTCCCCTTAGCCGAGCCCAGTGCAGCTAAGACAAGGAAGGGCACCTCCCAGATAACCCAGGCTCCATTCATTCAGCGTATTTCCTGAGCAGCTCGCATATATGCCAGGTACCATTGGGGTTGCCTGAGTTTGGGCAGTAAAGAGTAAAAATACATCCACTTCCCTATTTGTATAGTGTTTTCTGGTTTTACCCCAATTCCCTAACATCCCTCAGCCCATTTGATCCTGACCATGACGCTGTCGGTGGAACAATGTGCATAAAACACCTGCCCCAGATCTGACACCTTGTTGCCCCACTCGGTGAGCATGAATCGTCTTCTCTTCTTGGGTACAAGGAACACAGGGGTCACCGACCCTTCTGAGCAATCGAGGGAGGAAGAGCGCTGGCGGAGGTCACACGCACGGTGACGGGGGAGCCTGGGCCTCCTCGTGCCTGATGCTGTCCAGATCCCCTCACCCTTTACTGGACAGTTTTATATAGATAGAATCTGCTTTAATTGAATATTGACTGTGGTGTCAGGAAGGTGTCACAGCCCAGCTTCGTGCGCATCAGCCTGCCTGGGGCCCATGCAGCTGGAGAGAGTGTGTGTACTGAGACCAATTATCTTAGCCCCCAGTTATCCACTCGCCTCCTTTTAAAGCGGTCACAGCCCTTAGCAGTAAACACCCCAATTTGTTAGGCCCCAGGGAGAGTCCTTGCTCTCTGCACAAAAAAACAGACACACTCTGGAAAAAATATGGCTGAGTTTTACTCTTATTTTAAGCTACTCAGTGGAATGTTCCTTTGTCTTTGCTGTTATTAAAGCCTTGGGCTGACAGCCACAAACCAGCTCCCAGCATCCTGGGACGTTACCCCATCCTCGCCCTTCGCAGAGATGTCTACAAGAAATGCTGGATTTGCTGTTTGTTAGCTCCAGGGCTGGAGAGAGGCATTTTCCACCTTCCTGAGCTCAGTTAATTGGCTGTGGATTATCAATGAAGAAAGAAGGGACAATTCTCAGACACACCTGCCATCTCTCCTGCCAAGATGAATGCTTGGAGAGAAGGTCAAGGTGTACTGGCCCATGCTCAGTGTGGACCACCAGGGGGTGCAGCCTTTGGACAAAGCCGGCAGCTGGAGCCCAGCTCCTTCCCCTGACCCCTCCGGGTCCCAGGACAACCAGGAGCTTCTCCTTTCGAGGTGTTCTGTCTCAGCACGAGAGAGCTGCCCTCCTCCATCATAAAGGCCCATTCTATAGGATAAGAAGTGAAAGAGCCTCTCAGTCTCTAGGTCCAGGCAGCTAACCCAGCCCCCAGTCAAGAGAAGGAAATAAAACTTGGAGGCAGCAACGAGAGACACACCACTCACCCAGTTTATTCAAGACAGAGTCACGAACCCTCCCACTGGACCCCGTGGTTATCTCTTGCTCCACAATCAGGGCCAGAGAGGGCAGACGAGAACCCGAGCAGCTCACCCAGCCTCCATCTCAGTAATATCCTGTCCACACTGGGCCATGCTGAACCAGGAAGCGGCTTCTGCTTGAAATTTCCGGTGCTGCCTTTGGAGTGCAGGCGGGGCTCTGAGATCTTGGCCGGGCCAGATACCGATCAACGAATGGGCCTGCAGCAGGCCAGGCCCAGCAAGACATCACCAAGGGTGCTTGTGTCTCCCCGAGCCTGTGAACACCCCCAGGGCAGGGTGCTGCCCTTGTCTTGATCATTTTTTGAGCCCTCGGCACTCAGCCCAGTGCCTGACACGCAGAGGCCGCCAACCAATACCGTTGTCACTGAGACCCAGGCCCTTGTTTCTGGAGAGCCCCTGACCAGGTGAGGAGTGAGTACCTGTGCACATACCCCCACACACCCCAGAGGAAGTGGGAGACTGTCTTCCTATGCCTAGAAAAATAATTTTCCGCTGTTGAAACAGAACAGGTGAGACTCGAGCACTGGGTTCTGTAGCCCCCTCGGGCTCTTACTAATCAAAAGGCAACGTTTCTTCCCCTTGTCGCTCACACAGAGCTCCTCTCGGCCTCCCTGCCCGCCCGCCCTGCAGCCCAGACCCCTGCTGCTCTGCTCCTGCAGCCGCCCAGCCTCCTAGGGTCCTCCCCCCGTGTCCCCCGGAGCCAGCCCCAGCCCTTCTCCCTGAGGGAGCCCTTCAGGAAGCCAGCCTGGAGAGGAGCGGTATTTACTCAGGCTTCCCGTCTCCTCTCCGGCGGGGCGCGGGGCCTGCAAACACCACAGCTCCTTTTTGTACTTTGGGGTCAATTTAGTTTTCAAAGACAGAGTCGGCGCTGAGCCCTGGGTGCACCTCTCTGAGCTCTCACTTCCTCAGAGGTTACGTAGTGAGTCCTCATTACGTTGTCACCTCACTGATGATCCTAAGAAAATGTTTTGCTGTATTTCAACCAGCTTTTCGCTCTCTCCCCAGCAGAAGGGTTTATTCCAATTGCTTTGCTTTCCATCACTGCAAGTGGGTTTCCCTTCTCTAGTGTTAGGGCCAGGTGGGGTGAGTAGGCACGAATATTCCCATTTTACAGATGAGAACGTGAGGAAGTGTTGCCCAAGTCAAGTCATCCCCAAGTAGAGGACTTAGAGTTGCATCAAGTCTATTCCAAGCTCAGAGCCCATAGTTTTCCCACTACCCTGTGCTTGGGAAAAGAGGAGCAGGAAAGCTATTTTATTTAAGCGTCCGTGAAAACATGTGCAAGAGTTCAGGGGGAAATGACAGGGCTGGGCAGTAACACCGAGAGCAGGTGCCCCCGCGAGCAGAGCGCACTCCTCACGCGGGAGCCTGGCCGGCAGGTGTGCTCTGCCACCGCAGGGCCCCTGTGGAAACAGACGTGCCGCCTCCAGGGACCCTGTTCCCGGGGAGGCAGATGCTCCCCCCCGGAGCTGGATGTACAGAAGGCAGGGGACGGTGCCCGCATCTGGCAGCCCAGGTTGGAGCAGGGGTGCTCCGCAGAGCAGAGAGAGCCCCGTGGAGACAGTGGGTCTGCCTCCTACAATAGACGCTGGCTTGGTGGAAGGACCTGGGAGGAAGGCCAGGGATTCAAGATTCAGCCTGATGGGAACTACACCGCGCTTGCTAACTCATTCCTCGCTTTTCTCTTGCTGCCACCAGGAAGTCACCCAGCAGCCTCTCTGGAACACTTTGGTCCCAGACCGCTGAGCTTATGAAAACATAAACACATTCTACAATCACGTTTGCCCCTGCAAGCCCATTGCAGCCGCTTTAACTGCGGCAGTGGCAGGGGAATTTCTTTAGGCCCTTCCCCCCAGCCAGGCGAACAGCAGATCCAGCCCTCCATATCCCTCCCCTCCCCTCCAAGCTCCAATCTTGCTCTTAAGTAAAATTTGCTTTCTCCCCAAAGTTTAAGGCCTCTGCGGAGTCAAGTTCTTTAAGGGGTGTGGATTTATGCCCCTCTGAAAGTTTCCTTTGCACTTGGTAATGTTTCTAAGATTACTTTTCACACCATCCACACAGGGGGCTCATTACCACACAGGGTGTGTGTCAGTCTGACCATGAAGGATCTCCATGGGAAGCCCGTGAGCTACGAGACAGAGAGGGGACTGGGAAGCCAGGCAGTGCAGGGGTAAGGGACGAGGGGGCCATGCCTGGCACTGGGTGTGTACCCAGCTTGTGGCTTGGCAGGCCCTGGAAGATTTCCTCCCTGCAGTGTCCCCATGCGCGTCCCCTCTCCAGCAGACTGAGGCTGACAGGCACACATTCTGCTCTTGCAGATTTTCTAACTTCTTTTTCCCTGTTGGGGTTGATGTTCCATCAAGATTAATGGTTGATTGAGTCATTTCTAAAGGGGCCCTTTGGGGAAGAGAAAGTGCATAAATAAGTCCTGCCTGTCAGCTTAGGTTGCCCTTTCCTCAGGCCACCCGGGTCTGCTCTGTAGCCCAGAAGCCCTCTGCCTTTGTTTGATACACCACCTCCCTGCAGCAGTCCTGTCCACCCGCCAGCTTCACGCACAAGTACCTAGGGGCCAAGGAGGCGGCGTGCAGGGAGGCAGGGGGTGAGGAGCCTCCCCAGAGCCTGGATCTCCTGTGTGATTTCTGTCTTGGGCCCAGCACCTGTGCCCCCGGAAAGGGTAGGCTCTGGCGGCAGGCCGCCTGTGCTCAGACTCCAACTCTGTGTCTGTTATTTGTGTGATTTGGGGGTTATTACTTAACCTCTCTGAGCCTTAGCTTCCTAGTCGGCAAAGTGGGGGTAATCCTAGACCCTGTCTCCCGGGTTCTGGGAGGACTAAATAAACACAAAGTACTTGTCCCCATGCCTGGCACTGCTCCGTTCCCCCGGCCATGGAGCAAAGCACCCCCACGCCATCACCTTCACCACGACAGCAGGCTGCAGGTCACCACAGAAGCCCTGGCTTGGTGTGCTTCCTTCCCCAAGCCTGCAGCCACAGGGGGCCCATACCTCCAGAGGTTACGTGAAGGGCAGAGGGCTGAAATGTTATCAAAGGAGGGTGCAGAGGACAGAGGCTCCTTTACAGGGTAATGTGTGTGCAGCTGTGTCAGGGTTTGGAGGAGTCTGGGTGACAGGCCCCGCCATTCCCGCAGCAACCTCCACACCGGCTGCCTTCCTCCCTTCAAATCTAGTTAAACTAAATATTAACAAGGAAAGTGTGCTGCCAGAGCTGAAGGAAGGTTCTGATCACCGAGGAAACAAGGGATCCCTGACCAAAACATCCAGCATCACCTTGGCAAAAGCCAGAGAGGAGCTGGGATGGGTGAGGGTGGAGCAGGATTGACATGCCAAGGACCTGGGGCCTGAAAGGAGACGTTGGTCCAAAGGGCCCAGCCCTATTTTCAGAGATACAGGAGGAAATAAAATAGCAACAGATCCAGCTCTGCCCTCAAGAAGCAAGAATCTAGTTGGTGATATGAGCTGCACACAAATGAAATGTTAAATAAGCAACAAGGGATTTTGTACTGCTTTTTTTCATATATGAAAAATGAGCAATTGCTTCAGACGCTCTAAAAATGAGGCAGAGTAGATGGTTCTTCTTTTAACTTAATTGATTCTTTTGAGCTTTTTATTATGGAAAATTTCAAGCCTATGCAAAAGTGGAGAGCGTACTTAATGAATCCGCTGTACCTACCTACCTGTCTTGGTCTTGTTTCTCTCATTCACCCTTTTTTCCTGGAGTAATTTAAAGCAAATTCCAGATATGTGTCATTTTACCAAAAATACTTCTCTACGCATGGAACAGATGATATCTTAGGTCTCTTCCAGCTCTGACCTGGCGTGAGTTCATGGGCAATGGTGAATGTCAGGGTTTTGCTCTGGAGGCGTGAAGAGGAAAGGATGGGTCCCTTTGGAGTTCAGTGTGCAAGAGGGGTGCTATTTTATGTACACACACACACACACACACACACACACACACACACACACACAGCAGCCCTGAGGACCCCCTCTCACCTGCTCAAAACTATTTTTACTGATCCTAGCAGGTCTCCGCCCAGGCAGAGCTGGCTGCAGTAGCCGTGACAGGAGGTTCCAAAAGAGGCAGAGACGAAAAGAGAATCAGATAAACATCCGTTTCTTCTTAAAATTTGCAAGGAACCCTACAAGTACTGTGCTAGGCACTGAAAGCAGATGTAGCATGAGAAGCAGAAGGTAAGACACAGAGAGAGAGGGAACAGGGACCCAGACACCCAGAGGCTGAATATAGAGGTTGAAGAGGCCGGGCAGGCTCCTGTCCCTTGCAGCAGGTGTCAGAGACATGACCTTCTCCTCCTGACCCTTTCCTTCTGCAGCCGGCCTCGAGTGGGGTCAGGGAAGACAGAGTCCAGACCACAGTTCACGTTCACCTTCCAAAGCAAAAGAAACACTTCAGGGCAATGATCAAGGGTCAGCAAACGTTCTGAGCTGAATCAAATCAGACCCAGAAGCACTGTGTCCGGGGCGGGCGGTGTGTGAGATGTGAAAGGATTCTTTTGGGTTTTCCACAGCTCAGCAGAAACATTCAATTGGCTCCAGGCCCTGGAGCAGGATTTTAAGTGCCTGAGTTGACCTTAGAAGTAATAATTAAGTGGGCTGGGAACCTAGAAATTCAGTGCTGCCGCAGGCTCAAGGGGAAACCTGTGTTAGAAATGGTGACTGAATTTTGCCCACCACCCCAGAAGTACCTTTGCGCAGCCTGCCACATGTCCGGTATGGCAGAAGTGCTAAAGGCACATGGAAGTGAGAGCCCCCATCTGCAAGATGGTGATGGTGGATCTATGAGGCCCTCTTGGGTGCCTAGCGCTGTGCCAAGCCTGCTCTCACAGCGCTTCCCATCTAGGGGGTCGAAAGACATTAATCAAACAATTACGTAAACCTGGGTGTGTGAGTGCACAGTAACCCTCCCATAAGGAGACATTCTGCTTGGTTTTACAGCCTAGGGGTCTAAGGCTTTAAGAGCCAAGTCTGTGGCCTGAAGCGGCCAAACTAGAGATTGAGAAGCAGTCGTACGATCTAAATCCTGTGCTCTTTGCGCGACACTGCACTCCACTGAGTTGAGGGCCTGCCAGGGAAGAGAGAACAGGAAGGGGTGAGACAGTGACCCTCAGAGCGGGTGCGCCTCAGGAGCTCTGAGAAGGGCTGCCGTGCTGGCAGACGGACAGGCTTACCCTGTGGCTCCGAAGGTCAGAGCCCAGGCTTAACAGGCACAAATTACAGCTGAACTGACAGTGTGAGTAGCCTGGATGCGACCCAAGTTGTTTCATGCAGATGAGTAACTAAGCTCCCAGTTGTACCTGACTTATAAGGAGTTAACATGTAATTATATCATTTTAACTACTAGCGTTGACCCTTGAACAATGCAGGTTTGAACTGCATGGGTCCACTTAAACCCAGACTTTTTTCAATCAATAATTGAAAGATTTTTTGGAGATTTGTAACAATTTGAAAAAACATTTTTCTTTTCTCCAGTTTAATTCATTGTAAGAATACAGCATGTAATACATATATCATACAAAATATGTGTTGATCAACTGTTTCTGTTATCAGTAAGGTTTCCGGTCAACAGTAAGCCATTCATAGCTAAGCTTCTGGAGGAGTCGAAAGTTATGTGTGGATTTTCCACTGGGTGGAATGGGGAATGATGGTACCCTTAATCCCTGAGTTGTTCAAGGGTCAACTGCAGTTATATGTATAACAAGTTATATGTAGTTATATGATTATAACTAGTTATATATATGTGTCACTGTAGTTTACATTTATATAGTAGCTATAAAGTATATATAAACTACAGTCTATATAGTGTATATATATATATACACACACACACACTGTAACATAGTTTGCTTCATATATGGTTATCTATGTATAACACTAGTGAAACTAAGCTCACCTGCCAGTTTATGAAGAGCTTTTACAGACATGACTCACCACGACCCTGGGAGGTAGGGCACTGCTCTGCCATTTTGCAGGTGAATACTGAGGCTCGTGATTGCCTGGCGTTTCTTAGTGAGCAGGGAGAGCAGGGAGGAAGGGCGGGTCCTCCTGACTCCAAAACCTGGGCAGGGGGCTCCGCTGGAGGGTGGAGCAGGGCTGAAAGCCACTGTGGAGAGGATGCCCCAGCCTCCTCGGAGCTGGGCCGGCCACCCTGTAAGACCCTCCAGGACCCCGTCAGAGTCTGAGACTCGGAGACAACTGGGGACTCCAAGTGCCGTTCCGATAAGGCGGCATGGAAGAGGGAACATGTCTCCTGGTCCATGGGTGGGCGGGGGAGGGAGAGCAGCCCCGAGGAGGGAGGGGGGAGTGGAAACTACAGGGCAGAGGGGAGGAGGGCCAAATAAGACCAGCTGGAGCATTTACCCTGCGGGCAGGGAGCACAGAGTCCTGTGCTGAGTGGGGTCCCCTGGTGGCCACGTTGCCGGGCACCCCAATCTGTCCTGGCCTGCAGCTCAGATTCCTCTCAGCCCTCCAGTCCCTGCTGCTTGCCTCTTTCTCCTTAAGCCTACCACCTCTTCTCCCATCATCCCAGCTGGAGCCACAGAAGAGAGGTGTGCTGGCAAGGGCCAGACAGGTCCTTCAGAGAAAGGCTGCATCAACAATAAACACTGTCCACAAGAATCTGTTGGGTTTACCACGTACCCACCCCAGATTCTGCATCCTAGTTCCCTGTCACCTCCATGGACTTTGACCTGAATGCTCCAGCCCCTTTGGGAGTGCCATCTGGTGTCTGACCCTGGCCACATGCCTACCTCTGCTCTACAGACTTCCTGGGCACTTCCCACTTCCTCCCAGGGTCCAGCCCACTCTCCCGCAGTGCGCGCCGCTCCGGCACTAACCGGAGGCTTGTTGTGGCTAGTGCACCACTTGAGTTGGGCAGCTCAGCCTTCTCTGAGAAATGCTTGCCAGCCCAGGGTGGCAGGCAGCCGAGGAGCTGCCCCAGGGAGAAGAGCTGTGGTGATGAACATATGGAGAGAGGGAAGCAGACGGCGCAGGCCTGCAGGACACGATCTCTGCGGGAGCCCCAGCATTTGTCCAGACATGTAGGCTGTTC
The DNA here is from genome assembly GCA_029783875.1 of Phataginus tricuspis. Lineage (NCBI taxonomy): Eukaryota > Metazoa > Chordata > Mammalia > Pholidota > Manidae > Phataginus > Phataginus tricuspis. The sequence continues at coordinate 13,556,329 of JAQQAC010012408.1, forward strand.
CCCATGACTCTTTCTCTTCAACTTCTACTCCCAAGAGTGAGGAGAGGTAAATGGGGACAAGTCTTCTGGGGGCTGAGACCGGGGAGAACAGACCGAGCAAGGCCCAGTTTCCAGGAGAGCCTTCCAGGATTGGGGGTAGGACTCGGACATGCCATCGTGACCCCCAGCCCGCAGATGCCCCCGGCCAGGGCATGTGTCCTCCCCCACCTGACTTGGCCCGTCCCAGGGCTGGTTCCTGTCTCTGGGGGGTCTCACAGTCTCCAGGGCCTCAACCCTTCCATTTGTTCTTCCAAAGGAAAAATGTCCGTGCAGACCATACTCAGAGCAGGCCCATTTGGGACACAGGAAACAACTCACTGGATATTCGGGGAGGGCCACCAGAAATGAAAAGACCCCGATTTTCATTTGAATATTTTCCCATTGACGGGAGACCAGTCGTGAGCGTGATTACATCTCCTTCCCTGGTTGTTATACAAAGGTGGCTGGCAGGCTGGCACTATTCTCGTCTAATTATAGCAATGGTTTACTGTCTTTCATTTGCTGCCCGCTTATCTTCTAAGTACTCGGCCGTGTCAGTGTGTCCTTCTTGGGAGCCAGGTGCGCAAAAGGGAACGTGTCTCTACAGAGCGAGCTTCCCTCGGGCTGCCGTGTGAGTATGGCCACGGCCTCTTCGGTGACGCGGCTGCTTGCAGGCAGCTCCTTGGTCTTTGCTGCCCTCCTACTGGTCATCATAGGAATAGACTCAGGTCCCAGGACTTTTTGGAGCAAGTGACAACGTGAAGGTCCTCCAGGATTAGACTGGGAAGAGGAAGTCTACTGCAGAAGCTGAACCCATGAAGGATAACCAGTTGATTTAAGGCATGATGTTCAGTCATAATTAATTTTTGCACTTCACTTTTTTACTTCTAGAAACTCCATTTGGTCCACTTCCATACCTGCCTGGTGGTCTCTGGTAGTGTTCCAGGGCCGGCTCATCATGCTGCGATTCCATCCTTTGTTTTGAAAAACCATTGCATTCATAGCTCTTCTCTGCCAATTCCAGTATCTGGAATTCTTGCAATGGGAGGAGGGGTGCTCAGTCTATTGTTGGTTCTTTTTCTTTTCACTCTTGCTCATGATTGCTTCCCTCACGTTTTTGTTTTTTTTTTAAGCAGACCCGTATTTACTTGACCCTAAGCTGTAGGGGTCCTGAAGCCCCGGGGTAAGCCTGGGCAGGACTTAAATCTGGTTTTCCCGTAAGCCAGGCAGTATCAACGTCTTGGGAGCACTTTGGCGTGTGTGTGGGGCCAGGCCTCCCTTGAAGATTCTGAAAGAGTTCCCTTTGCTGCTGCCCAAGGTTCAGTTTCCCAGTGACGGGTCGCGGGTCACCGGGCCGCTGCTGGTGCACGGCCTCAGAGCGGCAGCGTTCCTCCCTCTGCTCACCGCTCCATCCTCCCAGCTGCGATTTACCCTTCTGTTTTGTTCCTTTTTATTGGAAGGAAAATATATTTCCTCCGCTTCAAATGAACCCAGCAGTGTATCCGAAAGTGCATGTTACTTGGGCTTTAGATGTTTTGCAGCAGACGGGCTCCCTGATGATCGGGTCTGCTGGAGTCAGCAGCTCACTGCTAATCTGTTCACTCATTCAGCAAATGCCCTGGGTGCACACCATCGGTCAGGCATGGTTCCAGGTTCTGAGGATACATGCCTCCACCCTCTGAAGCTTACAGTCCGATTCTGGAAAGAGCCAGTCCTGGGAGGCCACTCCAGGCTGTGGGACACACACCAGAGGGGCTGTTTCACCTCTTATGCACTCTGACCTACTGAGTCCCTACTATGCCTCATGCAGCACACCAGGCCCCAGGGGTGCAGAAACAGATAGCCCTATGCTCAGACGCACCTCTCCCAATGGGAAAAACAGCCATTTCAGCTGGTGTATCACAGCATAAAGAAGTAAAGCTCTGATGGAGGTGGAAGACACAGGAATGAGTGATACTCTGCGGGGGGAGTCAGGGAGAGCCTGAGGGAGGTGACATTTGAACAGCTTCTAGAAAGATGAGTAGCTGTTGCCTGGCAAAGAGAAAGAGAAGACCTCTCACAGCAGAGAGAAGGGCCTTGCTAAAGGCTTGAAGTCCTGGAGGAGCCCAGTGCACCTGAGAGCCCAGCCCAGTTCAGTGTGCAGGGGCGTGGACAGCGGGAGGGAGGGGAGGGTGGGCGTTCGTGGAGATGTACACAGAGTCGGCCCTTTGCCCAAAGCCCAGGTGCCACCCCGGGCCCCCCTTGCCCTCTACCCTCATTCTGAGTCACTTACCAAACCCGGGAGGTTCTGCTTCCTGAATAATACGCATCCGTCCCGTCCTTGCCATTCCCCCTGCCGCTGCCCTGACTCAGCCTCATCATGTCCCACCGGTACTGGGACGATCGCCTCGTAACTGGTTCCTCCACCTTCATCACCATCCAATCCATCTTCCACTCTGCTTTTAGGTGACTTTCAAAGATGAGTATTTGATCCTATCACTCCACTGGTTAAAACTCCTTCCCTGGCTCCCACAGATGTCCGGAGAAAGTTGATTATTGGATGACCTAGAAGGACCTTCACGGGACCACATCCCCAGCTTTATCTCCTATCTGTCTCTCTCCTCCAGCCAGTAATTGCTTGCAGTTCCTCGGCCAAGCCCTTCTGCTTTACAGCTCAAGAGATCAGCCTGGGCTGCTGCCTCTGAGAGGCCTTCTGACTTCATGTAGAGCCCTGCCTGTGTTCACACAGGACCACGTGTGATCCTTCTCACAGCGTTATGACATTGAAGCATCATCGCATTTACTTATCTGTCTTCACTTTGAGATTCTAAGTTCCTTGAGGGCAGAGGACTTGCCTGTCTACTTAGCTTCGTGTCCCCAGCATTTAGCAAAGGGACACCTAGCTGGTGTTTGATGGGTTGATCAATCCAGAGAGAGAGTGGTGGGGATGCAGGCCTGTGCAGGTTTTCCTGTGTGTGGAGTAGACGATGGGCAGGGCACTCCTCCGGGCCCGCAGGCAGGCTCTGCCACCTGGTTTATGACCTTGAGGTCTCCATTTCCTCATAGGTGCGATGCCCAGGTCTGAGGCTGGTTGCCGAAATCCCTTCTCAGCTAACACTCTGGGAGCCTGCAGATCTACAGCCTCTGGAGAGAAGACAGTTTAGAACGGTGGTTCTCAAAATGGGTCCCCAGATCACCAACATCAATGTCACTTAGGAACTTGTTTAGAATGTAGATTCTCAGGTCTCACTCCAGACCTAGAGAATGGAAGTCTGAGACTTGGGCCCGGCAATCTACATTTTAACAAGCCTTCCAGGCAATTCTGAGGCACACTTACCTTTAAGAACCACTGTTTTAGAAGAATAGCTTGGCCACTCAGCACAACTGCCATTGATATGGTAAGACAAGGCGATTATGGCCACAGGCTCCCAGTGGCCAGGAGTCTGCAGATATGACCGGCTGTGACCTTCCAAGGCAAGCTAACCACAGCATCCCCTTTGCCCAGGACTCTGTGCTGGAAGAACCCAGAAACACCTCCCTTTGCTCCTGAGAGCTCTCCAGCAGGGTTTCTGGGCTCACACCACTTTGAAAGTGTCTCCATTTTCTTGACACTGTTCTTTCTCGTGTGGATTAGCCAAGCCCTTTGGCTCGTTTCTCTGTCCTATAGTAGGGCCTCGTGAGAGAAGGGTGCTCTGGAGCCAGACAAGCCCAGTTTAGAATGCTGGCTTGGATAAGCTGGTGATCCCGAGCCTGGCATTTAACCTCTCTGAGCTCGTTTCCTCATCTCAAAAATGGGCTAATAATACTTCATAAGGCAGTTGTGAAGATTGAACGGCACATAATTGGTGCTAAATAAAAACAAACTATTGCTGCCTGGTCACTGTGCTTCTTCTTAGATGCCCCCGGTCTGAGCTCAGCTCTCCCCTCTGGGTTCACCCCCAAAAGGGTCTTCAGAGGAACTTCAAGGTCCCAAATGCCAACCCATCCTTCTGGCTCCTGGCTCACCGCTGGGACTCACTTTGCACGTGAGCCCAGGAAAGTGCCTGGCTGCAGGGACGATCAGAGATGTGGCTTGTTGGGTTTTTTGGGGGCTTGGGTGCTGTAGAAAGGAGTTTTTATTTCATTTCCCAAGTCATCCACCTTGAGAATCAGCGGCACAGAGCTAAAGCCACCTGTAGGGCTCCAGCTTGGCTGCGGCCCTGTCCGGTCATCTCGGAAGTCCCCTGCTTTAACAGGACTGCTGCCCACTATGTGGGCTCCTCAGGGGCCATGGCTTTGGGCTCTAGTAATAGAAGTCGTATGGGGGAACTTCGGAATCTAAGAGACCTGGTCCATGTCCCAGTTCTGCAGCTGGCTAACCAAGTGACCTCAAGCACATCACTTAACCACTCTGGGCCTCAGTTTCCTCATCTGTAAAATGAGGATAATAATTGCATTTGTTTCCTAGGGTTGCTGGGAGGAGCAAATGAGATCATGCATCTGCAGTATCTGAGGTGATATAAGAGCTCAAAATAAAAAGTTACAGTGGCGCCGTGACATGGGAGGGATTTGGACTTGAATGGGCTCATCAGCCAGGCTGGTGTTTTAAGTGTCCTCCAGGGTGACCTCCACTGTCCTTCATCCATGGACAAGGAGGCGGCCCCAGGGTCGGATCCCCGGAACTCGCCATGGTGCCCGGCCTGCACTGAGGACTCCCCCTCACGCTGACCCCACCCACCAGGGCAGCTCCCATCTCCCATCTGCACCCCCCAGTTCAGGGGCATCCCAGTGGAGAAGGTGGGTGCAGAAGTGTGTGGGGCAGTGAGGCTGAGGTACCATCCTTGCAGAAGCTCATCGAGGACACGTCTCCTCAACGGAGCTCCCAGCAGCGGGGCCCTGAGTGGGCACAGCCTGCCTCCAGCCCTGCAGTGCCTCCCCTCCCCACGGCAGCCTCGCCCCTGCCTGAGAAGCAGGCGGGATCAGACAGGGGAGCTTGCCCTGTGCCCTCTCCCAGCCCCTGGAGGAGGAAAGGAAGGCAGCAATGACTTGTACAAGGCAGGTGGTTTGTGCAGCTTAAGCTCAGATAAAAAGTTTAATTATCCCTAAACCCTAATACAAATTAATTAGCCTTCCACATTAGGAGGGTGAGCTTCTTTGCTCTGGCCACAGCCCAGGAAGACATCACGTGGACTACCCAAGACGTACTCGGGGACAGCTAGCTGGTCAGAGACAGACAGCGGTCTCCACGACGCCCCGGCTAAGGTCTGGGTGAGCACCGCAGCTCACCTGTACCTGGGATGTGACCTCCAGGAGAGGCTTTCTTGTCCCTCACTTTCCTCCGCCCTCAGATCCAGGATAGAAGGGGGAGGGGAGTCCTTATTTGCATGAGAAAAGGAAGAAAAAAAGGAAATAAGGCTAGGCCTTAAAATTTTTTTTTTCTAGGCCATGACATTTTCTGTTTTTTCTTTTCTCCTCTCTTTCCTCAAAATTCTACAGAGAAAATAGGCCACAGACACCGTTAGGACTTAGAGAATCACTCAGCTCCAGCCCCTCAGGGCTCCTGCCCAGGTGGGCCCAGGAGGGGCCCTGGGATAAAGGGCCCTGCCCATCACGATCATTACCGTCATAATTAGCGGCTGTTCACTGAGTGTTTACTGTGTAACAGCCGTGGAGTCTTTGCAACAACCCTGCAAGGTATGTTTTATACATTAACTCACGCTTTCCACCAACATTTATTTAAGTGCTTCAACAGGGAATGAATGCCATGCTTGGGTTTGCATTTTAAGACTATGGTTCTTTGCGAATTAAAGGGGGAACAAAAGTGGAAGTGGGAAGTCTGGTTAAGAGGCTTTTGCAGGAGTCCAGTCTGGAAACAACTGTGGTCTCTGCCCAGGATTTATGTAATTAACTGATAAAGTTCTTCTATGCACCATTGTAGTCATTTGTAGGTCTTATGGCTTGGCTGCATCCTATCTGGTCATGAATATGCCAGAATTGAGCATTTTACACACAGGTACCCATGTAATCCTTCACAACAACCCTGTGAAGTAGGTACTATTATTTTATCAATCCCAGGAAACTGAGGACAAAGAAGTTAAGTAACAGGCCCAAAGCCACCCAGCCAACCAGTGGCAGAAGCCAGGATTTGCCCTAGGTAGGCTGACGCTCAAAGTCCACCCTTGGAACTGCTACCCTGTGCTGCCATCACCCTGGGGCAGAGACAGAGAGGAGGAGGAGGGCTCCAGGGCCTCCTCGGGGCCCTTCCCACCACCATCCTCTCCACATCCCCTGCCCCCCCCCCCACCCCTGCAGAGAAGCAGGATGTGAGGAACAGACTAACTTGGGCTTTGACCCCAACAAGTCTGTCTCTTCTCCTTGCAGACCTTGAACAAGTCACTGCCTCTCTGGGCCTTGGCTACTCATTCCGGAGGAGAGTCAACCCCACCTGATAGGATTATTGTGAGGCCCACTGATGCACGTGCAGTCCCTAGGCCACTCCAGCACACCGTTCCCTCCCCTCCCAGGCCCACTGAGCCTGTTCCTTTGATTGCCTCCCCTCTGAAACTTCCTGACAGTTCACCAACCCAACCTCCCTTCTCAGGACATAATCCCGTCAGCCAGTGCCCTACAGAATACGTCATGCCCAGAACTCCACACAGCAGCCTAGAAGAGGTCTGCATCCAGGGGCACAGTAGGAACACTACTCCCTTTTTATGGACACTGGATGCCCATCAATCCAGCCTAAGGTGGCAGTAGGTTTTTATCAGCTGCATTACACTGGTGGCTGTGTTGAAGTGAAGTCGCTGGCTTTTAAGCCAGTGTTTCCCATCAGCTATACAACTTACTGCCTATAAGAATCAAAATGCTGGTGTTGTCATTTATCTTTATTAAAACTAATCTGGTTGGCTGCACCCATGATTACAACGGTTAAAATCCTTTGACTGCTGAAGACCTCAATTCATAGTAGCTCTGTCATTTGCAAATTAGAAGAGCTTGCTTAAAAATAATCAACACGAGCTTTATTATCACCATCACTGTCACCATCATCATCATCATCACCATGGGGTACAAATGAAAGGAGTTTAAACAAGAGCAATCATTTGTTGGTAGGAGAGTAAGAAGAAGGACTGAAAAACTAAGCCACAGGGAAAACAAAAGTAAAGCTGGTCCTCAGTAAGAATTAGGACAGGAACTGGATTCCACCGGGCTTTCTTTCCCTCTCTCATCTTTTTCTATGTATCAGCCTGCTTTCTCTCTGACTACTCACTGGCTTTTTCCCATGGCAGAAAGCACGGCTGCCAACAGCTCCAGAGCTTTGCTCGTTACAGCTTCAACTTCTTTAAAAAAGATTGATCTGGTCTCAAGGGTCAAAATCCAGAGAAGGGAAAAAGTTGCCCAACATCATTAGCCAGCAGGGGAAAAATGCACAGCTAAACCACAATGAGATACCACTTTACTCCCACTAGGATAGCTAGAATCAAAAGACAAATAGTAACAAGTGTTGGTGAAGATATGGAGAAAGTGGAACCATAATTTATTGCTCATGGGATTGTAAAGCAGCACAGCTACTTTAGAAAAGTTTGCTCCTCAAACTGTTAAACATAGTTACCATATGATTCCTAGAGAAATGAAAACATATGCCCACACAAAAGTCATACACAAATTTTCATAGCAGAATTTATCCTTAACAGCCAAAAAGTGGAAACAGTCCAAATTCTATCAGCTGATGAATGAATAAACTAAATGTGGTCTATGCATGCAATGCCATATTATTCAGCCATAAAAAGGAATCAAGTACTGATCCATGCTACAGCATGGATCAACCTTGAAAACCTTAGCACATTATGCTAAGTGAAAGATATCGGATACAAAAGACCACATATTCTTTGATTCCATTTATACAAAATGTGCAAAATAAGGAAATCTATAGAGACAGAAAGGTTAGTAGCTGCTTAGGGCTGACTGGTAGGGTGTGGGTTGGTCACTGGCTGATAATGGGTACACAGTTTCTTTCAGGGGTGATGAAAATGTTTTGAAATTAGACTATGGTGATGGTTGCCCAACTCAGCAAATACACTAAAAACCATTGAATTGTGGGATTTAAATGGATTAATTTTACAGTGTGTAAATTATATCTCAATGAAGCTCTTAAAAAATGAATTCATGAAAGGACTCAGGGACCCAGCCTGAGTCAGATGCCCTATCCTGAACTTACTGTGACTAGTGGGAGCAGGGCATAGGGGAAGGTTTGTAAGAATGTGGCAGCTTCTCTGAGAACCAGCTCCTCAGGACAGAGTTTATGTCACAATGGGGCTGGTGGTACACAGTTCCTAGATGGAAGAGGGTGTTAGCAGACACAAGTGCCCACCACACTGGCTTTTATAGAGAATTTACATTTACTCAAACAGAGCATTAAGGGCTTCTTCTGAACTATCTCATTAATTGTCATAACAACCCTGTAAGTTAGGTATGTAAAACCCATTTTATATCAATACAGGTTTGGATTAAATAACTTTCCCAAGGTCACTGAACTCTTAAGTGGTCTGGGGCTAAGGGTTCAACCCCAGACCACACTCCAGTCTCCCTTCTCAATCATTAGGCCATGCTGCCTCCCTCTGGCTTTATTGAAAGTTGTTGAATAATTCTGGAAGTAAAGAAGTTGTTGAAAAATACTGGAACACAGCACTAGAGACCTAGTTTCAGAACCATTCTTTCTTTTACTTATTTACTCTGTCAGCAAAGGAGAACCCTTTCTAACATGAAAACCATGAGCTTCCTTTGCCGGCCCAGGACCACCGTGGGTAAGCTTTGAGAAGCACCGAAAGACTGGAGATGGTCGTTCGGCCCCTCTAACGGGACTGCTATCGACACCACATTCCTCCAGCTTGTCAAGGGTATAAAGAACTGGGACAAGAGCACAGCTTGCTAAAATCACCATGCAGCATGTCTGTAGCAATCTCCTGATCCACCAGCCAGTTAACCCTCTCAAAACAAGAAATAAGGGTAATTTGGCAAGGAGTGGGCTTAGGAATATCACTTATTTTCCAAGTGTTTGCAAGCTGTGCACTTAATAATATGCTCTCAAATTCTGCCAGCAATTTGATAGATGCTAAGCCAGTTGGCCTGTGGCCTCTCAGACTTCATTTCCCCTTATTCAAAAATATCAATACAACAGTCTTCCCTCTCTAGTCTGATGGTGTTTCTCAATGATCGTGGGCAGTGGTTCTACAAATCTATCTGCACTTGCCTCCCTCTGGTCGGGGAGGGGGAGAGGATCCGGGTGCACCTGTGACGTGACTCCATTGATGATGGCTGAACGTTTGCCTGCTCTCGACTTCCCTTACTTCAAGCTCAGGATCTTTTTTATCCACATTTGTCCCAGCTTTCCCACAAGATAAAGCCTATTCTTCTTGGAGAAGGCAGAGAGGCCATGGGAGCTGGGTTGTTCTGCTTTCTCTGGGCCACCTGTTACCAGCAGGTCACCTGCCCCAGCAGTGGGCATAGCTCTCCTCCTCGTTCTTTCTTCCAGTGGAGAAAACAGTCTTTCTGCTGTGCTTAGCATTTTTTTTTTTTACAATTTATTTTGGTATCTTTAACCTACAATTACATGTACACTATTATGGTGATTAAACTACCCCCTTCATCAGGTCCCCCCCACCAACCCCATTACAGTCACTGTCCATCAGCGTAGTGAGATGAGAATCACTACTTGTCTTCTCTGAGTTGTACAGCCCTCCCCATGCCCCCCCTACCTTACATCTACTCATCGTAATGCCCCTTTTACTCTCTTATCCCTCCCTTCACACCCTTCTTCCCCAGTCCCTTTCCCTTTGGTAACTATTAGTCCGTTCTTGGGCTCTGTGAGTCTGCTGCTGTTTTGTTCCTTCAGTTTTTTTCTTTGTTCTTATACTCCACATACAAGTGAAATCATTTGATACTTGTCTTTTTCGGCTTGGCTTATTTAACTGAGCATAATACCCTCTAACTCCATCCATGTTGTTGCAAATGGTAGGATTTGTTTTCTTCTTATGGCTGAATAATATTCCATTGTGTATATGTACCACATCTTCTTTATCCATTCATCTACTGATGGACACAGGTTGCTTCCATTTCTTGGCTATTGTAAATAGTGCTGCAATAAACATAGGGGTGCATCTGTCTTTTTGAAACCAGGCTGCTGCATTCTTAGGGTAAATTCCTAGGAGTGGAATTCCTGGGTCAAATGGTATTTCTATTTTGAGTTTTTT
>JAQQAC010012408.1:13575614-13843558 GCA_029783875.1 Phataginus tricuspis
ACATGTTACTTCCTTAGTAATAAGTGCTAAGGATAAAAAGGGGAAGGAGTTACAAAGTATTGAGGGGGTGTGCACACTCCTTGCCTTTCTCATAATTAACTGACCCTTTGGCACCTGCTCTATGCAGGGAACTGCACTTGACCCTAGGGAGAATCAGGACAGCTATAATACAGGCACCTTTAAAGAGTTTGCAGTCTGGATAGAGATGAGAAAGGCTGAAGAGATAAAGGTCATGGAACTTTTGGAAGGAGGAAAGATTTTAACAGTGGTATTTCTCCTGCCAGAATTACACCCAGGCTGGAGAGAGAATGGAAACCCTTAGGAACTCTGACCGTGAGCGAGCCGCACAGAGTGGGAACACAGCATCTCAGCCGGGTCCCAGGATCCGTGAGACCTGAAAGAAGCAGTTTCCTCCCCTCCCTACATCACCTGGGAACCAGCTGCACTGGGATAGCCTGCTGCCACTGGCTTTGCCTGGCTTCCTGTCCTTTTGTCTCTGACCCCTCACTGTTATTATCTTTGCCAATATCACAGAAGGCCCGCCTCGCCAGGATCCGCGTGGCCAAAACAGGCAGCTCCAACGCCTATTTGCACAGCAAGCGCAATGGACTCCTCAATGAGGCGCTGGAGCTGATGGTAAGTGCACAGAGGCCCCGGGCTGGGGAAGATGGAGAGGGAGCCAGGCTGGCTTCCTCTTACTGGGGGTCCAGCACTCCCACGCCAAAGCCCTCGTGTGAGCCCTGAGAAGGATGTAGTTTCCAACTCTCCCCAGGTGCTGCCTGCTCCACATACCTCTTCCATGGGATTATCACCGCTTCACGTCAACCAGCTTTAGACAAAGGGCCCCCAGTGCAAACACTAGCATGTTCTACAGTGACCCTAAAATTTGGTTCATCCAGACTTTTCTGGTGCCCTACTACCTTCTGTGGAGAAACGGAGAAGACCGAGGGGAAGAGCCACTAGCTTTGTCCTCAGTCTCTCTTCTTTCCTTACTAGGGCACCCCAGAAGAGGAGCACATGGGCAAGACCACCTCTCTGATTGAGAGTCAGCACCACCACCTGCTGCACTGCCTGGAAAAAACCACTGTGAGTCCCAGCCTGCTGCCACCTCCTTTCTCATCCCTGACCCCCGGCCCTTTTAGGAGGGTCGGAACTCTCAGCGCAAACACCGTGCTTTCACCCTCACCTGGGCCCACGCTTCAAGCCCTGCTGTCTGCCCCCTTCGGATCGGAAAAGGAGTGATTAGATCACTCTCAAACCTCGGGAGGAAGGCCCAGGACTGGGGTGAAACCACCAGGGTGGGGAGGCCAGCTCTGCCCTGCAGGAGCCTAAAGGTGGCCATTATCCCCAGACTTGCCGCACAGCCCTACACCTGTGCCCATGACCCACTGCTTGGTTATGAGGGCTAAGGGCTCTGCCTATCAGCATCTCGGTCCTGATAGGCGTCACTCTTCCAAACCAGGGCTGAATTTATACTAGATTGCTACAAGACAGTAGAGAAGAATGGCAGTTTTTGTCTGATCCCGGGGCTCAGGTTGATGAATTTATGGGTCCCTTTGCTCCCTACATTCCTCTTAGAACAGGAGACAGTAAATGAAGGAGGCTGTGCATACATTTCTCTAGCCAGGATTTTATTAGTACCACCCCCACCCCCACCTTAGGTCACCCGGCAATTCCCAGGGAGCTCAGATTCTGAAAGGCTCATTGTTGAAAGAGTCACAGTTTAGGGTGCCATAGCTGGAATGTGGAATGATGCTTGTGCCTCACCAGCAGACCAAAAGGAAGGGCAGTGGGGCCATCCCTAGACCCTTGGCAGAAAATGTTAGGACTAGTGTGGGGGCAGGGGTATGGGGAATAGGCAGGATAGACAACCAGAGAGACAACATAAAACCCTTTCTCCGCCCTCCCTCCCCAAAGAGCCTACAGTCAGGACTCAGCACACTAAGGAAGGAGCTTTCCAATTCTGAAATTATTCCACATCCTAGCCTCCCAGATGCAGGAGAATAGATGTTACATGACCCTTAATATGAGCCAGAAGTGGATACTGTGGATGGTGTTGGAACCCAATGAGGACTTCCAGAATGGGAAGGTACCCCGGAAGCCCTAGTTTCCAGGAGCTAGCAAATATTTCTTAGTGTCAAGAACTACATATGTGTACCTAGAATTTCTCTTAAAGACTCAGAGCTTGCCAAAGGGATAGGCCTGGACCTAACTGCCCTTTCCAAGTTGCATGTGCGAGGTGGAATGTGTAAATTGAAAGGATATGGGTGAGAACGTTTGGGTTTGAAGGGCTGGAATGTTGGCATTGAAAAAATGAGACTTTGGGATCAAGGGATGGAATGTTGGCACTAAAGGGGCGGAATGCTGAATTTGAGGGAAAGAATGTTGGATTGTGGGGGTGGGGTATTGCTATTAGATGGAATGCTGAATTTCAGGAGAGGAATGTTGTACTCAAAGGTGGAATGTTGGGATAGAAGAAGCAGGTGTCCGGGTGGAAGGAAGGAATGTTGGGTTTGAGCAGGGATGTGTTGGGGCAAAGGAGGGAGAATGCTGGGAGCAAGGGATGGAATGTTGGGCTCAAAGCGGGGAATGCTGGGATTGAGTGTGAATGTCAAAACTGAGCTTGGGAATGCTGGACTGTACAATCAATGGTGTTTCTATCTTCTGTTGGCATGTTGTCTTGTAGGGGTTGTCCTATCTTGTGGATGATCCCCTGTTATCTGTACGAACCTCCACCGTCAAGGTATAACTTTTTACAAATTCAATTGATGTTTCTCTCTCTGATTCCTCTGAGTCTGTGGATCCTCCTCTTTTTACCCCCTAGTCTGGTTCTCTGCATGTGCTGTTGATTCTTCTGGGGCTTATCCTACCTCTGCCGCCATACCCAGGACAGCTCAGGCTCAGTTTTGTGTGCTGAACTATCCGACTGCCTTTTTGATCGCATCTCCTGACCTCCCCAGGGGCTTGGACGGGGCGGTGGGACGTGGCGATGTTTGTATCCTGGGAGCGTCCAGGCACCATATCCGTGGGTGCCACCTCCCCAACTCCACGGGGACCCCGGCATTGGCTGTCAGGGCTGGCCTCTCTCTGAACTCTGTTCTCATGCCACTTCTCCTCAGACTTTCACCTCACCCTGGCAGCCTTGGCCAGACCATTACTGCCATACATGTTTAGTCACCTTGGTCAAACAGCTCTTTTTAGTTATCCTGCATTCACTGCTGCCCCATCTTGATGGCCTCCAGTCAGGAGGCTGTTAGCATCCCTTCCCATGCTTACCCTCACTTCAGGGAATCCTGTGCCTCCAGATATATTAAGCATCTATGTCCCACAATCAGGTTAAAAAATAATAATACTTAAAAGGAATCATAACCCTGATAGTTGAACTCCACTGGCCTTCAAGAACAAAGCTTTCCCAATGCTGAGATTAATCCAGTGCCTTTTAAAACTTATGTCTAATGCTTACCCAAGGCTCATAAGGATGCCCCCATTACATCGAGAAGAGACAACCTAGCACACCCACAACCTGTAGTCAGTGACTCCTTCTCTGCCACCCCCAGGTGATCCTGTGCAAAGCCTGCAAAGCAAGTGAAGTCTTTGCTTTTAGCTCTGACAATGCCACTAAATCTCTCTGTGTCCGCTGCATCCCTTCAGCCCAAAGCTGTCGAGGGAGTGGATGCCACACCACGACTGCACACCTGCAGTTCCCTCTCTTTGATCTGATGGCCAGGGCTGCCAGTAGGAATCTCTTTTTTTCTTCATTTGGTGCCTGTGGGCCATCACCTCTCCTGGATGCTTATCTGTGCTCCAGGCAGCTGGGAGCCCAGAACAGAGATAGGCAGCCATACAGAGTATGGGGGCTCATCCCCCACTGCCTATCTCCTTTCCCTACCACTTCTCCTTCTGCTTCCCACAGAACCATGAGTTTATAGATGAGCAGATGTTTGAGCAGAACTGCATGGAGAGTTCAATGCAGAACTACCCGTCCACAAGAAGTCCCTCCCTGTCCAGCCACCCAGGCCTCACCACCACCTGCTGCTCCCGTCGTAGTAAGAAAACCACACATCTGCCCAATTCCAATCTGCCAGCCACTCGCCTGCGCAGCATGCAAGAGCTCAGCACGATCCACATCCAGGGCAGTGAGCAGCCCTCCCTCACGACCAGGTGGGTGGCTGCCGACACCATCACTCCCAGAGGCTGGGGTGGGCCATTCCCAGGAGGAAACAACCTCAGCCTACGAGAACTTCGAGGGTTCTCTAGCCCCTGCACCCCCTTATCTAATGCATGAGTATGAGTCCCCTCCACCTTCCCTTCCAACCACCTTCCTTCTCCTCCTTGCAAGTTAACCCAAAGGCCCTTCCTGTGCCTTAACGGATACTATGGCAGGTTTAGGCCAATGTGGGGTTAGATGCCAGAAAAAATAGCTAAAACAAATCCAAAAATGACCCACTCCAGGGAAAAGAATGGACTAACTGATTTCTCAAGGAAATAATTTTCACAATTGTGTTAGACGTGGCTTTTCCCAGGCTGATTTTGAACCACAGACTAACTTTTCCCTCCTTTCTCTGATTATATTTTGGCCACTTTCCACTACTTCCAGTGAGTTGCAAAGAGTTCAGAGAAAGCACAAGTCAAATGCCACTAATGATAGGTAAATAATCCACTAGAGGGAAAAATGTGTCCTCTGAATTCTAAAGCCCATACACATGGCTTGGCAAAACTGTTAGTAGTTTAGGAGTAATCGTTAGAATGGATAATTACAGGCTGATTAACAAAAGCAGAAACAGAGAGAAACCACAACTCCTTCTAGTTACTATGAGCTAGAAATATAGGGGGTCACGGAAACTTTGGGACACTAGCAAAAGGAACCTTAATCAACTCACTCTTTTTTTTGTCCCAGTCGCTCCAGCCTTAACTTGAAAGCAGATGACGGACTGAGACCAAACTGCAGAACATCCCAGATTACCACGGCTATCATCAGCATCCCCACCCCCCCAGCGCTAACCCCAGAGGGGGAGAGTCGGCCACCCCCTGCCAGCCCAGGCCCCAACACGAACATTCCTTCCATAGCCAGCAATGTTGTCAAGGTCTCCGCCTTGTAAAACCACTGGACAGAGGGCCAGTGTGGGTGGTGGGAGTGAAGGGGGCTGGCATGTTGGAGGGTGGCCCCTGCGACCACTCCCTCCCCTTTTCCCCACTATTTCTGCCTGCCCCTGTGCACCCCTAGCACTGAGACTTGTGCCTGGAGGGAGAAAGAGGCAGCAAAGGGGCGCCTGGGCTCACTGCTGCTCGTATGGACACAGCCCTGTGCTACTGCATCGCACTGGGGCCAGAGGAAGGGAGGGTGGGCAGGGCAGGGGCTGGGGCAGTGGGGGTAGGGCTGAGAGCCAGCACAGGCCTGGAGAGGGGAGCCTCAGACCAAATACTAGTTGTTTCTGGAGATCCCAGTGAGGAAAAGACAAGACCAAGAGCAGCACAAAGGCCGAGTTGTCATGAAAAACAGGAAGAAAATATAACACTGTGTATTTAAGCACCTTTTTCAAGGCTCTTAATGGATAATATTTATTCATGGGAAAAGGTGGAAAACAAAAACACCAATGGATTTTTGTGAAATGTTTTTCTCCATGGACCCAATACCTTTGAACCAAAACAATGCATTTTGTGAAGTTTTTTTTTTTCTCCTTTTATAGCAAAGCTTTTAGGCTAAGAAGTCAGTTATTGCTGAGTTCTCTCAACATGTCCCCAGGTGGGTGAGGTCAGCTGAGCCTGGGCCCCCACTGCCCAGCTGACCTGCACAGAGCTGCCAGGCGGCCACACAGCAGCACTTACCCTCTGTCTGTCCCTGTCTCCTTTGTGTCTGTACCTCTCTGCTTCACCCCTTGCCTGTTTTTCTCTGTGTCCAGCCGTCTGTCTCTACATGGACCCCCAATGATCCTGACACATGTTCGTAAAGCCTTCTCCACTACCAAGCACCTGCAGACTCGTGCCTGAGAGTTACATTTGCATGGATGCAGAAGAGAAAGAATGAAGCAAAAACGCGAGACCCCAGGGATGAGGGAAGCGTACCTGATAGAACCAAGTGCTTACCTTGTGGTTGGAACCACTAGTGTTTGCAGTTTCCATTTCTGGGAAAAAAAGGGAGTGGTCAGATTTATCATCCTGGGATCTTGAAAAAGGAAATAGCCAATACTTGAGAGGTGCAGTAACTGTGGTGTGTGCCAGCAAGGAGAGAACAGAAGAACCCCGGGCTGGCAGCCGCATTATCCTTCTTTCAGGACCCAGCATAGAGCCCATCCAGAGCTCTGCCAAGGGGCCCCGTGAGCAGCTTCCTGCAGAGAGGGCAGCGGTATGGGGACGAAGCTTCTGACTTATGTCATGCCTGAGGCTGCAGAAGGTTAAACTTCTGTGCCTCACAAGGATGCTCCAGAGTGTGAATGCAAGTAAGAGATTCTAGATGATTCTTACCTGGTCTGAAAGATGCCTTAAGGTCTGGAGAGTCGTCAGGCCTGATATCCCTGAAAATAACTGAAATGGGGAAGAAACCTGATCATCTCCGCGCAAGGGACTGAATATTATTTATGGAGAACGTGGACATCTCTGTTCAAGTGGTTTGCACCCTAGTCGGGCTGAGAACAGCATTTCTGGAATCCTATCCATTTTCACTGCTTATAGCAGAGCAGGTGGGCCTCAGGGTCAGTGATAAGCCCCGTCCTGCCCTCCCCAATCCCCAGCTCCCTACTGCAACCTCTCTAGCCTAGGCTCTGAGATACAGGAGCAACTCAGGAGCTCCTTATCCAGCCTACTGCTTAGCAGTTAACTGTTTAATTGTAGGCCAAGAATTTGTCTGCCCACCAAAGCCATCTAGTCATGTTTTACTAGCCAGGAACCTAAAACACCTTCAGTGGGCTTCCCTGTGACCCCAGCTCTATTGATTCTGTAGAAAGGAAAGTCATAGGGTTATGAGGTGGCACCTAATCTAAAGGTGGGCAGAAGGACAGAGGAGAGGGAGCCTTCTACCTTTATGCTATTCCTCTTACGCTATCCTCATTGACCACTGTCTGAGTCCTTTCTCTGGGTCTGGCCTCAAGGATTTCCCTTTAACATGAGGAGGTCGTTCTGGCCCTCTGAGCTTACGGTATGAGTAGGCAGAAAAGCTTTACACCTACAGAGGAATACATGTGTATACACACACAACAATACCGCAACACTCCCGAGAATAAGTACTTAAATCCATTCATTTCATAGACTTATCTCCGTAGGGAAAGCGGGAGACTGGGTTGGACTCCATTAGAGGGCAGGCAAAGGACTTTTTCTTTTGAAAGAGTAGGTAATGGAACACAGGAATGTCTAAGCACCTAAGTTTACATCGTAAGAACTGAGTAGGGTAAGGGATAAAGGGGCAAATAGAAACAGGGTTGAATACACATGCAAACTGCCTGTGTTAAGAACAGGTCTTCACAGGTTAGAATAATGACTGCTCTAACCCAGGACCTCTTTGATAGTGTACCAAGGGAGTATACTAGTGGCTCCCACAAAAATTAATGAACGGATTTTAAAAATCATATCCCAAATAATTTCCCTTTATTTTTACACTAATGAACTGAATGTTTTGTATTCCTTCAATTTCATCTCCAAATCCCACATCATGTCAATTCCCAAAAGACTGTTAAAACTATCCCCTGCATCTTCAACCCCCAAAGCAGCCTTAGCCAGGGATAAGAGACTTCGCTCACCTCCGGTCCAGACGAAGATTTCAGTCCAGGGAAGCGGCGCACCTACCCATCAGAATACTGAAGGACACTGTTAAAAGGCATTTGTATGTAAATAAAAGGGCCAAAGTGGGCTGAGTCGGTTTAAGTCTAATTCACTGGCCAGGGACTTAAGAACCAGGATATCAGGGCTTTCCAAGGGCAGTTGCTCTCTAGTGCTACAACGCTTGAGGTTTCACAGTTCACGAACCACTTCAGTGAAACATGATTCCCACAACCACCTATCCCATTCAGTCCCACTCAGCATTAGGGAGGGCTAAAAAAAAAAAAAAAAACTAATAGGCTACATTCAAATAAATTAAAACTTAGAAAACAGTATTAAGAGTATATCAGAACTAGAAGAGATTAAAGAACATCTAATTCATTTTACAGTACAGAAAGTTGAAGCCCAGAGAAATTAAATGACTTGCTCAGGGTCTTTCAGTCATTGAATGAGAGCTGGGACCAGAACACAAGTCCCTTGGTTATTAGTCTAATGCTTTTTCCACTATACCCACTGCCTCTCAGAGCAATGATGGTTCAGAAAAGACCCATCAAAGAATACATGCTATAACCAGAGACATAGTCTTGATGTCAAAACTACTTGGACACAGCCCTTGGAAACCACCTGACTGTACTAATACAGACCATCACTCGTCCTGGGTAGAACCAGCTATGGACTACCAATTTTGTCAAAATTAGGTAAAAGTGGTCAGGTATTTTCAGCAAATGCTCTCTTAATGAAGACAGGGTTAGGATGACATTTCAAAGCATACCTTCTATAGTCCTTCTGATCCTTACTGCAACCTCTAATGATAGTAGGTCAAGTAACTAAATCCTTGATTTACAGAGACGAAACAGGCAAGAAGAAGCTGAATGACTTGTCCAAGTTCACATGACAAGTTAGTGCTGAAACTATGACTACAATCTAGGACTTAGACATCTCATCCTGGGTTTTTTCCTCCACATGATGTTACATTACTCTGAGTTTTGCTTATATCTTTAATACCTGGATTTTGGGGTGGTGGCTAAGGGGAAAAAGTATTCCATTCAGAACCACCCTGAACTAGGACCTGTAGAAGCAAACTCTGAACTATTTCTCCTTCATCAACAATGTTCATAATTATTGTCAAGCCCAGGACCAACTGCATAGAACCCTGTTCAAAAGACCAGATATTCTCAGTAACAGCTGAAATGTCTATAATCACACAGGATATAACGCCAGCAAGCAGAAAAGTGAAATTAAGAAAAACAGTATTTGAATAGAAAGTGGACAGTTAATGCCAATCCATGATTAACAAAAAAAAGTCAACTCATGGATATGCTGAGGACTGTATCTGGTTTCCACATTATGATTCCTGCAGTTCAGGATCATATCGCTTGTTACAATATAAGCAGGGAAAGTGCATATTGAAACATGTACCTAGATTTCTTTCCTTGTCTTTTAACTTTGCAGAGGTAGTGGCTGAAATTGACTTAAACCTAGATTTTGAGGTTATTAATCAATTCCAGTGGTCCAAACTCCCTCACTTCAATTACCAGGTACCTGCAAGGCAGAAAGATCCCAATGCTGTTGATCTAAGGCAATATTAGTTTCCCGTCTAAACTAAGTGGCATGGTAACCAGATGAACTGTAACCTGAAATACTTTTGTTTCCCCTTTCCAATTTCTTTATGAAATCTCACATTTGCATAGCTTTAAAATGACTGAAGGACAAACATTGTTAGGACCTGGGACTCTTGGAACCCAAACAGCATCATGAAAAGCATCATTAGGATTAAGAGAAAGTGGCTATCAGAAAAAGAAACAGCTTTAAAGGAATTCCTTTGGAGTCTTGTTTTCTATTTGGAATGTTCTATGTTTTTCTCATTAAGTGTGGAAATGACATCTTAAGAGGTTACTTGACTACATTGGATGATGTCACTAACCAGTGTAGCGCACTGATAAGCCCTGGGGGGCTCCTTGGACCAATAGACTATTTTACAAACCTGGGAGGTGGGAGGGATGATATTTTTGATAATCAGACATTCCAATGTAATGTTTTCCTTAGAGGTCAACCACCCCCCCATTAATGTTATCGTGAAAAACATCAAGTGTGTTCTAATTTCGTATAATAATTGGCTTTGCTTACCAACATCACAATGGCAAAGAAGAAATACTGTACAAAACTGCAGGAAGATAAACATATGAAAACTTTCTATGGAAAAAAAAAAAAACCTCTGGAGTTTCCTGTTGTCTTCTTTTGAAACTGTAGTGAATATGTTAAATTGTATATCATTTATGGTATTGAGTCATGTGCCACTGCTGTACCTGATGTATCCAATCTGGATTAAACAACCATGTGCGACAAACCCTAAAATAATTATGAATGATTATTTTAATACCAATCCTCCTGCTACAAACTAAGGGTACTGGAACGAAGAGAGGCTTTCTAACTTACCAGAGAAAAGTCACAACCTCAGAAGGGTGCTTAAAGGTCTAGTGTGATCTTTCCCCGCTACATTCCCCCAGTGCAAGCAACTCCTCTGACATCCTGTGCAAGCAACTCCTCTGACAGTCTGCGCCTGCCGGCGTGCTTTAGTCAGAGATGTTCACCCACAGGGAAGGCATTTGACTGCCTTTGTCAACAGCTCTATTTTGAGGACCAGCCCTGTATTACTCAAAGAAAATCTGCCTTTACGTATCAGTACTGGTTCTGCTGAGGATACACTGACTATCTACTCCTTCATCTAAACCAAGTTCTCAAACTAAAAAGAAAACTCAAAATTAAATGCTGGATAGGGTATAGCAGAAAGCTTGGGAACTAGACGATGGAGGCTCAAGTTCAGGTTCTGCTACTTACCTGTATGACTTCACATCAGTCACTTTTCTTTGGCTTCAATGTTTCCTCATATTAGGAACAGGGGGAATCATTTTAGGTATCTTAAAAATCCACTCTACCCTTAATAATTCTGGTACAGGTAGTGAGAGTAACAGCTATTTTCATATTTCACCACAATGTGGCAAAAACAATGGGAATCCTTTAAATTTCCCCACAACCAGATTCCAATCAATGAAAACTGTAATAAAAATGGAACATTAAGGACAGTGCATGATGCCCAAAGGCTCTAGAAGTTGGCTATGAAATTCAATTCAACCACGATGCTCATATCCTTATAACCCACTAGGTGTCACTACTGATTCATAGCTCAAATCATCTGGAGACAAGTACCTGGAAACCAGATGTGCACTGAGCAAAACATGCTTTTTCATTAAAAAGCGCTAGATGTTAACTGGGACATAACTATACTTGTTCATGAGAGACTGCCACAGAGATGAAAGAACGTGCACAGCAGTCCCCCTTTTCCATGGGGGATACATTTCAAGAACCTCCCTCATTCAGTGGATGTCTGAAACCACAGATGGTATTAAATTTGTTTTCTCCTATACATATCTATGACAAATTTATAAATTAGGTAAAGTATCTTACTGTACTGTACTCACCCTTCTTGTGATGATGTGAGATGATAAAATGCCTACATGATGAGATGAAGGGAGGTGAATAATATAGGCAATGGGATGTAGTCGTTTGGCTACTACTGACCTGCTATGTTCGAAGGCTGCTATGTTCTACTTCCAGACCATGGTTGACCATTGTAACTGAAACTGGGGATATGGAGGTACTGCTGTTAACTACCAGTTATTTTTCTAAATGATAATTTATAGATTTGCCATCTCAGAAAAATGACTGCTCCCCTTGGATCCTAGCACTAGAGGTAAAAACTGGGGGAAAATTTCTAGAAAACAAGGAGACACTGTGGGAAAAGTATGAACAGAAGTTCCAGGTTCTACAAAAGATTTAAAAGCCAGAACTTTACCTTAACCTACCAGCAGAGTAGGGCAGTTCTTAACCTGGGCTCCATAGATGGGCTTCAGAGGGTCTATGAACCCCTTGAAATTATATATACAATTCCTGTTTACAGAAAAAGCAATTTTCTAGGATGGATCTGCAGGTTCATTAGGTTTATAAAAGGATCCAGGAACCCACAAAGTCTAGGAGCTGCTCCTTTTCCTGAGAGACAAAATTAAGACAGCCTCTACTGATCCTTAGCTATTTAAAGCACAGTAAAAATATGGAAGGCTTTCACGATCTTAGAAATAAAAGGCATTCAAATGATGAACAATAAACATGTCAACACATTTTGCTCTTTGTATTTTTACTGGTAACATACATTTTTACTGGAAGCAAATGGCATCAAACCCAATGCTTTGAAAGTCTGGAGTAATATTTATTCCTTCCTGCCTAAACCTCAAAGGAAAAGGGAGGATTTTCTGATCTACCAGGCTACAAATTTCTACAAGAACATCATCTATGGAAATACAATCCAAGCCTTTTATAAAGAACTCCACAGAATAAACAGTATTTTTCAAATGTCAGCTGTTTTATTTTTTTAAGGTAAGCAGTGGCATAGCCTTTTTTTTTGGAATGGCTTACAAAAATGGCATCCTGGGACCTTTAGCTCTGTATCTCCAATATTTTCTTTCAAGAATCCAATTCATGTAGTCTCTTAAAAAAAGATACTGTACCTGACCTAAATCAGTTTGTCAAAACAATCTGAAAAATAAATGTGTCCCAGTGGAAAGCCTCAAGAACATTCATGGTCCTCAAAAATGCCACTCTATGTCATTCCACTAGAAGTCAAGGAGGATACTATACAAAGGCATCACTTGCTGGTATTTCTGGATGGTCTGCGGAACAGCCTACAATCACTGGTTGCCGCGCATCATTTCTTGTAGATAAATGGTATTCATGTGATAGGCCGCCATCCAACTTGGATGCCTCTGAGCATTCCAATAATACGACTGAGAGGCAGCAGCATAGTATTCCTGCCATGCCCTGTAGTAGGCTCTCCAGTACTCCTCATAATTTTGATATGTGTCAGAAAAACTCGGGTGTGTTTCCCTACAGCAGTCATACCAACCATCCTCCTGGGGTTCTGACTGCAGTCGACAGGAAGCCTGCCTGGGAAGGTTTCTCCGGCTCTGCTTAGCTCTCTGGCTAGCCCCCTCTTCACACCTTGCCTTCATTTGGATTTCAGGTGATTCCTGATACTCATGATTAGGGGTGTCATTTCCATTCAGAGGCTGTTCCAGAGAAATATGGCTGTCCATAGGAGCCGATTCCGAGTCTTTCGGCTGAGTGTCAGAAGAACCCTCTAAGTATGACTTATTTCCTTTGCTCTGGGAGGAAGTCCTTGAGCTGTAAGAATCACTGTCACTCTCAGAGTCGCCAGACTGGCTACTACTTGCCAGTATCTGCACTC
This sequence comes from Phataginus tricuspis, assembly GCA_029783875.1. NCBI lineage: Eukaryota > Metazoa > Chordata > Mammalia > Pholidota > Manidae > Phataginus > Phataginus tricuspis. The sequence continues at coordinate 13,588,663 of JAQQAC010012408.1, forward strand.
TCTCTTCAGTAATTCTATTTCTCACAAAATCGTTCTGAGGATTCACAGTCTGCTCCCCAGAACCTGTGTAGTGCCTGATGATTTCCACAGGTTTCTCTAACCCCTCTTTAATATAGTGTTCATAGTCCTCTACCAATTCCTCAAAAGTCAAAGTGCGGGGTAGATGGGTTTTAAAGGAAGACAGACAAGGAATTTTGGGCAGTGATGCAGGTAAAGCTTCTTTGACCTGGTGGTGACTGTTAGTGGAGTTTTCAACCGAAGTCTGAACAGGATTCTTCATTTGCTCTTCCAATTGTATGGCACAGCTCAGTTCTTTTGGTGACATTTTCTCTGTGACTCCACACTCTGAGTGACTTTTCACAGGAAGCTTTTGTTTGGTATTATGTTTTGATTTGACTGAGAGTGCAGATACAGAAGTATTTCCAGATGAAGCCATGTGGTTACCATGAGCTTTCTGATTTTGAAAGGTTCTCTCTATTTTTTGAATTTGCTTTTTTAGGGGCTGGGTAGGTACACTTGCTAAGCCATATGAATGCATAGCAGCTTTAACCTCCACATCCCAGTCCAAACATTCTTCCATCAGACCAGGAGGAATGGGATCTACACAAAAGGAATAAAAAGTATTAAAATTCTTGAGCTGCTCTAGACCAGCATTTTCTGAGTGATTTCATAAAGTTTTCAATGGTCAAATAAGGTCAAGAAACAAAATATATACTAATAATACACTGAGAAGCTTAAGAAACATATTTATTTTAAGAAACCTAAGCAAAAAGGAAAAAAAAGACCTAAGCAATCCTTGCAGTAAAGAAATTTGACCAAAAATACTCAAGACTGATTCCATACTCACAAGCAATACCCACCCCTCACCTGACCCCTCCCCGCCATATCTGACTGGGAAAGAGTAAGCTAGAGGCAAGGTCCAAGTCTGCAGCTATTCTCCCACCTTCTCTCCTCTCCCTTTCCCCAATCCCTCCCCATTATTGCAGACAGCAAAACAAGACATTTGAAAATGGACTGTGCTCTCCAAAGCTTATCAACTGGAAATATTACAACTGTAACCATGTACCCAAGTAAATCTGACACCATACACCCCAACAGAAAGAAATCACTGTCCTCAACAGTGAAGAGAAAAACCTTCTTCAGGGGGAAAAAAGCTAGAGGACTGAAAAGATCTGTAGCAATGGCACCTAAGTTTTAAAATGTTTTAAAAATGTTCCCGCCTCCAACTCTCCAAATTTCCAATTCTATCCAGGTCTTGACAATTTGCTTCCACCTCACACTCAAACCTTTTCTAACCGTAGTCATTTTTCCCCTCAGGCAGACAAAGCATACAGATCCCTGCTTCACAAACATCTCGCCTGCATTGCGTTAGCACTCCACGGACAGGCACCCACTGCTCATCCCTTGGGGCCACACTGCGCGGCTGGCTCATGATTCTCTGCTGAACAGACCCTCTGACTAAAATTTGATTCCTATTAAGGAGATCCCACTTGCTTGCCTAGACCTGTGTGTGGTGCAGGCCCATTGCTCTCCTCCCTGCCCTAGGCAACTCATCTGAACACTCTGTTGTCACACAAGTTCCCAGTCCAATACAGATCTTAACACCACGAATGTCATTTTCCCATTATTTCAGGGCTCTGCAAACAAAGACCCAAATACACCGTTTTCCAGTATCCAAAGGCAAGCTTTATTTTTATCACTGGATGCTATGATACAGAATCCTACCAGAAGTCTTAATCCTCTTCCACCTATTTTCAACTTTTTTTCCACATTATAATCATCTGACAGATCACCAACAGACCCTACATAGAATTAACACAATATAGTCTTAGAACTGGTAAGAGTACCTACAGACCATCTACTCTGAAAACAAGTATTTTGCCAATCAGGACATAAGCTGACAGCAATTAAAGATATCTATAAAAAGAATACAAAATGAGGTAATACAAAATCAGAACTACTGAAATCCACCAGACTCCCAGACTTGTGCTTTTATCTAGCTTTGTAAAAATCCCTGAAGGAGTTAATAATATTCACTGTTATATTTATTCAGTAACTACACACCCCATGTTCTAAAAGGTCATGCAGGCACTATATAAATATACACTATGTATATACATATATATACACACACACTAAAATGTATACATTAACATATATAGCAAATAAACCAGATATAGATTAAAGATGGCGGTGTGAAAGGTGAGACGGAAACCTCCTCCCAAAACCACATATAATATGAAAATATAACAAATACATCAAATCCTGAAAGAGCAACAGGAAAGAAGGCTGCGGCACAACTGTCTACACCTGGGGAAACCAGCAGACATCAAGGAAAAGGGTAAAGTACCAAAGCCGTGATATGGAGGGACCCAAGCCCTTCCCCTACCCCAGCTCAACGGAGGGAGGAAGAGAAATGGAATGAGGATGGGGTGGAGGCCTCCTAGGACTGCTGAACACCCACCCCTGGAGATCTGCTCTGGGAGCACGAACCTACAATTCATGGTGCTCTGGAGATTAGTGAGTTTGGAAAGCTAAAGCAGGCGGAATACTTGGGAGACACTGAGATCCAGCCACCTGTGGAAAACAGAGTTCCACATCCAGCCGCTCTGGGAAAAAAGAAAGGTGGGCAATCTGAGAGACTTCCTAACAGCAAGAGGGCTGCTAAAGGGGCAAGGGTTGCACAGAGCTTGCTGCTCAGGAGAAAAGACAGGCGGACAAAATTGTGCGGACGCACTCTACCCAGAAGGTTGGGAACTTTTAGGAGCTTCAGGTGCTCCATTCCCCTGGCTGGCTACACAGCTCTAAGGCCAACCACTGTGATACACAGCCTGCTGCATCTTCCTCCCAGCCAGCACCAGCTCGCAAACCAGCTGCCCCTGCCATTGCGCCACGCCAGCCAGAGGGCAGCCCTGCCTACGGCAGCTACAAGTGCAGAAGCATACAGGCTTCTCCCTGCATGCTAGGCCCACTGGCCCTGGCAGTGGAGACAGGCACTGCAGCCGGAAAGGACCTCTTTACTCCCAAAAGGCACCAGCACCACTCCCCTGTGATCCCCGCCATTGCTCCAAGGGCTGAGCAGCTCCAGAGAGTAGGGCTTCTGGGTACTACAGGGTGCCACTTACAAATATGAAAGGTCAGACGAACCTGATTCAAACCAAAATTCCATGAACACCAGAAAGAGGACTAACTGAAACTGAACTCATCAATCTTCTTGAAAGAAATTTCAAAATAAAAATCATAAACATGCTCATGGAGCTATGGAAAAATATTCAAGAACTCAGGGAGGAATTCAGGAATGAAATACAAATGTTCAAGAATACAGTATCTGAAATGAAACATACAATGAAGAGATTTAAAAGCAGATTAGATGAAGTAGAGGAGACAGTCAATGAAAAAGAAATTAGAGAGCAGAAATACAAAGAAGCTGAGGCACAGAGAGAAAAAAAGGACCTCTGGAATGAAAGAATATTGAGAGAACTGTGAGACCAATCCAAACGAAACAATATTCACATTACAGGGTTACCAGAAGAAGAGAGAAAAAAAGGGATACAAAGGTGTCTTTGAGGAGGCAAATGCTGAAACCTTCCCCAGTTTGGAGAAGGAGATAGTCTCTCAGGCCATGGAGATGCACAGATCTCCCAACACAAGGGTCCCAAGGAGGACAACACCAAGACATATAATAATTAAAATGGCAAAGATCAAGGATAAGGACAGACTATTAAGAGAGAGAAATAAGATCACATACAAAGGAAAAAAATCAGACTTCTCAACAGAAACCATACAGGCCAGAAGGGAGTTGCATGATATATTTAATGCAATGAAGCAGAAGGGCCTCAAATCAAGAATACTCTACCCAGCAAGACAATCATTTAAATTTGAAGGAGGGATTAAACAATTTCCAGATATTTACCTCCCACAACCATTTCTACAGTATATTTTAGAGGAACTGCTATAGATAGAAGTGTTCCTAAGGCTAAATAGCTATTACCAGAAGAATAAAACCATAGTAGAGAAAGTAGACCAATTAATTACTAAGCAGATGCAAAATCAAATTAACCACCCCCAAAGTCAGTCACGGGATAGACAAAGAGAACAGAATATGATACCTAATATATAAAGAATGGAGGAGAAAGAAAAAGGATGAAAAGAAAAAGAATCTTTAGATTGTATTTGTAATAATATACTAAGAGACTTAAATCAGACTGTTAGATAGTAAGGAAGTTACCCTTGAACAACCCTTGGTAACCACAAATCTGAAGCCTGCAATGGCAATAAGTACATACCTACCGATAATCACCCTAAATGTAAATGGTCTGAATGCACCAATCAAAAGACACAGAGTCACTGAATGGATAAAAAAAACAAGACCCATCTATATGCTGCCTACAAAAGACTCACTTCAAACCCAAAGACACACACAGACTGAAAGTGAAGGGATGGAAAAAGATATTTCATGCAAATAATAGGAACAAAAAAGCAGGAGTAGCAGTACTTTTATCAGACTAAATTGATTTCAAAACAAAGCAAGTAACAAGAGACAAAGAAGGACATTACATAATGATAAAGGGATCAGTCCAATAAGAGGATATAACCATTATAAAAATCTATGCACCCAATATAGGAGCATCTAAATATGTGAAACTAACAATTAAAGGGTAAATAGAAAGCAATGCACTCATTTTAGGAGACTTCACACCACTCACTCCAAAGAACAGATCAACCAGACAGAAAATACGTAGGGAGGCAGGCACTAAACAACACATTAGAACAGATGGACCTAACGGATATCTACAGAACACTCCACCAAAAAGCAGCAGGATACACATTCTTCTCAAGTGCCCATGGAACATTTTCAAGAATAGATCATATACTAGGCCACAAAAAGACCCTCAGTAAATTCAAAGATTGAAATTGTACCAAACAGTTTCTCAGACCACAAAGGTATGAAACTAGAAATAAATTATGCAAAGAAAACAAAAAATCCCACAAACACATGGAGGCTTAACAACATGCTCCTAAATAATCAATGGATCAATGACCAAACAAAAACAGACATCATGCAATAAATGGAGACAAATGACAATAATAACTCAACACCGCAAAATCTGTAGGATGCAGTGAAGGACGTGCTAAGAGAGAAGTATATTGCAATACAAGCTTACCTCAGGAAAGAAGAACAATCTCATATGAATAGTCTAAACTCACAATTAATGAAACTACAAAAGAAGAACAAATGAGGCCCAAAGTCAGTAGAAAGAAGGACATAATAAAGATTAGAGCAGAAATAAATAAAATCAAGAAGAATAAACCAATAGAAAGAATCATTGAAAGCAAGAGCTGGTTCTTAAAGAAAATAAACAAAATAGATAAACCCCTAGCCAGACTTATCAAGAAAAAAAGTCTCTACACACATAAACAGAACCAGAAATGAGAAAGGAAAAATCGTTACAGACACCACAGAAATACAAAGACCTATTAGAGAATACTATGAAAAACTCTAGGTTAACAAACTGGATAACCTAGAAAAAATAGACAATTTTCTAGAAAAATATAACCTTCCAAGGCTGACCCAGAAAGAAACAAAAAATCTGAACAGACCAATTACTAGCAACAAAATTGAACTGGTAATCAAAAAACTACCTAAGAAGAAAATGCCTGGACCAGATGGCTTCACTGCTGAATTTTATAAAAAATTTTGTGAAGAACTAATACCCATCCTCCTTAAGTTTTCCAAAAAGTAGAAGAGAAGGGAATACTTCCAAACTCATTCTAGGAGGCCAGCATCACTCTAATACCAAAACCAGGCAAAGACACCACAAGAAAATTGTAGACCAACAACCCTGATGAACATAGATGCAAAAATACTCAACAAAATATCAGCAAATAAAATTCCAAAATACATCAAAAAGATCATCCATAGTGATCAAGTAGGATTTATTCCAGGGATGCAAGGATGGTACAATATTAAAAAATCCATCAACATCATACACCAAATCAACAAAAAGAAGGACAAAACCACATGATCATCTCCACTGATGCTGAAAAATATTTGACAAAATTCAATATCCATTCATAATAAAAACTCTCAACAAAATGGGTATAGAGGGCAATTAACTCAACACAATAAAGGCCATATATGACAAACCCACAGCCAACATCATATTTAACAGTGAGAAGCTGAAAGTTTTTCCTTTAAGACTGGGAATAAGACAAGGATGCCCACTCTCCCTAATTATATTCAACGTAGTTCTGGAGGTCCTGGCCATGGCAATCAGACAACACAAAGAAATAAAAAGCATACAGATTGGTAAGAAGAAGTTAAACTGTCACTGTTTGCAGATGACATGATATTGTACATAAAAAAACCTAAAGAATCCACCCTAAAACTACTAGAACTAATAAAAGAATTCAGCAAAGTGGCAGGATACAAAATTAATACACAGAAATCTGTTGCATTCCTATATACTAACAATGAACTAGCAGAAAGAGAAATCAAGAAAACAATTCCATTCACAACTGCATCAAAAAGAATAAAACACCTAGGAATAAACCTAACCAAAGAAGTGAAAGACCTGTACCCTGAAAACTACAAGACACTCATGAGAGAAATTAAAGAAGATACGAATAAATGGAAATACATCACATGCACATGAATAGGAAGAATTAATATTGTCAAAATGGCCACCCTGCCTAAAGCAATCTACAGATTCAATGCAATCCCTCTCAAAATACAAACAGCATTCTTCAACGAACTAGAGCAAATAGATGGAACCACAAAAGACCCTGCATAGCCAAAGTAATCCTGAGAAGGAAGAATAAAGCTGGGGGAATTACGCTCCCCAACTTCGAGCTCTACTACAAAGCCACAGTAATCTAAACAATTTGGTACTGGCACAAGAATGGACCCATAGATCAGTGGAGCAGAATAGAGAGCCCAGATTAAACCCAGGTATATGTGGTCAGTTAACATATGATAAAGGAGCCATGGATATACAATGTGGGAATGACAGCCTCTTCAACAACTGGTGTTGGCAAAACTGGACAGCTACATGCAAGAGAATGAAACTGGAATATTGTCTTAACTCCATACACAAAAGTAAATTCAATGGATCAAAGACCTGAATATAAGTCATAAAACCATAAAACTCTTAAAAGAAAACATAGGCAAAAATCACTTGAATATAAACATGAGCAACTTTTTCCTGAACGCATCTCTTTGGGAAAGGGAAACAAAAGCAAAAATGAACAATTGGAACTGTATCAAGCTAAAAAACTTCTGTACAGCAAAGGACACCATCAGTAAAACATAAAGGCATCCTACAGTATGGGAGAATATATTTGTAAATGACATATCCAACAAGGGGTTAACATCCAAAATATATAAAGAACTCACATGCCTTAACACCCAAAAAGCAAATAACAGTATTAAAAAATGGGCAGAAGATATGAACAGACAATTCTCCAAAGAAGAAATTCAGATGGCCAACAGGCACATGAAAAGATGTTTCACATGCCTAATTATCAGGGAAACGCAAATTAAAACCACAATGAGGTATCACCTCACACCAGTTAGGATGGCCAACATTGTAAAAACTAGGAACAACAAATGCTTGCAAGGATGTAGAGAAAGGGGAACCCTCCTATACTGCTAGTCAGACTTACCCAAAGAAAACAAGTTCTCAGATTCAAATAGACATATGCACCCCTATGTTTAATGCAACACTATTTACAATAGTCAAGATATGGAAGCAACCTAAGTGTCCATCAGTAGATGAATGGATAAAGAAGAGGTGGTACATATACAAAATGGAATACTATTCAGCCCTAAGAAGAAAAATCCTACCATTTGCAACAACATGGATGGAGCTAGAGGGTATTATGCTCAGTGAAATAAGCCAGGTAGAAAGCCAGGAGAAAGACAAGTACCAAATGATTTCCCTCATTTGTGGAATGTAACAACAAAGCAAAACTGAAGGAACAAAACAGCAGCAGACTCACAGACTCCAAGAAAGGACTAGTGGTTACCAAAGGGGAGGGGATTGAAGGGTATCATGATTAGTACACATGGTGTAAGGAGGGTCACAGGGGGAAGACAGTATAGCATAGAGAAGACAAGTAGTGACTCTGTGACATCTTACTACACTGATGGACAGTGACTCCAATGGGGTATGGGAGGGACTTAATATGGGTGAATGTAGTAACCACAATGTTTTTCATGTGAAACCTTCATAAGAGTGGATATCAATGACACCTTAATAAAAAAATATCAATAAAGAAATAAAAATAAATAAATAAACCATATTTCCACACAAGAGCTTTTTAGGATTTTTTTTAAATTTCAAGAGATCATTAATAGTTTCAAAATCGCATTGCTTCCAAGATAGCACTTGAAAAAAGCAGCTTAATGTATGATTCACTAAAATCAAAATACTTCAAAATTTTCAAATAGTCATTCAAATTAAAGGAAACTATTCATTTTCCATGGTGACAAAAGAGAGTATGGCAAGAATTACCTTCACAGTGACATTACAGGTAAACTCTATGCTCCCCTATATAAATGAATACAAGCATATTTCACAGCTACAAACTAGAATATGAAGCTAATACAACAGTAAAATATTCTTCACTTTGCATGTGTCAATAGTGAGCTTGTATTTCTCTCCCTGGTACTTACTAGGTCTAAGGCCTTACACAAATTACTTAACCTCTTTATGCCTCAATATCCTTATCTACAAAAAGTAGCACATACCTAATAGGATTATGGTGAGAATTAAACAAGTTAACATACATACAGTACTTGGAACAGTACCCAACACATCTGCTATTATTTTTATTAGGTCTCTCATCAAAATCACTATTATCTTGAGTGCAAAATGAACAGACAAGATATACCTGGTAAAGAAAGAAGGTTGACATTACATTTCTGGGCAATTTTGATCATCATATTTTCTTCTTCTCCCCGACAACAGTAGGTCACTGTCAGTCCCAAAGTACCTAAAGCACAGAGGGAATGTTCAGTAGTAAATTTTCACATAAATGACACTCCAAGTCCACCTGTCACATTACAGATGGTTCCCCTTAAAGAAAGCAACTAAGCTTTTTTTACCAAAACGGCCAGCTCGGCCAATCCGATGCATATAGGTCTCCCAATCCAATGGTACATCCAGATTTACAACCAGATTCACCTTCTCTGCATCAATCCCACGGGAAGTCTTGAATTGAAGAAAAGAGCAAATGTTTGCATTGAACTGTAAATGGGTACCAGTGCACACCATATTATTCTAGTATGACCAAAAGAGCCAAATGAAGACCAAGACAAGCTGATATTTAGGAGCAAAGAAAAAGGAAATTCATTTCTAATGACTAATTTTCAGAATAAAGATAAAAATATAAAAGACTTTTAAGAAAGCATAACCCCCAGCAAATGGAAAGACAAATATCTTCTGGCATTCTTGTCGGATATACCCACAAAAAATAATAAGATAAAATCTGTACATCTTAACAGAACATATGTCAAGATGGATTAGTCACCCAAACTGAACAGGAAATTTACCAAATCTGTAGAAATGAGGACTCTGCAGTGAAACTGCTTCAGTTTAGCCATAGCATCAAGACGCTGACTCTGATTCATGTTGCCTAAAAAGAGCCAAAACGGAAGTCATACAAAAACAAGCTAATACACATTTATCAAATCCACAAAAAACAGGAATCATAACTTCCAGTCTTAACACTTTAAAAATACACCAACTAAAGTGAATTGTCCTTATATGCAAATGCAGGTTAAGACCTAAAGTCAGAACCTTTTAAAATATGGTTTAGGCAATCAACTTGAAATTTATTAGGCAATCAACTTGAAATTCAAAAACCAATTTTAAATGGTGACTAGGCTATACCTGCAGATATAACATGGTATCTGAAAAATTACAGATGAGGTATAACAAGTCTTAGGAAGATAAGAGTGCTTCAAACAGCTGTTTGTAAACTGGGTGTTTAAGTGTGATCTAAAGTCAAAATATTAGTCCGTTAGAAAATGGCCTCCCTAGTATCTAATGATAACTGTGACTAAACAACAGGTTAAAAACTAAGTTGTGGTATGAATCAAAGTTCGAAAAAGGATCTCAGCTGATCAAAAATTCCTTTTACTCTTTCATTCCTATTAGGCCAGCAATAATAATTTAGCTTTGTGTCAAAAATGACCAAAAGACCACAAAAAGTCAGTTCAGTTAGAAATTCTCAGCATTTCTACAATGATTGTGTAAAAAAGCAAAATATTTTTCTCTTAAGATGACAAAGACAAACTTTGTTTTATAAAATTGTTGAATTCTGCATGGATCTAATTCCTGTTTTCTAATTTTTTTATTATATACCAAGTTACTTCTTAAAACACAAGGATATTAATATATCAAATCCCGGTGAAAAATAAACCTGAAATTTCCATTACTTTTAAGACTCACTATAACCTCACACTCTTAAGACAACTCATGAAGTGGTATTGCTTCCTTCTGATTTAGAAAGGCTTCAAGTCAGGATATTAAACAAAGATTAAAGAGATGAACTTACCTGAAATGCACTCAGCAGGAAAGCCTTTAGAAGAAAGGATATCAGCCAAATGCTGTGCTCTATGAAAAATAACATGGAGGGTTATAAATTTTACAAATATTGCCCCACACCTATCCTCAATAGTTCCCCAGATGGCCTTTTAAGGTACATTACCTGCTGTGCAAATTAGAAAAGACTAAGGCTTGATTAAATGGAATTCTGCTGAACAGTTCCTGTAAATGCTGAACCTTTTCCTCAAAAATCTTATGCACCAAAGGGTATGAATTGACAACTTTGTAGTACTGCTTCAAACCTACAAAGAATAGTCTTCGGTTAAAACAAACATACCTGCTATATCCTAATAGTACATATGAAAGCAACTGCCAACTGGGCAAGGGAAAGCTCCAGAATATCAGCAACAAACCAGTAATGTAGGTAAACCAGCACCTCCATACACACCTATGAGACTTGGGTCGCTGGAATTTAGTCTTACAAAAGTGGGATCTCTCATGTACTTTGTCAAAGCATTAGCCAAAAATTCAGGGTAAGTAGCTGATACTGCCAACATCTGTTTACTGGCAGGCAAGGAAGAATAAATCCAACTGCAAAATAGAAGGAAAAAACACACCATGGAAACGACTCAGACAGTAATCACCAACTGGAAAAGCTAAAGATGGATACTTTGAGGCACATTTTAATAGTCAAGTTAGTTATTTTTCTTACTTTATTTGCTCCTGGAAGCTGCCTTCTTCTAAAAGCTTATCTGCTTCATCAAGAATAAAGAGACGTATACTGCCTGGGATCAAATAGTCAAGTTCTATCAGTTGTTTAATTCTGCCTAGATTCCAGAAAAAACATAATGAAATATTTATGATGCAATGAACTTGTGCAAATCTCAGTCAGTATTGTTACTCTACTTAATCATTGTGTACTGCTGACTTTCCTAACCTAACCCTCATTAGTATGCATTCACACCCCAAACCACAAATTAGAAATCTTGAATTCTGATGCCTGAATCCATTATTTGTCCCTCACATTTTATCACCAATAAATATGGAAAATAAACACTATTCCTATCAAAAGACTTGGATGCTAAAGCACTGAATGCTAGATTCTGATTCTGATTCCTGACTGATTAATAGAGAAGCAAAGAATAATCCCAGTCTACAGCTTAGGAGGGGTTCCTGAAAGGCATCTCACCCCTCATCTTAGAGGCCTACCTCATACATGTTCTTAAACATTCTTAGGAATGGAGATTTCATAAATTCTGTTGGTAATCCAGTCACCTGTCTATACCTCACTGGTCTAAAGCTCTTAATTTCTAATCTCAAAATAATTATCATAGTTTTCAAAGATTCCCATTTTCTTACTGTTACATTAAAAGTGTTTAGGTCCTTAAAAGCCCCAGTTATGAACAGACATTGATATCTTACCAGGAGATCCAACAGCAATATGACACTTTTTAAGTCTAGTTTTGTCTTGTGATAATGGAGTCCCTCCAATAAAGACATGACACTCTAAGCCTTCCATTTTTATTCCAATGGCTGTGATAACAGAATGTATCTGTACAGCAATTTCTCTTGTAGGAGCCAAGATCAGAATCTAAAAAATCGTAAAATAAAAACTCTTAAGAGTCAGTGGAATAAATACCTATGACTGGCACATTTATAACATGGTGGACTATTTTTCATTTAAATGATCATTTTAAATGATGATGAGGGAAACTATTCCATTCATTCATTCATGTACTATTACACAAATCTTAAATAAGAACCTACTACATGCTAGGCAACAAGTTGCTATGGAGTCAATAATTAATACAAACTCCTTGCTCTCATAGCATTTTCATTCTTGGAGGATAAGATATACAATAAACAAACATATAAATAATGGCAGGTAATGAAACCCATTGTGAAGAAAAATCAAACAGGGAAAGGAGAAAGATGAGACAAAAGGGAAGGACTCATTCTAATGGAGCAATCAAGAATGGCACCTAAGGAGGTAACATTTGAGCAGGGACCTAAATGTACAGCCCCAAGTGGAGCCAGCTGTGTAACACCTGGGGATTACTTTCAGGAAGAGGGAACAGTAAGGCCGTCCATGTGGTTGGACAAAATTAGGGTCAGAGATCTAGATCCAGGGTCTAGGTCATGAAAGACCTTGAGAGTCAAGGTGAGAACTTTACAATATAACTACTGGAGGAGGAGAAGGTGAAACCAGAAGTTCTGAACTCTAAGAAGAAAAAACTGCTTAAAAAAGGACTATGAGAAAGCATGCTGAAACTGTTACTAGCGATTTCTCTCTGGGTAGCTAGATTTTGTTTTCTGGCCCTTCGCCTTTTTTTCCTCGAGTTTTCCCAATTTTTAAAAATGATTATGTATGAATTTGGTAACACAAAGATATTAAATTTAAAAATAAAATTTTATTTATAGAATCTATTCAGGGTTTTGCCATTTGACCTGCTGCCAAATAGAAGCTAAATTCTCAAATACACCTCATTCAAGTAGAACAGTCTAGGTACTTGGAAGTAGAAGGATTTCCCATGTGCAGCATGACTGAGGACTTGGCAGGTATAAGCTAAGACTCAAGCTTTACAGACACTGAATATATACACTGGGTATCTGGGTTAAAAACCACTGTTGGAGAGTCATCATCAAATACACATAACTGAGAACTTGAAATACAGTCTGCCCTAACTACTAAACCACAAAGTAAGACTACGGGGATCATATCTGATTCATCTTTGCATAATGTGGGCTCGACAAATCTTTGTTGAAGAAATGGTCTCCAAACCCCAATCTCCTGTTAATTTGGGTAAGGCCATCTTAGACCTACTAGAAAAGAACCCAGAAGACAGGCAATCAGTATGATACATTCACAGAGTTGTAAGAACCACCTGCAGTTACCAGCAATACCCATAGCTCCACATTACCATCAATCAGATCAAATGCTAAATCTCACCACAATCTGGTGAGCAAGTAAAAGAATGAAGAATCCCTATCCGTATTCTCAAGTAACGACAAAACGCACAGACATGACACTCTATTTAAGACGCAGTAGCAATAAATATTTCCAAACTTCTAACACTAATGATGGATCTTCGGTCACCATCTACACCACCACTCTGTGGCCTTCATGTCTACTTTACTTTTATACTTTTCATATGGCGCAACTCATTCATTCATCGAATTCATTTCTTTTTTTTTATATATAATTTATTTTGGTATCATTGATCTACAATTACATGTGCAATATTATGGTTATTAAACTACCCCTTCATCAAGTCCCCCCGAATTCATTACTATCTCCGAAGAACTACAGGTATTTCATCTGACCTGTAGAAAAATCCACATACCCCACCCTCCTCTGGGGCCTCTGAGCTAAACTCACCTGGGTACTTAAGTTTTCAAGAATAAGGGAGTCCAAAGCAATGGTGGAGAATACACAGGTTTTCCCAGTGCCAGACTTAGCTTGAACAATTAAATCTGAGAAGAAAAATATATATACATCACCAGATAGTACCGACTTAAGAAGCTTAGGTACCAACCCGAAATCACGGAACTAAAAGGGTCCCCAGAGATCAACTAGTTGGCACTTCCATCTTTACTTAACTCTCAAAATCGCACGAGGCCATATTCAGAAACATGCCTCGTCCCTGAATCTCCCTACCGTCTATCTTCTCCAACTTACAGCCGTTTGTCCGTGTGGAAAGGCCTTAACTCTCTCAATTCAATACCGAGCCTCTGATGCACAAAAGAGGTCACTGAGGCCCGCGGGCGTGCAGCGCCGGAGCCCCAGGCCGAGCCCCCCGCCTGCCGCTCTGACCGTCAAAGCCGCGGGCCGAGCCGCCATCGCCGCCCCTCCGCACCCCTTCCTCGCCCCAGCCCCCGGCCTCTCCGGGGACCCCCGCCCTCACCAAGCCCACAGCGCCCCAGCGGGATGGCCTTGAGCTGCACGGGCGAGGGCCGCTCGAAGCCGGCCGCCCGCAGCCCCTCCAGCACCGGCCGCGACAGCAGCAGCGACTCGAAGTCCGCCGGTTCCGCCAGCAGCACGTCCCCCGTGCGAGTTCGTGGGCCGCCGACGTCGTGAGCGGTGCGCCGGCTCCGCACGGCCCCGGGATTTGGCTCCGGGACCGAGAGCTGGGCACGCTCCGCCGGCATAGCTGTCTCCAGCATTGCCACGGCCTCCGGGCCTTCAAACGGCTCCGCCATGCCAGCCGCGCCGCCCGGTCTCGCGGTACTTGAGGCGAGGCGGGGCGCCGGAGAACGAGAAGAAGAAAAACTTTATTGGCAGTCTTCCGCGAAGACACGCACACGCCTGGCCTGGACGGGGGTTGGCGGGGGAAGGGGTGGAAATCGGGGGCTGGGAAAGACTCAGAACAGCGATGACACACACCATGCGGCCTGAGGAAGGCGAGAAGAGGGAGGGGAGGAAAACGGGCCACCTGTGTGTCGCCGCCTGCCGCCTACAGAGAGCGCCTCGCGCTCGCGGTGCGGGTGCCACGCCGCCTCCCGCCTCTCTCCGCCCCCCGCGTCGCCAGCCTCACCACCACCCTGCCTTCGCGAGGCGTCCCAGCGTCACGCTCCCGGCCTCGGTGCCAGGGCGCCGCGGTCTCCACCTCCCGAGCCCTAGCGGTGCCGCCCCCGCTCGCCGCTCGCTGTGCGCTCGCAGAGGGCGCCCGAGCCCCCCGAGCCAGGATGCATCACGTTACCGGTGTGCGACTCCCTGCAGTACCGCTTTATCCATCTCTGTGTCCCCATCCCTTAGCACTGCGCCGGGCACACGGTGAGCCCCCATAAATCGATTTGAACCGGGAAACGGACTGACAACTCCCAAATTCCTATCTACCTGAGACCTCTCTGAACACTGGACTTGGACATCCATCTGCCTTCCCAGCATATCCACTTAGATGCCTGATTATCTCAGACGTGTCTTCTATGTGATGCTCCTATCCCTTCCAAATCACCATCTCCTGGGGGACGACAGTCTTTATCTTCTGTCACTTAAGGGCTCTGCCCAATTATCACCTTTTCAGAGGTGTCTTTCCTGAACACACTAAGACAACCTCCCCCATCCTGTCCGCCCCCCTTTCTCACTTCTTTCTATTCCCTTGTTCTGTTGTATTTTTCTTCGCGGTACTTACCACTACCTGAAATTATGTGTGTTTATTGTCTGTCTCCCGTACTGTCTGAGGACAGGAACCTATGCTGTCTTGTTCTCTGCTAATGGGGGGAAAAAAAACAATCTGACACATAGTTTAAGTGCTCAATATTTATTAAACAAACGAGTTCCTGTAACGAAGTGATAGTCATAATTCCAAATTTAAGTATTTCTGAAATCTGTTCTTACAATTCAAAGATATTCTTCAGCCAACTCCAACTTTTCCCTTTGTCCTTAAAATTTCAGTCATTCTCTCTCACCCCCTGCACGCGCGCGCGCACGTGCGAGCACACACACACACACACACACACACACACACACACACACACACACACAGTAATGATACAGATTCCAAATGATGTAGCAGGGGCTTTACCATGATAATCCCATCAAAAAGGAGTCCTGAAGATGCCTTTTGCTAGAAATACACAAAATGTTAAGAAAGTGCCCTACCATATGAAAGAAGGGAGACTGCTGCAAGCCAGCACTAAAGGTTCCAGCCTCCCTCCTAGTACCCCACCTCTTTCATCCACAAATCCCCAAATCCCAAACCTGGGAATTATTCTTGACTCCACCTTCTACTATCCCTCTCCTACTCCTAATTACCGGAAGGCAGGTAATTTTGCCTCCAAATATTTCATTCATTCTTCTTCTCCAGTCTCCATAACATCTGTCCTATTTTAGGCCTGTTTATTATCCTATTGCAACAACCTGAATGGTCCTCCTGGCCAGAGTTTCTTCTCTTCTAGCCACCCACTCTACAGGTGCTGGAGTGGATATCTTTAGGTTGTTTGGGTCCAGCTTTTCAGATTCTGCTCCTTTTGACACCCTTTTTATTTCCCATGTCAGGATTCCACTTCACACTATAAATAATTCCGGTATAGCTCTTACCACATTCTATGTACTTGTTTACATGTCTGTCCCTCACACTAAATAAACTATGAGCCTCTCAAAGATGGGCATTTTGTCACACCAAGCTCTGCAGCCCAACGCCAGGCCTTTGGTGGACCTAATAAACACCGAATGGCTGATACTTCCTCGCTGAAAAATCTGCCAGATCTCCATGCCCACAGCAGTAATCAAGCTCTCAAACCAAAAGAAACAGACTACTTTTCCAGAAAAGGACATTTATAGTTTTATAGGCATTCTGTTCTTGTATTTGTTGTTTAACATGTTTTATGGACACAAATATTATGAGGAACATGTAGCTAGGAATAAATTGTATTGCTATAGCTAAAAGCACAAATCAAAATTTTTATCTCAGTAGTCAAATGTCATAATAATATTGTTGACCATAGTTTTTAGTGCCGTAAAGATAAAAACACAGAGGTAAGAGACTATTTTATAACCAGGTATGGTGCAAGAGTAACATATACATAAACCACTTGGACTGTTGTCTGCCTCCTGACTTACCCCAGGAAAAGAAAAGAATGGCACCCCAGCCTCTTTTATGCTGTTCTATCTACCTGGAAAGCCTTTCTTCACCTTTTGTTCCTGGAAGCTAGAGGAGAGAGAGATTCTGGTGAACTAAAGAAGTGGGAGTAGGATGTAGACCAGAATGGATGCAATCATTTCACAGTGGAGGTTTCTGCATCCAGAGGAAAGGAAAACAATGTAAATAAAAGCATGGATATAAGGTGGCCCAGCCTGAGTGTGAGGTTCCATGGGAGAATGTGGAGAGAAAGAAGTAAGATTCTTATAGCCAAGCCATTTTTTCTCATTTGACTCTCAAAGCAGCAGAGGATAAGCAACATTGCTATCCAGCGGGTCAATCTGCAAACATCTCTCTAGTCACTCAACAAAAATTTTCTGAACACCTAATATGAATCAGCCAAATGCTAGAGATACAAAAACAGGGCAAAATAAACAAAGCCCTTCCCCTCAAGGAGAAGGAGACACGTGAACAAGTGGCACTGCTCAAGGAGGAAATATGCAGAAAGCTCAAGGTGGTGTAAAACCATATGCAGTACTGACATTCTTCAGGGCGTTAGTTGCCCAAAGTGTGGCTGTCGTGTGGGAGAGAGTGCAAACTTCTGAGAAATTGAGGAAAATAGCTTTTGGTATTCAGAGAGCAATAGCTTTCTTCTCTATGTTCTCATCCCCACCCGAAATCACATTGGATTATGAGAAAAACTCCATGCACAGATCATTCCTTCCCTAATCCATAGTATTTCTGCCAAGACAACGGTGCCAGGAAAAAGAGCCCAAGTCCCACCAAGCACTGTCCACTGATTTTGTAAGCAGATCCTGAAGGATAGATAAGGAGTTCCTCAGGCAGTGGGGGTGGAAAGAGAGCTCACCAGGCCAACAAGTTACAACGATATTCTGGGCAAAGGGAACAGTTTGTGCAAAGGCGTGGAAGTGTGAGAAACCATAGTGGTTTAGGGAAGGTACAAGCTTTAGTGTGAACGGAAGCAAGTATGGCAGAACTGCCAGGAAATGAGGCTGCAGAGCTATATTGGTCCCACATCATGCAAGACTTTGTCTGCCATCACAGGGAACAAAATGAGCGTGCTGTGCTCTCTCCAAGGGCGTAGTGTTGTGTAGCAAAGAAGAAAAATTGCAGTGGGAAATGTAGACCGGGGGCTTGATTAATGGTAAAGCTGAGGAGTTTGGATTCTAACTTGCGGGTCATGGAGCATTACCTAAGTTTGGGATCTAATCTGAGGCAGGTGAACTGCAGGGCCGACTTTACACACCGTTCCTTACACTTTACAGCAACTGGGTCTCTTAGATATCAGTACCCTGCTTTCCAGGGGCTGGAGCTCACCTGCATGCTGCTTATCCAGCAAACAGTGGCTGAACACATGTTTCCTAGTTCTCTCTCCCAGATGAGGGGACCCTTTCCTTCTATATTCTTCAGTGCATCTGCTCATGAACTAGCACCATCATTAGACTTGAGTGACATCAAGTGTATCCAGTAACAATATCTGGTCTTCTGGACAAAATTTATTATTTCATGACCCTGCTCAACCCTATGTTGGCACCTCCTAACATGGAGAATGACCATTGTTACCTGTGCCCCCTTGACTGATAGGGTGATCAGACCTTCAGTACCTTTTCAGACAGGAAGAATCAGGCCGAGGCAGAAGCACCAAAGGCCTTGGCCCCAGCACTCTGCTCAGCCACCTCTGGCCTTGGGGGTTTGCTTAGTTCGTTTTTGGGGAAAAAAAAAACCCCAGGCCTACCTCCCTCTCTCCAAATCAGAACCCCTCTGCCCAATGCCCATGTTGATAAATTGCTGCACTTAATGCCATGGCCTCAGTCTTTAGGGAGGAAGGCTTCACGTTTGCTCTTCTCCTTGTGAGAATGGAGCCTAATTCATTCTTGTCCCGGCAGCATAATAAATAACCTGGCCCTGCTGGCAGGGAGTTTATTAGAGACTGATGGGACATTTAACAATAACTGGGGGGCCTGTGATTTATTAGGTAGGGAGGTGCATGGCGTCTCCAAAGACTGGGAATGTGGAATTTAATTGATAAAGCGGCTGTCAGCAGCAATGAGATGCACTCAATAGAATATGCACTTGAGGGATTCTCTTTGGAGCTGTCAGGAAGGGTTTCTGCTAATCATATTCAGCCCCTGCGGACGGTGGTGTCTGCTGGATATCTGGATGAGAGACAAATGGCAGGGAGTAGACTCTGAAAGGGGCCTGGGGAGGGGTGCACCTGTCATTGCCCAGCCCGATGGAAGAATGTGATACACATGAGCAAAAGGAAAAAGGATTTCTATCACCCTAAGTGAGGGCTCCCCTTCAAGAGGTCTTTGTCTCTCTTCTGTGAGCTGCTCAAGAGAGCAAGAGGTGCTGAGCACCCACTTCCTGGAAAAGGAAGGAATTGGAGGAGTTAAATGGCAAAAAGAGAGATTTCTTCTGGAATTTTAAATTTCTTAAACCCTGAGGTTTCTACACCAGAGATTCTACCTTGTTGTTCACTGACACTCACATACACAACACCCACACCCAAATGCCATGGCTACTTCTGCCCTCCCCCACACACCACAGTTACCCCACATCCAGAGAGCCTCCTTTGAACCCCCCATTCAGGAGGCAGCTGCTTCTGTCACTGCTGCCTTCATGCCAAGAGCAGAGCCACAGAAACTCAGATGGATGGAGTCTCACCTTTTCTTCCTCTTGTCTCCCCTCTCCAGAGACCCCAGAATCCAGACTGAGAACCTGGAAACAGATACTTGTGGTCTTGAGTGTGCAGGCCACAGAGCTACCTTCCCCCCCTTGGCCCACCCTCCAACCAGTTTCCTGACAACAAGGTAGATTGCTTTCATCTCTGAGGGCCATCGGTGAGGGCACAGCTCTGTCCTCAGACAGCCTCGAGCCTTTCCATGGCAGCTCTGCTCACATTTTCTATTCTCCCCTCCCTCAGGCTGTTCAGCCTTAAACAAGGCCTTTTAAGGCCAAGTGGAGCTCTCTCAGGCCAGTCTGTTTCCCTCCTTTGGTCCTCCTGCAGCTATTCCTGGGTCCCAGGAGATTGGTCTGCCTCCTTGTTCCCTCCAGGGAGAGAAAGGGCAGGGGAAGCAATAGCCAGGAAAGAAGTAATTGTCACTGTCTAACCCTGAGCCTCCGTGGTGATACTGAGGGACCTCTGAACAGAATGGATACAGCATCTCGTTTGATTAAATCAAACCCCTCCAGCAACCTTGTTAAATTAAACTGACAGGTGGGAGCAGATGAGAGAGGGCAGAGGGATCATCGCCTCGGGTGGGGGCAGGGGAGGTCCAGGGCTGAAGTTGGTACGATCAGATGGTAGCCGAGCGGCAGCCTGCCCTCTCCCGTATTTACTGACTATAGATAGGAGAGGAGATTGATGAATGTGAGATGCTTAAGTACCTGTCTGAGCACAGGCTGTGAAACCGTCGCAGAGGGAGACTGCTGCCTCCCGTATGGGCTGCAAATCCCCGCGGCAGTCAGACCTCACATTTGGAACACTGTACTTGACATTTCAGAGAGCCTTTATGCACACTTTACCTTCACAACAGGCAGGTAGCAGGGGGATTATTTGCCCCACTTTGCAGTTAGAGAAACTAAGGCACAGAGAGATAACAGGGCCAACAGAAGTCAGGCAGCAGAGTCAGCCCAAGACCCCAAGCCTCCTGCTTGCCAGTCCTGGCCCACATCTCCTCCAACATTATGCCATATGGCAGAATTTCCCAGGATTCACTCCCTGGACTGCCATCTCTTTTCCCACCCACCAGAGAAATGTAAACCGCACAGCTTGCTTTGGGAGTCATCAGGAAAATGCTAATTCCCAACCAGCTTAGTGCAGCTCACCTGCAAAGCACGGGGCTAGCTTCCAAAGGTCACGACGCCACTCATATCACTCTCCCACATGGCCAAGCCCTTCCAAGTCATTTCTACTCTACCTAATGACGACTCAGGGGCAGGGGGAGAGATATCATCGGCTGAACCAGCAAACAGCAATTGTAGAAGGATAACACCGCCACCCTGCTGGCTTCCTCACCTGTCACCCAGTTCCTCACCTGCCAAAGCTAATTTTCCACTCACCAGTGGGTGAGAGCTCATTTCAGAGTGTCTAAGTCACACACACACACGCGCACACTCACTCATGTATATGGATACAGAGCACCATTGTGAATAGACTAATGCTTCACCTCACCCAGGATGCCCCTGTTCTCACTTCAGAGATTTGTGTATTGACACCTCCACCCTTTCCAATCTCTTTTTCAGAACGGAAGGACACTGGTGTGGGATGCTAGCAAAAGGTGCATACTGATGGACCCTGCCATCACACACCAATTAATGATCAGATCCTGGGACACAGGAAACAAAGGACAGGGAAGAGGGGAGAGAGGAGCAGACTTTGAGCCGCTGTCACCCATGACAAGGGGTGCTGGGTGAGATAGCTGCCACAAGGCAGTAGCATTTGCTTGATGAGAACAAACAACTGTCCACACTATCACAAGACAGTGCATATGTGCCACAGCAGGCATAGGGTCACCATGCTCTCTCCCCGTGGTTACTGAATGATTTTGATTACCACTCTTGACCTGAAAAAGATAGCAAAGAGCAGACAGACAGACAGGTTGAAGACACTTAGCCCGATATCACCAGCCTCCTAAACTCATCTTTGGGGACTGTGATTGGCCACACCCAAACCCAGCATCCCCAGTTTGTCTATCTGAAATCATAGAATGGATCTCCTCTAAGGTAAGGAGTCGGATTCCTGTAGAAACACCTGCCAAAGTGACACGAAGGGGAAGGAGGCCTTGCCTGAGTGGGGGAGGAAAGATCACTGGATCTGAGCTCCTGTGCTGGTTCTGCCACTAGCAACCTGGTGACAAGGCAGGTCACTTAACATTTCTGCACTTTCCTGACTTGTAAAATCATATCCTTGGGCAGGATATGCAGACCATTAGAGTTTTAAAGTTTAGTGATCACAGAGAAGAAAACGGAGCCCCAAAGAGATGAAATTACTTGTCCAGGGCCACGCGGTGAGGCAGTGGAGTGACCGAGAGGGAATAGGTTCTGGAGCTGGAGCCGGAGCCTCTGGGTGACCCGAGGGGAGTTCTGGCTCCTGTCCTCCGTCCTCATCTGCAGAATGGAGGCCTAAGGCGCCCCTGCCTCCAAGAGCTTGGGAAGAACAAATGAGTGCCTGACACAAGGAAAGCCTTCAATAGATGTTAGCTACCATTACTTTGGGTGACAGACTGGAAGTCAGACCCACAGATCCTGACTTCTGGTCTTTCCATGAGGTCACAATTCCCTGATTATCTATGAGGTCCTTTTCAGCTGCAAAATTCTATGATTCTAAGTCAGAAAGATTGAAATGCAAGTTATTTCCAAAACCCTCCAGGCAGAGACACAAAAGACCATTCGGGGGATTCATTATTCACTCTCCATTGCCTCAGTCACTTTCTATGGATGATGATTCATGGGGAATAATTACTGCAAAGAAAACCTGTCCAGAGGCAGTGGGGAGGGAGGGTATCACAAACCGAAGCTCCCTTTTCATGTTCAGCTCCTATTCTTCCATACGTATCTTCATTTATTAAGAGATGACGTTGTTTCCGGGCCTCATGGCCTCTCCATTCTGGGAACTTGAGGCTCTCTCTTGGTATAGACTCTAGCTGCCGGGAGTCACAGCTCACCCACCCCCACTCCAGCCCCCACAGAGTCCCAGGCAGAGGCTCCGGTCTCTCTGGTCAAGCAGAAGCCCTCTTAGAAGCAGCTGTCACTCCTGGCACTGGCTCCCCTCAGGGTCTCCAGGCTGACGTCTGATCAGGGCTAGGGCAAATCTCTGAAAAAGGCCAGAAGAGGGTTAGGAGCCAGCCTGATAGAAGCAAATATGCAGCAAGCCAAGCTTGAGACGTGACCTCTTTATTTCCTCACCCCATGGCCTCAGGAGAAGAAGCAGGGAGGGACCCTTCTTCCTCTCTTGCTCACAAGTCTCCCCCTGGCAGGCTGCCAATGCCTCATCCTTGCTCACAGCTACCAGAAGCCTTAGTGGAGATGGCCAAGTAGTGTGTAATCAGATGAGCTTGTGCGCTAAGTTGCAGGCCATGGTAAGGTTACAAGGAAGCCAGTACTGGGCCTCCGGGGAATGGGATGCTACACACTGTCCCCAGGAGAGCACTGGGGCAGTGAGTCACTTTCCTTTTCAGTGCAGCTTGCTTCTCCCAGCATTAGTCTGCACAAATTCCATAAGCATTTCCCTTACTGTACCCTGACATTCTTCAGGTATTCTTTGCAACTGAAAAATATTTGCTCTTCCAGCAAATATTTGCTTCCCAAGTAGCAATGAGACCATTGCTTAGATACTATAAGCACTAGACCCATAGATGCAAGTTATTCCAAATAGGGCTCAATAGCAGCCCATAGATTAACTGTTCATTATTTGGACTAGTCTAACTTCACACTTAAAATTCCCTGTGAAGTTTTCAGGTGAGATAGCCCATTCATACATGGAGTTTTCTCAAAATACTACACTGCTTTTCCCTCCCTCAACACCTTCCTTGTGTGCCCTTCCAAAAAGTTTTAGCAACTGCATAACTGATAGCCTGGTGTTGCAACCCAGCAACTTTGTAAAGAAATGAAGGTTGTGAGTGTGGTGTCTAACTTAGCACTCGATGTAAAAGTGGTGGTGATTCTGTGAATGGGGAACTGCTAGGACTTACTCCTCAACGGCTCTAGTCATCTCAGTAATCCACCTCAGGGCACATCCCCCCTGCTGTCTGCAGAGTAGGGAAGTAGAAAGAGGAAACAGGGAAACCTTGTTCCATCACCACACAGACCAATCTCTTTGGGTCTCAGTAGCTCTGGGTACAGTGGGGAGAATGACACTCTGTGTTTGAGGACACTGAAAGCCAGGAGCTTTTTATGACTAGAGTCTTTGATTCCTCCACCCGGCTAAAAGAGTTTTCAATTAAAACCCAAAGCGAATCTCTCTTTTGGAACTAAGAGGCCTCCCAACACAGAGGCCACCTGGTCCCTCTGCTGTCTCCCCTGGTGTTGGAACTGTGAGAGGCAGAGGAGCCCAGTCCTCTGTCTAAGGTGGCAGAGGAAGATGTCGCAAAAGCTAGGAGTCCAGATTCTCCCAAGAATAGCGAGGCCTCATTCCAGTGTCTCCCCCACCATTCACCCCAATGTGTTCACACTCAGACGCGTAATCACTGCTCAGCACCTCTGGGCCTGCCTGCTAGGCAAGGTCTTCTGACTGGAGAGAAACCGTTGCACAGGAGTATCTGAACACATCCCAACAGCATATGTTTACCTAGGGTCAGCCTTTCCTGTTGATGCTCAGGAGCTGAGGGGGGCAGTGGGGAGGGGGGTTGGGGTAACGGCTGTTGGTAGCCCCAAGGGGTGGGGGTGGAGCATGACAGCACTGGGGACATGGCCCCCACCCTTGGGAGGGTGATTTTATGATGAGGTTTCCAAACTGTGTGGTCACATATCCCTTTCCTTACGTCAGGACGAGCTCCCCAGCTCTTCTGTTGAAAGTGGAGATGAGATGGACACCGCCTCACCCAGGGGTGTGTCTTCCAGAGTTGGCTGGGACTTGGTGGGTGGGAGCCTCCAGGTGGGGGCCGTGGAGTCTGAAGCCAGGAGCATGGCAAGGTTTCCATTGTTTAATGTAGGATCTGAGCTCTGTTGGGACACAACTGGTTCTGCCTCTTCCTTTATGCTCAGTCTTGGGTGCCAAGACCTTCAGGCTCTGGCAGTGGAACAGAGGGGGCCACCCTCCCTGACTAGGCTGGGCAAACCCCAAGTCTGACACCCTTAGACACCGTTTTCAGGAGCTGCACCCTCCCCCTCAGGAAGCATAACCAATATAGACTTACCCCCACCAGCAGGGGCAAATGCTGAGATGCCTTCTGAGGGTTCCATCCTAGCTCTGGATGGCTTTGAGAAAATATGTTCACAACCAACCTCAAGACCTTTGGCTTATTATTTTCAAGATCATTTCATGCTCCCTCCAGGCTGAGTTTCAGGGGGCAGAAGGAAGGAGGCTGAAACATTTGATTCCTCTTCAGCAAAAATGAATCATGTCCCCCATCCCCCATTCTCAACCCTGGAATATTTACCCATGTTTACATTACCGTGGCAACAGGCTTTATTCTCTACCACTTAAACCCTTTAAAAAAAAATGTAAGGCAGACCTTTTTCCTACTCCTTCCTCCCGTTCTCCCCACATGACAGAGCTATCTGTTTAGAAACAAGTGAGAGCTCCATATTCCCCAGGGTAATACTGGCTTTCTCGGGGGGAAGGGGCAAGAAAGTTGCCATGGCCCAGCATCACGGAAGGACTTCAGAGTTTGACAGTAGTTGTCTTCCAAAGTCCTATGAGAACCACAGTCATGGCACCTCTGACTTGTCCGAGACCTCGCTTTTGAAGACCACACTGGAATTATGGCTATCAATCTTTTTCTTGGCATCTCCTTGACTTTAAAAGTGGATGGAGTACAATTGGGTTTTGTCAACAATATGTTCTTCATCTCTAAGATAGATGCCTCTAGTCCTGACTACAGATCATTGTCAAAATAGAGTTTGTAAGGAGTATAAAAGTGTTAGATTCACATAGGTTTAAACTGTCAGCAAGGCACACTGAGCCCAGTAAAAGGAAAGCATTTGGGCAAGGTCATACTGTGTTGTCAATAACCTATCCACCCAGTCCTAAATTCTTAACCAAGAAATCATTCTGCATCTCTTGGAGTTTTAACCATAGACACCCTGCAAACTTCCAGGAATACCAGGGTTAAACTTGACTTTAAAGACTGTTTCAACCACAGACCCACAAACGTTTCCCCAACGTCTCCTACTGCCGCCACTGTGCTGGGTGCTGGAACAACAAGGCCCTCCAGGCTGGAGAACCCTCGTGTAGTGTTTCTCCCCATGTAAGTCTTTCCCCACGAACTGTATGTTAATGGCAAGGACCCCCTTCTATCCCAATCCTCTATGATTCAACTCCGGTAACTGGTTCAGCTGGGCTGCAGACCGCAGCTCCATCGTTCGGGGTGGTGCCCACTCTGAACACGCCTCAGGTCCCATGAAAGGGGGTCCCCTTGGGGTTCTCCTTTCACAAGTGCAAGAAGCCAGAGGGTCGGCGTGGCGATGATGGGCGGATTTTGGCCCCAACCCCTCTCAACGGCCGGCCAGAACAGCAGAAGGAAATGTGATTGCAGGCACTCCCAGGGGGCTTTGGAAACGCCTGAGCAGATTCTCAGGTGCATCCCTTGGCGGTCTCGTTTTCTGACCCACGCGGCGCTTGAGCAGAGACCGCGAAGGGAGGGCTAGCGCCTGGGCTTGGCGAGCAGCTACGAAGACTCAGGCTTCCCCCTGGGGTCTGGCGCACCTGCACATTCTCTTTCTTTTCCCTAGGTATGCATGGGCGAGCGCTGCCCAGCTTGGTCCCAACGAGGCACTCCGGGCTAGGCCGAAAGACGTGGGCAGGATCCCCTACAGTTGAGGACCTGGAGTTAAGGGGAGGCCACGCGGCCGGACTCTGCAAAGTCCTCACGTGTGAAGAAGTTAGTTTCTAGGCCCCGCTCCACACAAGCGGCGCCCTTTGCTGACCAGCATCGGAATGACAGCCGCGCCCTCATTCTCGGCGCCCTCACGGTTCTGTCTCAGAGACCCCAGAGTCCGCCTCGGGCAAAGTTCCCGCCGTTAGTTACCCTGAAACAACGGGTCGCCCATTGCCTTTATTATTCCCAGGCCCTGCAACTCAAGCTCCGTGGCGCCTAGGCGCCGGGCGGGGACCGCGGCAGCCCAGACGCGGACGCGCGCGGATGCCGGCGCGGCGGGTCCCGAGAGCGGCCGCGAGGAGCTGCCGCGCCGCCTGCGGGCCGCTCTTCTGTCCGTCCGCCGCAACGCCGTCGCCTGGGGCCTGGCTGGGGCTGTCACCCCTCGGGTACTCAGGCCGCGCGTGTTGAGTAGATCGGAGCATCTCTGAGTCCTCCCTTGTAGCCCCAACTTCCAAGAGCTTCGGAAGAAGCTGGAGCAAGAGCTGGGAAAGCTGCCGCCCCCCCAGGACCGGGGAAGAGGAGGGCCTGCTCCCCGACTCCCTGCCCACCCCGCTGAAAGCAGGCCCCTTCCCGTTACTCCGGTTGATGTTTACAAAGAGAATCACTACCTGACTTTGCCGTGTTTATTTATTTATTTTTTTGCCTTTTTCACGTGTTTGTCTCATCCCCTCCCGCCATATACGGTCTTAAGCTCAAGGACCCTGTCGGATTCAATTCCCCGGACCTACAGCCGTGTCGGGGTTCTGTAGAGTCTCCATTGCTTTATGTAAAATAACGGGCCCAGCGGCTCCTGGGCTCCACGGGCAAGGGGTGGGCTGGGAGCACCCTGGACTAGAAGGTAAGGTGGACCCACACTTTCGGAGTCCACTCTTGGATACTTCCCAAGTTCAAAGGAGCTCCTGAGTGCCTTCTTGGGCGGAGAGTGTTCCTTTTCCGAACCGAATTTGGGAAACCCGGCCGACACTAAGGCACTCAGCCTCTTACGAGGCCGCCTCCAGTGCCGGCCGGTTAAGACGATGCTCCCTTTTTTAAAAATGACCAAACAGTGGGCCACGTGCTTTGTTGGGGGACGTCTGTACAGTCTGGCGTGACGCCTGCCGCGCAGGCAGGACCAAGGGTCCCCTCGGTCACCCCCCAGGGGCGGCGGCCCTCGCCGGGTGCAAACACCAGCCCCTGGGCCCACCCGCGGCAGCCCAGCCCGCGCCCCCCTGTGCGCTCTTCTCATTGGCCGAAGGCATCCCCCCTGCATTCTCATAGGCTGTCCCACTTTTTCCTCCGCCCCCAGCACGGACAGCGCGCCGCGAGCAGCCAGGAAGGCTCCCTGAAGTCCCGACCTCGGAGCAGAAGCCCGGCTCCGCACTGCGAGGCGCGGAGCTCAGGCCGCCCGGCAGAGCGCGCGGTTTCAGCCCGGGACTCTGGTGGAGCGGAGCCCAGCAAATGGGCGCGTGAGGAAGAGGGGCAGGGAAATGGACTGCTACTTGCGCCGCCTCAAACAGGAGCTGGTAAGAGCGGAGCCGGCGCCAGGGGGCAAGGCGGGTGCTCCGCCCCGACGGGTACCTGCCCCCCCCCCGGGCTCCGGGAGCAGGGACGTGCGCGGGGTGGAGGACGGCCAGAGAGGACAGGGGGGAGCGTGGGTCGGCAGGCAGAGGGCCCTGGCCGAAGGGAAAGGGTCCACCAGGAAACTTGGAACCTAGATTTGTACGCGAGGGAGGCAGACGCGAACAAGTGACGGAGACTGAGCGAGCGAACCAAACCTAGACTGCAGTGTGCCGAGAGAGCCCGAGGGAGAAAAGAGGACGCACCCCGAGATGGGCAGACCCGCAGCCGGAGCGGGACTCGGGCGCCCGCACGGAAAGAGCGGGACGCGCGGGTGCCCGGCCGCCAGCGCTGCTCTGGGCTCGCCGGAGCGCGCGGGGCAGGCGGGGCGCCGGGAGGAGGGTGCGCGGACCGGATCCCTGACCAGGGCAGGGGGTCAGTCGGGACCGCTCGCTCGAGGGGAGCTGGCACCGCCTGGGGCCCCCAGCTCTCGGGTTTGGCGGAGCTGGCGCGGCTGCGGGGGCAGGCTTGGCCGGCTGTCTGTCCGGGCTTGTCTGCCAGCAGGGAGGGGGCTGGCAGCTGTACTGGCGGGGGAGGGCCCTGCGCGGGAGGAGGGACGCCGCCTGGCAGATCGCGAGCGGGAGCTGCGGAGGCCCGGCCAGATGTCAGGTCTGGACTTGGAGAGTGCGGAGGGAGCGTGCGGAGGCCGGGTGTGCAGGGGCCGGGAGAAGTAGCTTTCGTCTGGGGGGAGGAAATCACCCCAGTGGGGGGAGGGTGCCTGGTTGATTCTCAGACTGCATACACCTACTCGCCCTTACCCCACCCGGCACCTTGTCTGTTCCTTCTGCCATCAGAATTCAGACATTTATGCACGTTCACCCACCCGGCCTCCATGCCCATCTCTGTCACCAAGCTCGATCTCGCGTCGTCTCCCCTGCCTCTTCTTGTCTCTCTTCGTTTGCGTCTCTTACAGTCGATCTCTTCTCAGACTCACCTCTCTCCCATCCTCTTTCTTCTTACTTTTCAGAGCCAGGGGCACCCAGGCTCACAACAGCAGATCTGGATCCAGAAAGTGCCATTTCATGGCTCTCCAGATTCCATGACAGCCTCTCCCACTCCTGCCTGCAAACCACACTCTTCGCACTGGGAAGGGAACTTGGCAGCTTATTAGGGGGCCAGCTTAGGGGGACAGGGGTCTTGAAGCAGCAGGTGTCCTCATTCATGCTTCCTGATCAAGTCGCCCAGGACTCTTTCTGTCTGTCCCCCTCCAGGGCCTGCCTTCTCAGGACAATGGTCACTTCTGGCCCTTCCTCTTGAAGCCATTTTTGTGGGACCCTCAAATGGCAAAGTTACCCAGAGACATGCTCCATAGGTGAGGGACAGAAGAATATCCATCATGTCCCTTCCCGTACATGTTTTCACATGCATCCGTTGTCAGTTTGAAATCGCTGGTCCCAGCCCACACTTAACACAATCCTGATTTTCTGATAGTCCAATAGGAGAAAGAAAGGTCAAGGCTGTTACATATAATGTCTGAAGTCCAAGGCCCATGCTGAGAAAACAATCTCATAGAATCCTCTTTTTATGCTTGGAATCTGGGACCACACCACCCACCTCACAATCTGCCTTAATAGAAGATTTGTGGGTGTTTCTGGCATGGGCTTGAATTTAAAAATCCTACTGATTTGCATTTTTTACAGCACCCTAGGTGGGAGGTGGTGAGGGGAGGAAGACAGAGTGGATGCCAGGAGAATAAAAAAGGCAAACAGGAATCCGCACTGAGCTGAGCTCCAGGCCTTGATTTGCCCCCTCTCCTGCCAAGGACTTGAGCCCCAGTCCCTGAGAGGAGGAAGGGGAGAGGCTGAAGTCACTGAGCTCCCCATTAGCTTTCATTTGGCCCTTTGTCTGAGCAGCTTCAGCCTTTGACTCTCTTGGAGAGGAAGCCACATGCCTGGCCTGGGGCCCAGAATGACACTCAGATGGGAGAACTCTGCACCCCCCACCCCTGGTGCTCCACCCCCTCCCCAGTGCCAGTCTGTCCAGAAGTGAGGCAGAGCAGAGTGACAGGCAGAGCTATTAGAGTCTTGTTCACTCCCCGACACCTCAGCGCAACTCTTAGGTAGCTGAGCCAAATCTCAGGGCCTCAGTTTTCCCAGTGGGAGTGAAAGAGAAAGTAGAGCTGTTAGCCCAGGCTCAGCGCGGGCTCCTCTAAGGACTCTGGGGACTGAATCCAACGCAGCTTGGTCGTGAGATAAGATGGTGTTGGTCTGTTTATACCCCAAGTCTGCAGTGAGGTGGGAAAGGCGTACAGTCAGTCCATGTCATGCCTTTGTGGGGGTAGAGGATGTGTGTGTGTGTGTGTTCATCCCAGGCAGAATCTTCCCTGCCACCCAAGAGGACTGTATGTCACCTGGCTTTGCCCTACATTATACATACATAGTACATGCCCATGAATGGCGTTCATGTCATATTAGTCAAGTTCTACATTCACTTATTCCACTAATACCCTTTAACAAGCATGCATCCTGCAGGCACTGTGGGTTAAATCTGCTGGAAAAGAAAACATTGATAGGTTGTGAAATTATCTTTGTCAAGGGTGTTCTGCACTCCACTCCCGCATCTTGGCCCTGTGCTTGTCCCAGAAAATCTAGACAACAGTCTGTTCCTGAAAACCAAAGTAGCAGAATTTCCTAATGTCCTGAAGCATAAAATTTGCACTATAACAAGTGAGCATTTGGGGGATCCTGGCTCAATTGGGCTGATGTCTAGAGAACTGGCCCTTTCTTCTTGCCTGGAAGGGGACAGAGATCATGTTTCAGGGATGAAATGTGGCAGGAGAGTCGTGGCAGCAGCTGACACACTTCTTCACTAGGATAAGGGGCTCAGGACTCCAGCTACGCAGCGGGGAACATCTCTCCCCTCCAGCAGCCAAAGGGGGCCCTGCATGAAACACAAGGCCTTGGGACCAGCTGTTCCTTACCCACTGCTCCCTTGAGGGCTTCCAACGAACGGGGTAGACACAGGCTCACAGAGGAAGCAGATGTCAGATGCTCACAGGGCATTCCTCGTGAGTTCGGATCGGTGTAGAGCAAATGCAGTGTTACAGGCTGAGTGATAGGGGCTCATTAAGTATAGCCAGGCTGGGAAGGCATCCTGGAAGAGGAGGAGATTGACGGAGGGCCAGCTCCTGGAATGTCCATCCTAGCTGAGGCATGGTGAAACCGCTGAGGAGCTTCTATCAGTCCAGGGAACGTCCTACAACTTGGTATTCCCAGAAGACAATTACCTGGCCACTAGAGGCCAGAAGTTCAGGAGGTTCTGGCATATGGTGGAAGACCAGGGCCTAAAGGCAAAATAAAGAAGTGAAAGAAAGGTGACCCAGAAGATACAGTAGGAACTGCCTTTGGCCCAGGGGGCAAAAGAGCAAATTTCCTGAGACAGAAGAAAGCTTTTGCAAAGGATCTCATACCGTGGCCTCCCTTGATGCTTAGCTCTCAGTTGAAGAGGACATTGGACTAGATGATGTGGGACGGTCAGTGGGAAGAGTGCGGAGCGCAGGGTTTGGGGTTAGAACAACTTGAACTCGAGTCCTGGCCTCATGTGACCCTGGTAGATGACTTAACCTCTCTGTGCCTTGTTTTCTCATCTGTAAAATGGGGCTTCAGAAAGTTTCTACAGCTACTGTCAAGATCAAATTACAATTTATGTATGGTGCCTCCCCAACTGTATGTCCTTAGCATGCAGTGCAGTACCTGACGTGTTGTAAGCACTTGACAAACTTGATAATGGACTGATCAGACTGGTGTGCACAAGTCATTCACCCACAGAACACATTTACTCAGTTCATACTATGACGGAAGCACTTTATAAGGAACTAGTGCTGTCGTTACAAGAATGGAAACACAGAACCTGACTTCAGGGAACTCACAATTTAATATGAATGATAATACTAACAGTTATCGATCTTAACATTTATTGATATCCTAGGCATATAATGTATTATGTCATTTCATTGCCAGAGCAACATTATGAAGTTGTACTTCCGTTATTCCCATTTTATAAATGAGACATGGGGAAGTTAAGTGACTTGGCCAAGGTCATAGAGCTGATAAATAGCAGAGCTAGGATTCAAACGCATCCAGTCTGACTGTAGAACATACACTGTTTACCAGTACATGTATGCAAAGCTCTAGTACAGACACAGAGGATACTTAGTATATATGAGAGGCACAACTTCCATGCTCTTTCTAAGGGAGAAATTACCTCTAGCTGGGGATCAGGGAGAGCTTCGTGGAAGAGGTAGCACCTGAGCTAGACCTTGAGGGATAGATAGTGACACGAACAGGAGAAAAACAGCATTCCCGGCAGATAATGAAACAGCATGAGCAAAAGGCACAGAGATGGAAGTAATGAGGATGTTCCAAGGCTGCCTACGGGGGATGTCTGAAGACTCACTTGAATCTGGCTAGAGCACAGGGTACGTGCAGAGAAATAGTGGGCAACAGGGCAGACAATGAGGATCCTTGAGTGCCACGCTGGAGTCTGACCTCTTCTATGTGCGTCGCAGAGCAGCACGATCAGAGACATGCGCTGGAATCCAGGAGGCAGCACGCGGGGCGGGGAGGGGAGGGAGGAAACTGAGGCAGGAGGATGAGTAGGAAGTTATGACAAGAGTCCACACAGAAGAGTATGAAGGCCTGAACCAGAAAGGAGAAAAGAAAAGTGACTTCTTGAGGTCCTGGGCATGCCCAAGGGCCTTGACTGATGGTAGTGGGGAGTAGCTGAAGATGGTCAGGGGAGAAGGGCTGGGAGAGGCGGAGAGGCAGGCTCCCTGAAGCGCTAGGACTGTCCGCCTCCCGCCTGAGCCCCCAGTAGGTGGGTCAGCTGGGGAAGTGGGCTCATCCATCTCACACTTTCTCCTTTCTTTACACTCCTCCCTCCTCCAGCTCTTGGCAGGGTTTCCACTTTACCTTCCTGTTGAGAGTTCCAGCCAAGAGCAGGGAGCTGTGAAGGTCCCTATTCACTGAGCTGGAGAATGGGCCGCTTGGCAAAAGTGGGGCTTTCCCCATTTCCGGCCTCACACCTCCTTCTAGCTTCCAGAGGGGCTGAAAGGAACTGTGGGGATCTTGTGAGTAAAAGGGGTGGGGGAGTGAGCAGGGCACACCGCCAAGTCCATGGGCAAAGCTAGAGTCTGTGTCAAAGGATTCTGGCTGAGCTGGGAGAGGGCGTGAGATGGATGGATGGAGGGCACAGCTGTGGAATCAGTCGGGGCCTAGGAGAGGCTTGGGAAGGTTGCCGAGGATGCTGGCGTCACACGTTCCCATCCCCTCTCCTCCCACGCCACAAAGGGCCAGTGAGTGCCAAGGGGGAGGATGCTGTCCATGGAGAGCTGACCCCCCACTACCCCCTCCAGGGCTCCGGGCTGGAGGTCCAGGACAGTGGGGTTTGGCTTCCCAGGAACATTCCCCTGTACAGCCCCAGGCAGGCAGTTCTTTCCTCTTCAGATGGTTCAGTGAAGAGGTGCCTGCGTGGAAATGAACTGAATTGGGTCTTGGGACCCCTCCAAGACTTTGTACTTTTCCTCTCCATCTGATGGTCGTGCCCTTTTACACGTCCCACTGACTACCCTGGATTCTTCTCAACAAAAATCCCTTGAGGCTGGGAAGTCAGATTATGATGGCATGGGAAGCACACAGGCCTGGAGTAAGAGGGCTGGGCTTGGGGCCCCAGACCTCCTAGAAGTGTGCGTCCTATAAGAACCTCAGGCAGTGGCTCGGTGTCCCCACTGGAAGTGCTCAAGATGGCATTAGGGGATACTCGGAGGAAAAACTTTTAGTCGTACACACACACACACACACACACACACACACACACAGGGTGTTTCCATTTGTTTATAGCAATGTATACATTTCACGTAAGTTTTTATTTATATAAATTTATATTTAAATAGTAAATAGGAGGCTAGGTCGTATGTATATGGTGAAAATCATGAAAGAAGTCTAGAGAAGAATGTATGGGAAACACACCTCTCAGATCCGGTTTCCTAAGGCATAAAGTGGGGCTCACTCCACCTCCTAGCCAGCCTCCCAGGGTTAACTGTGGGGCTCAGATAAGGCCATGCAGAGGAGAGGCCAAGTGCCCCACACACATGACGGGTTATCATTTTGCAGTCAGAATTTGAAGCACCGAACACCGAAGGTGGGTGGGGCGGACCAATGTCTCGTGACTATTAGTCGGCTAGGGGTCCAGGCCAGGTCTCCAGACTATAGCACGGGGCTCTTTACAAACACTTGGCGGGTCCCCTGTGGCTGTCCAGCTCTCACGCAGCAGTGAAGCCAGGAGCTGGTTTAGACTGCTGCAGTGGAGACTAACGTTTGACATGAACATTTTTAGAATGAAATGTTTTGAGGCCCAGGAGATGCTAGGGGGTGGGAGATGGACTGTGGGGTGGGGGGTGGATGCAAGGAGCGTGAGGAGATCTTTCATGGCCTTTCTCAGAAAGGGTTCTCCTAATGGTGTCCGGGATGAGCTTATTATGGGTACTACGCTCGGTGGAGCCGGTTGGCCCTGAGGGTGCATGTGAGTTACAGAAAGCGGGATAGGGCTGTTAGCTCTGTTCTCACTCCAGCCAGTCAGGACCCAGTAAATCCTCTTTACCTCTCCTGCTGACCCTGGAGGGCAAGTTGGGTATGATTTGGTCCTGTCCTGAGGAAGGGCCTTTGGCTCTGAGGCGTGGGGAGGCCAGAGAGGAACTCAGCCCCCTACAGGCTGATGAATGGGTGTTAAGGGTGGTGATTTCTAGCTGGGGATTTTCTCTGTTTGGCCCTTGTCCTTTGCTCCCACCCTCTACTGCTCCCTCATCCCCCCCTTGAGTTCCCCAGGCAAGAGAAACCGTGGGATGTGAGAAGGTCCCACGCCCTGGATGCAAACAGCAGTTTGCCCTCTGGCTCTTTCTCCTTGGTGACGTCACCCCCTTGGGGGCTGGGAAAGGCAGCTTGCCTCTCTGTCAAGACCCCGCTGATACTACTGCCCCCCCACTTCCCTTGCGCTCTCTCCCGTTTCCTGCACTCTGCTTCCGTCCCCCTCTCCCTCTCACAGCTGCCTTCTCCCCCTTCAAGTGGGCCCTCCCTGGCATGAGTGGATGAGAGGATGCCGAGGCTTCCCTTTCCTTCCCCTGTCCTTCCTGTGTGTGGCGGGGATGGGAGAGAAGGGACAGGACAAGGGATGTATTTCCCCTTGATCAGACCAGGTTTGAGTGAAATCCTATCATTACGATGTGTTAAGGTTCACTGAGCAAGAAATGTTTGGAAGTTCTTCGGGAGTCTTTCATTAAGATAGCCCAAATCACCTCTAGGCCACGCCTAAACACAAATTACTTGATCTGATCTGTCCAAAGCTGTACCAGACAGGAACTCTTAGTCTCATTTGAAAGAATGGAGAAATTAAAAAACAGAATTTAAATCGCCTGCCCAGATCACACAGCTATTATATGGCAGAACCGGGATTTGAACCTTCTTGCATTTGTCTCCAGAACCTAAGATCTTAACCAATACAGAATATCATTTTCCAAATGGGTGTAATTTCAGCTCCTGCTTACTTAAAGGGGACCTCTTTTCTGGACAGCGCTGAATTCATACATACCCACACATTCATTCTCACTGGAAAATGGTACGAAATGTCAGCATGATTTCTGAAGGATTTTTCCGTAGTGGAAGAGATCGAGTGGGGTTATTTCATCCCCCACTGCCTCTGGCCTGGACTGTGGTCACTGCCTCTGGCCTGGACTGTGGTCAGCCTTCTGGAAGGAAGCCTGCGAGCAAGCTCAGACCCCTTGCCCCTTGGTGAAATGAAACCTTGAGAAATGTGCCTTCCCCTTTCTCCCTGTGTCCTGAGCAGTCTGGATGGAAGATTTGGAGTGTTCAGGGGCACTCAATATATGTTTCACGGGTATATAGCAAGTGTGAGGTGCTGGGCAGGTTCTGGGGAGACATAATGTATGGACTGGTCCCTGCACTCAAGCAGATGCTCAGAGAACCTTTCATGAGTGACTGAGTACTGGAATGTCGGGGGGAGCTGGGGTGGGTATACAAGTAGCAAGACTACAGGGAAGAATATTTTACATATCACAGAAGAGGTTCTGACCAGAACATGGAGTACGCCTATGGGAGCAGAGATAACCTGCATGGCAAGTGACATGGTCAGGGGTGTGTGTTGGGAAGACTGACCTGGTGGCTGGGAAGCTTCGAGGCAGCTTCGGCAGCCCTCCAGGAGATGGAAAGGCAGACCTGAGATACCTGGAGACAGGAACAGGGGTGGCTGGGTGGAAAAGCCGAAAATGACACTGAGGTTCCAGGTTGGGGGGACAAGGAAAGTAGTTTGAGGGAAGAGACAGAAATAGGGAAGTCAGAGAAGCGGTTTGCTGGGAAGGGACCTTGAGGAGTGTGGTTTGGGGCTTAGAGTCTCCTCTGACGCTGCTCTGGGTCTTCCCAGCTGTGGCCGAGCTGCCTCTGAAAGGACGGGGAGGTGGAAGCCAAAGAGGTCAGAGCAAGGGGCCATCGGCAGGCACAGGCTGGGGCTCCTTCTGCCACCACTCAAATAGAGTGTGCTTGCCCAAGGCCCCTAACCACCACTTCCTCTTGCCCTGTCTTGGGGAAGGTGCAGGGTGCGGGCAATCCCACACTCAGCAAAGGCCTCCTTGCCTTGAGGGACACTCAGTCCTCTGCTGTGCTACTGGCTCAGGAGAGCCTGGACAGCCCCAAACCCCCACCAGGGCCAGGCTTGGCAGGGGAGGGTTTGACTTGGAAGCCTCAGAGGGTCCATGGCCAGGGTCACCCTGCAGAGCCTCTGTGCCTGCCCTCCAAGTCCCTCCACCCCTCCACCCTGTGGGCTTAGCTCTGTGCATTAGGCCGAGGCTTGGAGGTAAGATGATCCTGTGGTCTCTGAGGGGCGTAAGAAACAGATGGTCCCTCACATGAGGTTTGCTGTTGGTAACATGAGCAGATCTCGAGGGGGAGATGGCAGGACCACAGCAGCTTGGACCCGGGGACGGGAACCTCGTGAATGTTATCAGATAAAGCTACCCTACCCAGCCTCCAAACTCGGCCCTCACCCAAGTCAATCTCTCAGCCCCTTCCAGCTGGCACCTGGGACTCGAGCCTTACACACCCACAGAGGGAGCGGGGATCTGGCCCCTGTGTCCCTCCCCTTGGCTGGGGCGGCAGAGCCCACTGGGCTGAGGGGGCAGGAAGAGCCCTGGAGCCCAGTCCGAGAGCAGCTGACAGAGGACAGGTGTCTGGAAGAGAGAAGGGCTGGGAAGAGCTGGGTGAGGGTTTCTGCAAACAGGGGCATCATGGCCTCCTCCTCTCTCTCCCGACCAGCCAGATGTGAACAGCAGGGAAAGGAAACCCCAGGCCTGCCCTTTCTCTTAGGGAATCAAGTGCTTCCTCTTCCTCAGACGTCCCTCTCAGCCCTTCTCCACTGCCCTGTGGAGGGCAGAGCGGCCCTAACGCCCACCCCACCGCCCAGACATCCTGAGGCCATGCTCGGTAGTTCAGACCACAGCACTGGGAGGAGATGTCTTGTGTTTGAGTTCCAGCAATACAGGTTGTGTGACCTCAGACGAGGTACTTCACCCGGGGCTGGTTAACTCACTCGTCAAAATGAGAACAATCATAGCAACCTCACAAGGTTTACATAAAGGTTAAACGGCACGATGTGCCTGGAGTACCCGGCTCGGTCACCATTACACAGTGAATGCCCGCAGACGGTTACTCTCCTTGTCAGCCTCGTCTCAGACTCGGGGGAGAAGAGGGCACGGTCACACAAAGACCCAAAGATGGCCACCACCACCCTGTGTACCCTCAAACTGATCTCAGCGCCACCTCTTCCTATCTATGCAGTCTTGAGCAACTTATCTGTGAGCCTCAGTTTCCTCATCTATAAAATGGGAACAATGCCACTGCCTCATAAAGTAGTTGGGGACATTAAATACAGATTCATACATATGCATATGTATACATGTAGGTAGCTTAGGAGAGTGCTTGCCTCTGCAAGTTAGCTGCCGTTAATATGTTTTCCTTTACGATCTGCACTCTACTGAGCTTAACAGAGGTGGGGTCCCTGGCAGGCTGGCGTGCCCCTGAAGGTGTGTGTGGTGGGGGGTGTCTAGGGGTAGGGCCGTGAGGGCAGCCCCTCCGCCTCCCCCACGGCTCACCGGCCCTGTGCTGTCTGTCCCCTACAGGTGTCCATGAAGGAAGCGGGTGATGGTTTGCAGGACCAGATGAACTGCATGATGGGGGCGCTGCACGAGCTGAAGCTCCTGCAGGTGCAGACAGCACTGGAACAGCTGGAGATCTCCGGGAGGGGGCCTGCCCCAGGCTGCCCTGAAAGCCCCCGGACACAGCCTGAGTCCCCTCGCTGGGATGGGGGCAGAGGTCTCGCCAGACCCGTGGCCTGCTCCCCTTCCAACCAACCTTCTCTTGGCAGCAAGGCCAAGTTTCCCTCCCATAGGAGTGCCTGTGGGAGGGGTCTGGCCGCCCTGCCCAGGACACAGCTGCCACAGCACCACAGCTGTGCCCGGCAGGGGCCAGAGCCGGTGGAACCCGACGACTGGACATCCACGTTGATGTCCCGGGGCAGGAATCGACAACCTCTGGTGTTAGGTGACAACATTTTCGCGGACCTGGTGGGCAACTGGCTGGACTTGCCAGAACTGGAGAAGAGTGGGGAGAAGGGCGAGACTGCGGAGGACGCTGAGCCCAAAGGAGAGAAGGGCCAGCCCCGGGAGCTGGGTCGCAGGTTTGCCCTCACGGCGAACATCTTCAAGAAGTTCCTGCGTAGTGTGCGGCCTGACCGCGACCGGCTGCTGAAGGAGAAACCAGGCTGGGTGACACCCACAGCCTCAGAGCCCCGGGCACGATGCTCGCAGAAGGCCAAGAAGCGGAGCCATTCCAAAGGCTCTGGACGTTTCCCTCTCCCGGGCACAGCAGAGCCCACCCGGGGGGGAGATCCTTCCCCAAGTCGCCCCAAGGCTCTGGAACCCTCACCCTCTGGCTTTGATATCAACACAGCTGTTTGGGTCTGAATCATAGAGACAGAAGGTTGACTGACCCCCAAAGGGCCAGGTCCCAGTGCTGGGACCCCTGGAAAGAGGGCAGGTGGGCGGTGTGGCTTTCAAAAGCCCGATTCCAAGTTCCTTTCCTCCAGAAAGGTTGGAGAAACAACAAGATACCTGGAGCAGGGTAGACAGGCTGGTGGTTGGGAGAATCTGTGGCCAGACTGGCCAGTGGGGGAGGCGGGGGCTCCTGGACAGAGAGAGTGAGAGTGTGTGTGTGTGTGTGTGTGTGTGTGTGTGTGTGTGTGTGTGTGTGACTGTGTGTGTGGCGCTCACTCTGGGCTGGAGGTGAAGCTGGGGAGGGGCCAGGGGTCAGAGACTAGGAAATCCTTTAGATACTCCTTCACTGCCCCTAAAGACCTCAGTCGAACATTCTGTGCGGGTTAGGGTGCTGCAGGCTCCCTAGAGAGGCCCCCAATAAAGACCTTGTCTCTCATGTCCCCAAGCTTGTAACTTTGCTTCCCTGGCAAAGCACTGCTCCAGGCATGGGTATTAAACCCCAGGCCTGGGCAGCTGGGAGCAGCTGCGGGCAAGTTTCCACCCCACCTCTTCCTATTGCCTTTGAGGTGTCAGCCGTACCTGGATCCTGAGAAATGGGCTGAATGAGTATATGTATAAGAAATACTTGGGGAAACCCAGGTCTTTCCAAAAGCACAGGAAAGATAATATGTTTGTTTAGCACTTTAAAGTTCGAATGCATTTTCGTATCCATCATCTCCTCGGGAAGCGGCCACGGAAGGCAGGTATTCTCCCCATTCTCCCGAGGAGGAAGCAAGCCTGGATAAGACCCCTGCCCAGGAACACGCCGCAGGCAGGAGGCAGACCAGGCCAGTGCTCGCCGAGTCCTGGAGTCTCTCCCTCCCTCCCCAGCACGCCTCCAGCTTTGAGCCCGGGACGGGACGCAAGAACCTCTGTCCATCAATAAGACAAAGGCAAGCCCAGAAGAAATTCACACGCATTTTTAAATTCCAGTTCTATCCCGTGGGCTCCCTCCCAGCCCGGCGGCTCTCGGTCCCCGCTTGCGGGCCGGGGCGGCGGGGCGGCCCCCAGCTCCCGCGCCTAGAGCGCTCCTCAGCCGCCTGGCCCCAGGGCCCGGCGCGCCCGCTCCGGCAGGGACCACCGCCATCAGCCCTCCCTCTCTTCTTCCCTCGCAGCCTCCCGCCGACCTCCCCTCTGACGGAGGGCGACAGCTGCAATTCAAGGCAAGCCGCCTTCCTGCCCTCGAAGCATTAGTAGCAAACTGGAGAAGAAAAATCGGAAGAAACTCTCTTCCTGCAGCCTGGGCCTCCCGGGGACGATGGAGGGAGGCGGCTTAGAGCGAGCAGCCCCTTAGTCTGAGTGGGGTGGTTAGAGTCACTCTCAGTTTTCCGCGCCATCCAATGGTAGACGTTTAGTGTTCGTGGAGGAAGGTACGAGAGGAAAGGCAATACTTTTTTTGAATGCTCGTTGTTTGCCAGGCAGTGTGCACAACATGTCTTAAACTTAAATGACCCTAGAAGATACTGTCCTTGGTGAATCCGTGGAGGCTCTCAGGGGTCGTGTAAGTTGCCCAGGTCAGGCTAGCAGCCAATGAAAGGACCAGGACCTGAAACAGAGGGTCCTCTGGCTCCCAAACCCCTGTCCTTTCTTTTTCTCTCCCTGGAGTTCCTGGAGTCTGCCGGCTGGCTAGCCCTTTCTGGAGGGGCAGGCCCCTGCCATCCTCCAGGTCTCCCCGCAGAACCATGACTCTTTGGTCCCGGGGGAAGGCCCAGAGGCCGTGACCGCCTTTGGGGGCGGTGCTGTGTGCATGTGTGTGCAGAATGTGTGGTGTGAAGATTCCACCGGAATTGCTGAGTTCTGAGAAGAGGGAGCCGTCCAGCAGCTATTCAAGACGGCACCAGCTCCAAGGTGGGAATGATGCCCCAGGAATCCAGGTCGCCTTTTGGTCATTCATCGGTAACTCATCCGCTTTGTGGACGGGCCGTGGCGATTCAGACCAAATGAACAAAACTTTATGAACACCTCCCAGTGCCAAGCATTTTGATAGGAGCTAAGAACAGAGCAATGAAAAGGACCCAGTTCCTGACCCACTGGGTCCAGCGGGAAGAAAGAAGCGACTCTTAACCCACTCGTTAGCCAGAAGGAATGCAAGGGAATGAAAACTCACTTTAACTTGGGCCACAACAGAACAATTAGGGGTGTGGCATTTGCTGCCGACAGATGTCAGGCACTGTCATCTTTGCGTTCTTATTTCCTTCTCACCACACTCTGGAAGTGGCTGCTGTTACTATTATTTTACATGGAAATGTTCAGAGAAATTAAGCAATTCACCTAGGGTCGCAGTGGCAGAGCAAGGATTGGAATAGTCCAAACTGACTTCCAGTCTTGTGCTTTTCGCACTACCGTACAAATTGTCTGTATCTGCTCCAAAGCCAAGTCAAGGGGAACAAAACCTGTCCCCCCTGTATTGCCCATGTATGGACCATTAGTGGAATGCCAACCGTCAGGTGGGGGAATTTTGCCTGGGTCTTGACAGGGCTGATGTGCCACCCCATCACTATGTCATGCTTTGCTAATGCAAGATTATGGCCTGTTCGTATACCCCCCATAATTTTTCCTTTTCTCCCTCCCCTTCTGGGACAATGATGGAGACTCTACTGAAGCTGAGAGAAGAGGTGACTGGGAACGCCTGGGGCCTAAACAATGACAGAGAATGTAGGGGCGGGGAGCTGTACGTATGAGGACGTAGTAGAAGCGAGCAGAGAGAAATTGACAGCTTAATTCTGCCCCCGGGGCTCATTTCATGGTTAATTAGGACATGCAAATAAGCTGGAAGCTCGTTTAAAACCCTCCCTGGCAGGGGGCGCCCACCTCACACCTGGTCCGCTTCCCTGCCAGGTACAAGGGTCCCCTAATTGGCCCAGGCATCTGCTCAGGGCCCCACCCGCTTCTCTGTGGCTCTGTGGCCAGAGTGTGTCTGTAGATGTCCCTCACCATGAGTAGGAGCTAGAAGAGTCTCTGCTGGGGACGGCCAGTGGGCCTGCCTGGGCTCCTCCTTTCTCTCTCCAACCTGGCAGACTTGGGACCCCTCTTTCCCAGAGAGCACAGGGCCCCTCTCCCTCAAGCACTTCCCCTGCACCCACCCCTCAGGTTGAGATTTGAACCCGAACTTGCTCTGAGGAAGAGAGACCTGGTTCAGCACTCCCTCCCCTACTTCTCCAGAGCCCTGTGGGGGACACAGCCCCTTTTTCCCCAGCCACACCATTTCCTACAGGGCTTCCACAAGAGCAAAAGCACAGCCTGTCTCTTTGGGGGACAGGAACCAGTCCCCAGCTTTCTGTCCACCTCGGGGGGCTTCTCCAACGACGGCGGTGGGGGCACTTCTGCCAGCACCATGGCGAGGGCGCTGCATTTGGAGCCAAACAGGATATGAGGCCCATTTTTGTCACTGCGTAAGCTTGAGCATTTTCTTTGACCTCTTTGAGTCTCATTTTTCTCATCTGTGACACAAGGAGAATGCAGGGCTGCCACGAGATTTAAAGGACACAATGCACACTATCTAGAATACAGCAGAAGCTCAATACATATTGGACCACCTGCCCTTCAGTTTAGGTGCTATGTGGCCCAGGGTGAAAACAACCCTGCTAAAATAAATAAATAAGTAGAAGGCTTTCTCTGAGCCTTGGTTTCTTCTGTTAAAAATATATAGTAGTCCTATTACCTCACAGGATTGTAGCAAGGATCAGAGAAGACGATAGATGTGAACATGTTTGTCTACACTGTAAAAATACTACCCAGATGGGCTGTTATTTGCCAAATGACACACAATGTGCCCTTCTCCACGGAAGGATGCTATGTGCGTGGGTGTAGGTTGGGGGTGGGTATGCAGGGGCCAGCAGCATGGCTGAGCTGACCCACTGCCCGACGATGGGCTCCAGGGGCCCACCACTCCTGCAACGCAGTCCTCCCTCACAGCCACCCTCAGGGCGCTCCCATTCCTGGCAGGGACCAGAGTTGAATGAGCCAAGTTCTGATGGTTTTGAGAAGACTCAGGCCACTGGTCTGCTTTCTTGACTCTTCAAGACCTTAGTTGCCAGAGTCCCCGCCACACCCCACAACCCCCTCTCCCTGCACCTTCCTAGGGACTAATGGCCTACAGATGCTGTGGCTGTCCTAGAATCCATTCCCTCTGGATGGGGTGGGAGGCGTGGTGCAGGGAGCATCCGTGAAGCCTGCCCCCAACAAGAGGTCTTGGGGCTCAGGCCTTGCTGCCAGAGGAAGGGCAATAGGCCAGAGGGGCTGGGCAGACCCTGGGGGTATGGGACAGGGGCATAAGGATCTCAGAGTGGGATCCCCGGGAGCTGTTATTAGGATGTCCCCTGCCTCCCTTCTGCCCCCTCCACCCAACCTTAAAACAAACAGGATCATGAAACCTCTCTCCCAGATTCCCTCTGCATTTGACAGAGTCCGTATTTCCTGCTCATCTCCCGGTGTCCTTCAGACAGCCTGGCCATATCCCACTGCCCAGCACCCCCAGGCCTCGGACATACACCCTCAAGCTCTGGCATATGCACCCCCCCCACCCCCACACGCACGTGCGTGTGCACGCTTGCACGGGCACCACAATAAAGTCAGTCTTGCCAACTTCCACAAAGCAAAGCCCAGATGCTTGTCCCCCACGAGACCCTCCTCTTTCTTCCTCCCCCTGTAAGTGTTCCATCCACCCCAGCGCTGAGAGCATCTTTACGTTCCTGGTTAGAGAGAGGCCTCCAAGGAACAACGAGGGGACAGAGCCCTTCTCAGGGCACCTGTTCGTCAACACAGC
This sequence comes from Phataginus tricuspis, assembly GCA_029783875.1. NCBI lineage: Eukaryota > Metazoa > Chordata > Mammalia > Pholidota > Manidae > Phataginus > Phataginus tricuspis. The sequence goes on from JAQQAC010012408.1 coordinate 13,632,813, forward strand.
ACGAGGGGCAGTCATGATCTGACATCCACCTTACCCTTGGCCTTCTCCCTGCATCTAGGCCCGGCCCTGGAGACAGGAGGGAGCAGAACCTCCAGCTCTACCAGGTGTCAGGCCACAGCTGCTGCACTCCCTGGCTTCCATTCCAAAGAGTCCGCTCTCTTCATGAGCCCTTGTGGGCACGCCCTTCAAGACGACTGCCGCCTTCCAGAGACATAGAAGTTACTGCCAAAAGCTAAAACTATCTCCTGTTTGCTTTGAATGCCCCCTCACCTGACCACGACCCACGGCCCCTCCTTCTCCCCTCTCCCCTCTGGACAGACACCCCCTACTTTCCGTATCTGGCCAGGGAGGGGTGGTGTGGGCCCAGCAGACGCCTGGACACCCAGTCTGAGGCTGCCTCCTGCCTCTTGGGGGTGTTGGTGTGCTGGGAAGTTATCTCCATCCAAGGGAAGAAACAGGCTTTGTTTCCTGGTTTTGTCCACTCTGCTCGGCGCTCACCCTGGCTGCTTTCCCCTTCCTGCCGGGCCGCTTCCGGTGTCCCTTGCCTCCTGTCCTCCTGCCTCGAGGCTGCAGCCTGCAGGGAAATGCTGCTGTGGGTCTGGAAGAACAGAGGAGGAGGTGAAGGAAATGTCTTCAAGACCCTGTGACTTGTCCTCACTTCCCTGGGGGTCCGGAGGCCTAGTCCTGCCCAATTAGACCCCCCAAATGTGGTCAGCTTTATTTCTGGGCACTTCTCATCCCCCACTTTCCCTGCCGGGAGATAAGCCAGTTGAGTACTCCAAGCGGTTTTGAACGCCTCTAGGTCTTTGCACCTGCTGTTCCCTGAGGACTTTGTTTCCCTACTGCTGCAGGCTGGCTGACTTTTACTCATCTTTCACTCTGCAGTTGAAAGGGCATCTCTTCTGTGGAGCCTCCCCAGGGCTGTACCCAGCCACAGGACTTACTTTGTAAGTCCCTCTTGTGCACATTTATCTTCCTCTCTAGATTGCAAGCACCTCCAGGGTAGCAACTACTCATAGATCTGTGTCTCTAGTATGGAGGACAGGGCCCTCAACGTGACCTCCACTCCTGACTACGCCCTCAGCTGAGTCCGACCCCTGCGTCTCCTAGTTTATGCAACACTTGTAGTCAAGAACTCAGCAGCCCCCCCAAGGCCCTCTGAACACGCTACTCTTGAGCCCACTTTCTGGGTGAAGAGGGAGCTCCAGCTAAAATCAGTTTCAGGAGCGCAACCTCTCCATTCCCAGCCTCACTCTCTAAGTTGTTGGGCCGTGCAGCCTGCCCCCTGCGTACTGCTCTGGCTTCTCCGCCCTGGCTTCCCAGGCAAATTCTATTCTAAGGCAGGCTGCCCAGAGCTCAGGTCCTCCAGATGACCGCAGCCACGGCTCGCCCATGCCTGCTCAATCCCAAGTGGATCCCGACTTCCACTCTGCACATCACCTCACCTCCGTCTCCAAGTTTTCTCCCTTTCTGCTCGCTCCTTCCCCACAGTCCTCCTGACCTGGCTCATCTCCTTTTTGGCAACGACATCTGGCCTCAGCCTTACTCTACCGTAGGAGTTTTTCCCAACCTGCTTTGCCAGGAATCCCCACCCCTCCTGGGGACATTAAGTCTGCTACATTCTCTTTCCCTCATTGTGATTATCGAGGGTCAGGGTGGCGCAACATGGAAGGAAGTTGAGAGTTGGGTGTTCAGCGCCTTCCCCACCTCCAGCCCCAATAACTGGCCACACTCCAGGCATTGTCTCCCAGGCACTGAGCTGCCAGCAAGTGTAGAAGTGGTGGGAAAGGGGAGGATTATTAGGCATTAAAAAAAATTTTTTTTTAAGCAAAACAAAGCAGCAGAGGTTCCCCAGAAGGGGTGAGCTTAGCATCTGAAATTCTCTGCATAGACTCAGCTCTCTGAGTAGAAGTGCCAAGGCCGGTAACTTCATCCTGGATGGCCTCCAAGTACTCATTCAAAGCCTCCAGCTTGACTGCCACGCAACAACTGCCTTAGAGAGCTTGCTCCTTACCACAGGGAGCCCTGGGCCAGACTGACTTAAGCAGGTGTTAGAAACCCTGATTTAAGGTTCCAAGCATCTGTTCAGATAAGTCAATTTATATCCTAGAAAATAAGGGGCTAGGCGCTGCATCAGTGATTTCAAGAGCCCAAATTCCAAAGGTCTGGCCTTAGCTTCAGGACGCTGCTGGGTGTGTAGGGATCAAATATCTTCTTAAAACTTTTCTAAGGGAAGGGAGGCAGGGCCCAGGGTCCAGTTCCACGATTCCAGGGCCTACTTTCCCAAATGGGAAGACTTCATGCCTAGCATCCCCTTAATCCTGGTGGTTCCTTCAAACTCCCCAACCCATTCAACTGGAGAGACACCAGTTGTGGGAAGGGCCAGGTGGACAGGGGCTACGGAGGTGTGGCCTGTGCCTTTCCTGTCAGCCACAGGGAAGGCCTGAATCATGGGACCTTGGTGGGACAGTTGGCCCCTCCTGAACAGGGGTGCAGCAAGGAGAGCCTTTGCAGCGAGTAGGCGGGAGGGCCAGAGCGGCTGCTGTGGCCTGCTGCGTGGTGACCGTAAAGAGGAAGGTGCAGACGAATACTCACTGCAGGACTAGCTGGTGCTGGACGGTCTGAGGGGAGCAGAGTCCTGCCAGGAGCAGCAGAGATACACAGAGCTAAAACACAAGATTTTTCAACTTCAATCCAGTGCCAAAGGATCAATGCTGGTTGTCCTCTAAACTTCTGTTTGGGAAAGATCACCACTATATGCCTCAGAGACCATCTTCATTAGGGAAAGGCAGACCATCAGAGTCTGTGGGTAAAACTGCAGTATTCCCAGAATCTCTTGCCCGGCCTTAGGCCATCTTCATATCAGCAGGTGTTTACAAGGGGTGGAGAGAAGCTGTTCTCCCCTCAGTCCAGCCAGGACGGGGAGAGACACCAGCGAGTGGGAGCGGACTTCTTGTAAGCACCAGACGGGCTTCTCTCACTTTATTTTTCCTTTGACTGATTTCAGCGTCACAGGTTTCCCTGGTTTATTTGCCCCGGTCTGGGAACACATTCTCCCCCCCACCTCTCCACCAAGTTACAACTTTTAACACAGTGACTTTCATCCTCATTGGTTTTGGCATTTCCCCACGGCTGCCCCTCCACACCTCACCTAGATGACAGCTGTGCCCCAGTTATTTACCGGCTCAGCCTACTACACTGCCCGTCTCTTGTTTCAAGGCCTGTCAGGACTTGGCCCCCATCTGGTAGATTGTGATTATCTTCTAGCATATTCCTTCCACATAAACACCAAATAAAACTAGGTAATTTGTTTCTGTTTTCTACACTTGCTTTTCCCTGAAATATGCCCATAACAATCTCCCCCTTCGCACCTGTTGAAATTCTACCTTTCACGCCTAGTTCAAACTCCATTCTCTAAAAATTTCAGATCGCTCAGAACAGAAAGTATCTGTCCCTTCTGTCTCATACTGTGTTTAAAACTTCTTTATGGCACTTTTTATTAGTTCTTTGTGACCTGCCAGTTTCTATAGCCGTGCACTCTGTCTTCCCTCTGCCACTATGCCTTCCCCGTCTGGGCCAGCTTAACTTGTACACTGGATTCCGTTCACTAGCCTACTCAGTTTTCCTCTTGATGGGTCACTCCCATCGGCACCGAACATGAGCTGTTTCTCCCAACAGAGCAGTCCGTGCTGGATGACTCGTCTTCTCCCCTCCACCTACTGGACACTGCCCTCACCACTCCACTGACAGCCTGTCAGGGTCCCCACTGACCTCCACGCTCGTCTTCCAACCTCAGGATGGAGTGCCTGGATCCCTTCCCTATCTATACTCAACTCTAGTGATCCTGTTTAGCTGTTTTTAAATATTAAATGTAAATCTGTGCAGACCTCTTCCCTGAATTCCAGACCCATGTCCAATTGCCCACTGTACATCCCTAGAATCTGACATGCTTCTCATGCTTTCTGTACGTTCCAAGTGGGGCTCTCATCCACTCCCTTGGTCTCCTTCCAAACCTTCTCCTGTCATAATCTTCTTTATCTTATTGGCCCAAATTTTTGGAGTCACCCTTGACTCCTCTCCCTCATCCTACATCTGTCAGGAAACCCTGCTGGCTCCACGTTCACACTTGGTCATCCAGTCTTCTAACTGGTCTCTGCTTCCACCCTTGCCTGTCTATAGGCTATTTTCAACTCAACAGCCAGACTATTTCTGGTGGTAGGCTGACTCAGATCACTTTATATCGCTTGCTTAAACCCCTCTCGTGGGTCTCACTTAGTAAATGCTTTGGCTGATTCGCCCCTAGCCCAACCCCACTACCTCTCTGCTGTCTCCTGCTACTCTGCCCCTTGCCCGCTCCGCCCCAGCCACGTGGCCTCCTCGCTAGCCCCCACCATGCCAAGCACATGCTCACCTTAGGGCATCTGCACAGACACTTCCTGCTACACAGGCCATTCTTTCCCCCAGGCAGTTATATGGGCTGCATTTCAAATATTTATGCCAATAGCAACTTCAGTGAGACCTGAACCTTTGGCCTACGACCACAACACTCCTTCTGACAGGCCTAGCCCTTCACACTGCTTGACTCTTCTCCACAGGACTCATCATTACACACGCATGCATTTGTCTTCTGTCACCTGCCAAAACCTCCACGAAGGAAAGGATTTTGTTTTCTATTATTCACTGCTGTATCCCCAACATGGAGCTCAGTACCTGACCTACAGGAGAAGCACAATAAATATTTATTATAGGCTAAGGATTATGCCTTTGCTGCTTTGTACGACTTACAAGAGCTTTTACATGGTTAAAAGTAAATAAGCACAAGAACTTGCACATGGTTAAGCTTAAAAAAATGCACTGAAAACAACAGCTCAAAATAAGAGACACATCACTGCTTAAAATGGGAAGGTTTATTAAGGTTTTTCCTCAAGAGGAACAGCCAAGCCCATGCTTCTTAAGAGAAGCGATTAGCAGGAAATGTATGTCACACCTTGGGCCCAGAACCACAGGAAGCTGCTTCTTCATAAGCCCAAGAGCCTGTATTCCCCAATTCCCTTTTAAAGCTATTGTTAAGGTCTGCAAAACAGCATCCATGTTGCCTTCCCAGAAAACAAAAGTAGGCACCCAGTGCAACTCTCCAGCTGTTCTCAAGAAGAATATTTAAGCAAGACATGACATTAAATGGACTGCACGCTCCACAAATCCCAGATGACACTGTAAGAAAAAGCCATGTTCACTGCAGTGTCTGTACTACATTTTCAAGAATGACTTGCATTTTTTACATTTTGGGGGAATAAAAATGCTAGAAGCTGGCGGCTAAGACTGCCTCAAAGCTCATATTCATTTCCCTCCCCACAAGATGGGTTCTTCCCAGATCCTGGACAAGCACACAAACCACCTGCCCTTTTAAGTTTGCAGCTGAGTCAAGATGGACCACTCTCGCACACATTGAGTCAAGATGGACCACTCTCGCACACACTGAGTCAAGACGGACCACTCTCGCACACTGAAGTGGCACCTTGAATGGGTGTAGGGCCCTAATAAGACAAAAGGTTATCAAATGTCATTTCCTTCCTCCGAATACCTGATCATTTCTTCACACTCTGGTTTCACCACACATGTATAATTTATAAGAGCATATTTTGTGTCTTCAACATTCTACTGTGATTGCTTACAAAGGAAAATACTGAGGTAATCAATATTTCTTTCTGTCCCTCAGTTCTGAAAACAAAAATTAGATACATGGACAAATAAACATGTACCCACAGGAAAAATGAGACAAAATATTGGTAATTGGGCAGGTCCAGAAAATGAAGTGTTTAAATGAGCAGAAAAAGAGCTCCAGATCCAGTAATCTGCTTTAATTTAGTGAATAAAATAAAGCGCAGTATCTTTCAAGGACCTTTTCCAAGTATGTTCTAACTTCAAAGCAGCTTTTTCAGAGGCATAAAAGGCGGCTGGTTATGATGGCAGATCAAGACGCCAAACAGATTAGTTCAAAGTCGTAGGGGAAGAGTGACACCAATAGTCATACTTCTACAAACATTCCTAAGAGAACTCACGCTGCGGTCACAGTTCAGTAAATTACAGTATTATTCATTCTCCGATGAATTTTGTGTATTTCTTTCACATTCAATTAGATTACAAACTCTTGAGGCCCCTGCGAGGAACACAGTATTTACAGAGTAGATGGTTTGAATACATACTCTTAGGTCACTGTTTGTAGACGTGGTAGTTGATACTGAAGCTCCCCCTGGTGGAGGATAAAATTACAGTTCAATTATGTACTTACTGTTAATTTCTACAATTAGATTGGGAACACAACCAAGCCATTAAAATCATCTGTGTTTTAGTGGAAAGAAAAGCAAACGAGCAACTGTGACATCAAGCCTCCTTTAAATTCTATGCAACTCACATACCCAAAGCCATCATACTTTCAATAGCCACAAACACCAAGATGGTATCAGTTCTCAGATACATATATGAGATTCATGTAATATCCTTGAGGACTTCTTGATTTTTCAGCTATAAAAATACATCTCATCTTCAGGCACCCTCCCCTCTGGAACCAGCCACACAGGGACAATCCAGAAGCACACCGGTCACACGTTCTAACAGGCTACCCTTCCATCTTGCTCGGCGATGGCAGATTTCCTTGAGATGACAATGCCTATCTCTGATTTCAGCTGGCCCTGACCTGTACACTACTGTGTGGCACAAGGACATCTTTCCTCAGTTCCACCTTGATCCCAAGCGGACTATGTGAGATGTGACAAAGGAATCCAGTACCTGTCATCTCTCTTTACTGTGTTCTGAAATACAAGACACCAAGTTTATGTTAATAGTCAAACAGATTGTAACTTGGAGTTATTCTCATTTAATGATTTCTACTTAATCTGGCAAATAACCACACAATCTATGTAACAGGTAATATTTAGAAATTTTCACTCATTTGTAAGATGTTTGTCTGTGATTTTAAGTCCAAAGAAATGGTTGAGAGAGGTAAGTTTTAAAGTGGAATGACTTTGGAGGATCTTAAATATGCCACCCTAAACTGCAGCAGACTGGCCGTAATGCTTCACTTAAAAAAAAAAAATTGAATTTATTCGATTTTTGGCCCCTTAATCCCAGACATATGTATAACTGGATCAGCAGAAGGTGAGTATTAGGTAACTAAGTTTATTAGAAACTAAAAAGAATACAATTTCCAAATATTTTTTTACAATACTGTAACATGTTCTCAGGTTGGTCAGAGCTTACATTTGAAATCTGATTCTGAAATTTCACTTTATAAGTGAAGGGCTGACCACACTCCTGGAAAGCCTCAGCCAGGCATGAATACTACTTCACACCTGGTTACACTCAGACAGTATCTAGACCCCTGAGCAATGATTTAGACTTTCTACGACTGGTCTCCTCCTTAGTACTCAGGGACAAGGCACAGGGTTTCCTAAGCTTGTTTCTTTCCTTCTCCAGCACTTACTTGATTTAAGTTTTGCTCCACCTCTATGGAGAGTACGTAAGTCTTATCACCCTGGGTCCATGTCCTATTTAAGCCCCATTTTTCTAAAAATGGAAAAAGACTGGGAAGGAAAAGAAAAGCACCACTCCATAGCCAGCTAAACTTTTAACTTGGTCATCTTTTCCATACTACTACTGCCTCATATATAGTTGAAGCAAAAGCAATAGACACATCCTGGGTGTGCTTTTTCACTTTCACCCACTTCTCTCAAGTTCTTCAATCTAATATAAAGCAAATTTGAAAAGTTTTACATACATTTCATTGGTGAACTTACACTCAACAAATTAAAAATGACAAAAGGATTCCCTTGATGAAATTACAAGCTGTGGAAGATTTGAAAGAGTAAAAGTTAAACCCTGATACAGTATTAAACTTATCTTCTTACATATAAAAATAATACACAGTGGGATATTTTATTCAATAATATACAATCTTTAAAATCAAGAGAGAATATACAAAACTATTCTATGTAGTCTGATGTATTTTACTGTACAGGAGGAATAAATATGTCTAGAACAGAAAGTACAAGATCTGCTCTTAAAAAAATCACCAGTTACCTAGGGGTTTAATGCCAAGTGTTCTGCAGGTACCAGGCAGAAAGTAGCTACCATTGCATTTAAAATGATGTGGTCATTACAGAATTATGATTGCATTTAAAATGATGTAGTCATTATAAAATAAAGGCCTTTAATCTATAAACAATAACAAAAACACACAAACCAAATGAAAATGTACTAAAATTTAATCGTCCATAAAAGCTGTAATTTAATCTGACAGTAAAACACAAGAAGCAATATTAGAGTTGGTTTAGTATATTATATATTTCAGCTTTGAAAGCCATAGAAATCAGTTATCCCAGGTTTTTTTCCTATAAAAGACCCATTTTTCCAAAGCATTATGCACAAACAATTTTAATTAGAATATAATGACAGAATGATATTTCATAATTTTTTAAATATAAAATGAAGTCAATGACTCAAAAAAGTTATCTGCTGCAATGAGTTGAGGGGAAATTTCATAATCTATATCATTACAGATATAAAGTATAATGGTTCAACTTTTAGTGCTTGACAGGGAGGAATCATGATAAAAAGGTCAATATGAAATCATTTGATTATAGTAGCAATATCTAACATTTGAAATGCATCCATGCTCTTCTGTATAATCATATTAGAGTCAAGTATATTTATTTTCACATCTGTTATAATTGCTATTGCAAAGGAGAAATACTATTGTCTTATTTTCCAAGAGATATACACAGAGCAATTTTTTTTTCTCCAGGGAAGTTGTGCAAACCAATATAAGATCTAAATTCTTCACATAATATATAAAACAGGAGAAGCCTCTTCGGATGTATTTTTTAAGTCTGGAATGCTGGCACTTTCCAATTAGGCAACAGTTCTTCATTCCTGTAATCTAGAATATTGAACAGATATAGATACATATATGGTTAATCTTTCAATGTCAGGATATGGTAGTAAACAAGTAGATATCCAATAACACAGAAAGAAACAATGATTTTGGCTGATCATTACTAGAGACCTAAATTATAGGAGCTACAGTAGCAGGGCTATTTTAAACTCTTTTAAAAAATGTTTTAAAAATAGTTTTATTCCAGTGTTTCACAATATGTCTGACAGTCCTGTCTATAAAGAGGAAAACAATGATTATTTCATTTGCATCCCAGTATCATATTTTTAATAGTTTCTTTTCCATTAGGGAAACAGCACCTGCCTGCATAAAATTTCCACAGGAAATTCTTTATTCAACCATTTTGTGATTGTTATTTTAGGATTACTACTTCTAATACGGGTTAGGATAAGAGATGGTACAGAAAGAGCTGAACCCCATTTTCAAGGGCAGAAGACTCAAAGTTGGTCTTACTGCTTAGCAGAAAAGAGTTATGTTAACGGGAGAATTTCCTGAAGATGAATTTCTCTCCTAGGCCTTCAAAAGTGGGACACACTAGAAAGAGAGTAACACGTTTCAATACAATTTTGCCTAAAAGCTAAGGCTAGATAAGCTGTCCTCAAGGTTCACGTACAATTTACTGAAAACATTCATAACTGCAGGGGACTTGCAAGATGGTGGCATGAGAGGTGAGACGGAGAGCTCCTCCCAAAACCACAAATTGTACAAAAATATAGTTAATTAATACAACTAACCTTAAAACAGCAACAAGAAAGAAGGCTGAACCAGACTGCAAACAGACCTCACGAATGCAGCAGATCTCACGAAACAGGGTAACGTAGGAAAGCCTTAATCCGGTGGGACCCAGGCCCTTCCCCCACCCCAGCTCACAGGCAGGAAGAAGAGAAACGGAGCAAGGAGGGGGTGAAAGCCTGGGACTGCTGGACACCTAGCCCTGGAGATCTGCTTTGTGAGCAGAATCCTATAGTGTGTGGTGCTCTGGACGTTGGGGAGCTTGGACAGGCGGAGTGCTTGAGAAATTGACATTCCGGCTGTTTGTAGAGGAGGGATCCACACCCAGCTGCTCTGTGTCAGAGGAAAGGCAGGCAGTCTGAGAGGCTTCCTAGCAGCCAGAGGGCTGCTGAAGGGGCGGGGTTTGCACAGAGCTTGCTGTGCGGGAGAAGGGAGAGCTGGACAAGGTTGCCTGGGCGGGCTCTGCCCAGCTGGTTGAGAACTTTGAGGAGCTTCAGGTGCTCCATCCCCCTGGCTGCTGACTCAGCTCTGAGGCCCCCCACTGTGACACACAGCCTGCCTAGCCCTACTGGCCTGCAGACACCTGCTCGCAAACCCGCAGTCACTGTGCAGGCATGAGGCCAGCCAGAGGGAGGCCCCACCTACAACAGCTACAGACACAAAACACAGAGGTTTACACGTGTGTACTTGGCCGTCTGGCTCTGACACTGGAGACAGGCACCACAGACGGCAATCAGGAAACAGGTCTTTCCTGCCCCCAGGAACCAGCTCTGCTCCCCTATGACCCCCAACCTCACTCTAGGGGCTGAGCAGCTCCAGAGACTAGAGTTTCTGCACACTAGTGGGCACCACAGAGAAATATGAAACGACAAAAGAACATGGTTCAGACCAAAATCTCACAAACCCCAGAAAGAGGGCCAAATGAAACCGAACTCACTGATCTTCCTGAAAGAGAGTTCAAAACAAAAATTATAAATATGCTTATGGAGGTACAGAAAAATATTCAAGACCTCAGGAACAAATTTAAGTTGGAGATTCAATCATTAAGAAATACCATATCTGAAATGCAACATACAATGGAGGGATTTAAAAGCAGATTAGATGTAGTACAAGAGACAGTAAATGGAATAGAAATTAGAGAAGAGGAATACAAAGAAGCTGACGCACAGAAAGAAAAAAGGATCTCTAAGAATGAAAGAATATTGAGAGAACTGTGTGACCAATCCAAATGCAACAATATTCGCATTATAGGGGTATCAGAAGAAGAAGAGAGAGAAAAAGGGATAGAAAGTGTCCTTGAGGAGGTAGCTGCTGAAAACTTCTTCAATCTGGGGACTGAGATAGTCTCTCAAGCCATGGAGGTGCACAGATCTTCCAACACAAGGGACCCAAGGAAGACAACATCAAGACATATAATAATTAAAATGGCAAAAATCAAGGATAAAGACAGACTTTAAAAAGAGCTAGAGAGAGAAAAAAGACATATGCACCCCTGTGTTTATTGCAGCACTATTTACAACAGCCAAGAAATGTAAGCAACCTACGTGTCCATCAGTAGATGAATGGATAAAGAAGATGTGGTAAATATACACAATGGAATATTATTCAGCCATAAGAAGAAAACAAATCCTTCCTTTTACAATAACATGGATGGAGATAGAGGGTATTATGCTCAGTGAAATAAGCCAGGCAGAGAAAGACAAGTACCAAATGATTTCACTCATCTATGGAGTATAAGAACAAAGAAAAAACTGAAGGAACAAAACAGCATCAGACTCACAGAACCCAAGAATGGACTAACAGTTACCAAAGGGAAAGAGGCTGGGGAAGAAGGGTGGGAAGGGAGGGATAAGGGGGAAAAAGGGCTATTACAATTGGCACACATAATGTAGCGGGGGTGGGGGTAGGGTGGGGGGATACGGGGAAGGCAGTATAACACAGAGAAGACAAGTAGTGATTCTATAACATCCTATTACGCTGATGGACAGTGACTGCAATGGATTATGTGGTAGGGACCTGATAATAGGGGGAGTCTAGTAACCATAATGTTGCTCATGTAATTGTATATTAATAATGGCAAAAAAAAAATTCATAATTGCTATTTAAGTTTATACTACACCTCTTTTTAAACGGGATCAACATAGCACTTCAAGTCTATAATCACAACAAAATGCTCTGCAAAATATTCTGATTGTTAAGTATCCTTTTATTGGGTATTATCAAACATCCATCGAGATCTCAGGTTAACTTAATAAATATATTGTAAGATGAATTACATATCGGAGCCTATGAACATATGCAACCAGGATGAAAATCTTATTTCTAGATCTAGGCCAAGATTTCTCTACTCTAAGGTGAAACATGTTATGATACAATGTAGGGCGTACATGATGGAATTTTCACAATAGGCCAGGAGATGGCACTTTTTCCTTTACAAATAAGCTAAAAGGGCATTTTCTGAGAATTGGAAGTTCAACTAGGGTCAGCTAAGGTAATAGTATCAATGAGCCAGTCAACTATAACTGTGTTAAATAACGTATTTCAGAATGGGAATGGAGTCATTTTCTTTACCTCTGCACCCTCACCCAAAGGCAAACACAGGCAATTTTAACAATAATCACTTGCAGAAACTGATGATTTATAGTTACTGAATCAACACTTCACTGAAAGCCTAAAGCAACCAGTTGGCCAGAAACTGTCTTTCTTAAATCCAACTACCAGAGACAATCCCATGCCCTTTTCTCCTTTCTGCCCATTTTCTCCCTACCTTCATTTAGAAGAGGGGTACAATTACTCAGTTGTTTCCCTTAAGAGAGAAATACATTCACCTCTCTAAGGAAGCACATATTAGTTAATCTTGTGTTCAGGAAGAGGTAATCTACTAACTGAACCTAGGAGACTTAACAAGAGTTGTTGCAACCAACTCTCACGTGGGAAGAGCTGACTTCACTGTAACTGTACCAAGTTTAGTAATTTTTACATAATCAGCATCAAATTACATCTTAAAATGCCACTCCATGAAAATATTCTTTCATGGTATTATTTATAGAGTTGATGAAGATAAGTAGAAACTGTTCAGAGGATTTAAACATATAATTAAAGAAAAACAAAACAAGTGGCCTCACAAGGCCTCACTTGATAGGCAGCTTCAATGTTGCCACTAATTTCTCTCCAATGGGTTCTCTTAATGAAAATATAAGTGGTACTTAAAGTCAACTACTACTTAGAAGCCTGCAGATGAAACATTTCAAAGAAGTCAACTCACACCTGAGAGAAGATGACTACCCAAACTACACCGACATACCACGACACATCCAGGGGAATGGCTCAAGTTCAAAAGACTGACCATACAAAATTTGGGGAGAATGTGGAACTCATAAACTGCTGGTAGGTGTGTAAACTGGTACAACTACTTTGAAAACCTTTTCGGCAGTTATCTTCTATCCGTCACTATACATAGTAAAAATCTGGCCATTCCATTCCTAGATACAGACCAAATAGAAATGCAAGCATATATTCATAGAAACTTGTATAATAATGTGTGTAGAATTTCCCATACTAGTTCCCCAAAAGAACCCAAATGTCCACCAGTAGCAGAATATATAAATATACTGCTAGTATAATCATATAATAAAAACTACTGCTACATGCAAGAAGGATAATTCCCAAAACATATTTTTGAGTGAAAGAAGTCAGACATAAAACAATATATTATGTTTTTGTTTATGTTAAGTTCAAGATGAGGCAAAGCGAATCTGTGGTGTTAGGAAATCAGAGCAGGTGTTACATTTGGGCAGGAATGACTATTACTGATATATATGGGTGTGTTCACTTGAAATAATTCATCAGATGTGCATGTTAGCCCTTTTGTTTCAAATGAACCACTGTTCTACTTCAATTTGGCATGAATTTGGGAGTGACCAACCACTGTTTTCTAAATAGCCATTTTGTACCAGGCCCTGGGGACAGACACAGTGGTGAGCAAAGCAGACATGTCCTTGCTCTCAGACAGCTCAGCATCTTGTACGGAGAGAGGCAAATACCAACAGATGAACAAACCTACAAGTTATCTATCAATCTGTAAGTTACAGAAGCCTGGAAATGCCCCAACATGAGGAGTGGTGGAGGTTGTGGAAAGCCTCAAAGATCAGGCTGAGAAAGGCATTTGTTTTGCTTTTAGCACCTTACCTGGCTCAGAGCTGCTGCTTACTGTGGGTCTAAAGCAGCAGACATGATTTCTTTTTAGGCTTCTTCTTTTCCACTGGTGTTTTTCTATTTATCTGTCTGACCAGGTCATAAAATATCTAAATAAAAACAGAAAAAAGTTACTTATTTAACTGATATTTGAGACCTTGTTCCATAAAACATCTTGGTTCTATTAAATATTATTCTGCTCTTGGATCTGTATTTTGCTATTGGCAGGTTTCTTAGAAGCACCAGCTGACCCACAGTCAGGGTAAAGCAGAACCTGCCTATTTAGAGTGACAAAAATATACTTGCTTTTAGATATTCAGTAACAAATTAGGAAAAACAATTAGTAGCAAAAAATAAGCTAGTGAAATTATATTCCTCATGGCATCTTCTATGCTTCAAAACCTAATCATTAAGGGAATAATTAATGTTCAACTTGAATCACATTTACTTAATTTTTTAAAACTTCAAACTTACAGAAAAGTTGCAAGAACACCACCAAGAATCTGTATGTATTATTAGCCAGACTGACCAATGTGTAACATTTTGCCACAGGTACTTTACCATCTCTCTCTCCACACACACACACACACAGGCACTCTGTCTCTCTCTCCCTCTGTAAACCATTTGAGAGTAGTTTGCATACAGGTCCCTTAATAGCTGAGTCTACATTACCAAGAATATGGATATTTTCTTACATAACTATATTAAATAGTTAGCACATTCAAGTAAGCATTGATACACTGTTTTACACCAACTACAGTGCAATTTTGTCAGTTATCCCAATAATGTCCTTTATAATAATCCCTACCCCCAACCAAAAACAATCCATCCAGGATCACATATTGCTGTCACTTTAATTTTTAATTTCCTGCCACTTTAATCTTTTTAAATCTAGAACAATTTCTCAGCTGTCATCTTTCATGACATTGTTATTTCAGAAAAATAATGAAGGGTAATTTTATAGAATTTCCCTCAAACTGGGTTTGTCTGATATTTCTTCATGATTAGATTCATGTTACACATTTTTGACTGGAATAGGACAAAACAGGTATTTTTTTCCTCTCAAGGTATTACATGTAAAAAAAAAAGCATATGATTTTTGCTAGCCCCTTTTTGGTGATGTTAATTTTGGTTAAAGTAAAAGAGAAAAAGTTTGAGAATGCTGATTTAAAGTGAAAAATAGTATCTGTTAATAAATCTTTTAGATTCATTTTGGATGAAAATGCAAGGTATCAAAAACAAAAATATAATACTACTTATTTCACAGAAGCAGATTAATTATGATATATTTACATATAGTTTCATAGTATTAAATATGCCAAAGTGTTGGAACATGAAACAGATTAGCTGAATTTGGTTCTCTGATATAAAATGGAAATTATCTTTTACAAATGACCTGGAATAGAAACAAGTATCACAGAAGCCCCTTACTATTACTCATCTGCAATAAACAGTGCTTTGTAAAAGTGTATCAAAATATTCTAGCTCTTAAGGCACTACAGTGACAATTGGCAAATTTGAATATGCACCAAACATGACTTTGTCAATACCAATTTTCCTGATTTTAATAACTGTATGTGGCTATCTAAGAAAACGTCTTTGATCTAAAGATACATACTACTGTATTCAGGAGTAAAGGAGTATGATATGAAACATGTGACACACATGTCAATAATGGATGAGTCTGGATGAAGGGTAAACAGAAATCCTTTTTACTGTTCTTACATCTTTTCAGTAAGTTTTAATGGTAAAATATTTTTTAAATTATTGGTCTACATTTCTTTAAGATGGCACTCAGATAAAACGACCTTTGTTTACTTTTTTAAATGGTCCTAAGAATATAAGGCTAAATTGTAAAAAAAAAAAAAAGAGCATTAAGCCAAACCTACAAAGTGATTCATTTATAATCTTTTCTTTCTGCTTCATCCTCCCCCCTCTCATGGTTTTCAAACCATTTAACTCTATTAACTTGTTTCTAAGAAAGCTGAAAACACAGAATTTTCGAACAAGATGGCAGTCTGCATCACAACTCCAAAGCCCTTCAAGAACTTAATATGCATAAGCCACAAACAAGTTCTTATTAGTTCCCTAACCTCAATGCATAAGCTATAAAATGAAAAATAATAGAAAAATAAACTAAACAGTAAATTAATCAAAGCACATATTTCCTGTTAGCCAGTTGCAGGTTTCTCGTACTACACAGAATGGTAACTGATTTTGTAGTATCAAATGGTAAATGGTTTTGTAGTATCATCCTCAACAATTTCTTTGGCAAACGTTGCCTACCTCACAACAGCAGCTGGTTCAGTGATGAGGGCAAGTTCGAACTACAGTATTTGGTTAGATATGCTGTTAGTCCTCAGCCTAGGTTCTTCCTCATCTCTCTGAACTACAGAAAAATCTAAAGGGAACACAGAATAGTTTCTCAATCTCTCTGCCATTCCTCAGTTGGGATGTCTTGCTTCCAATTATTATTTCAGCCTCAACAAAGAGCAATTAATTGTTGATTAAGACTGATGTGACTCTGATATAGTTATGTACTACTTTCAGAACATAGCAAAAATAGTATGGTATGAAAAATATATATGTATGTGTGTGTGTATATATATGCTCTAATACATATCAGAGAATTAAAGGGCTATTTAGCCAACAGTAGATCCCTGTATGATTTTAAATTTGAGTCCAAGAGTTGAATCTTGTGAAAGTATGATCCATTTATGTTCAGGCATTCAGAAAATGTTTACATGGAATTAGCTGTCTGAGACTATTAACTATCAAAGGAAGTCTGTAGCTGGATTAACACACTATAAAAAGAAACTCAAATTATTACAGTCTTAAGAATTTCTAACATAAAGTTTGTATATCTTCCAAAAGAGTAGATTCTTTGGAATCTTAAGTAGCTAATGTATTTCATTTTGTTTTATTGTTTTGTCTTTTTGTTTTATATGGCCTCATGTCAAGAGCTGACTTTAACAACACTGCTGTGAACATACAGCTCTGCTGCACTGGAGACCACAACCCAGACAGAGGTTTAATAGCATCTCAGTTTCCACAAACATGTAATGCTTAAAACTAAAAGGTAAGGAATTCTTTCCAGTGAAATTTGGACCCTGGTCCAACCCAGCTGCAGCTGAGCCCTACGAACGTGATGGGTACACAGCAGTGAGGGTGAGGACGACGACGGCAGGAACCAGATCCCTGAAACCAATCCTCCTGCAGATGGTGACCTTGCACTACTGTTCCCCTGGCCAACTTCATTCACCAACCCTAATGCATTATCGTGAAGTTATCCTTTTTTAAAGACTGTACTAAAAATTTAAATTTTATTAGTTACATTTTTTCAAAATAGCATCTATGAAATTGTAATTCCACATCAGATAATGCTAAAGCCAGGGCATATCATATTTCCTTTCATTTACTTGGCAATGAATAGGAAATAATTATTATTGAAGATCTCAGCAGGACTTGTTCCCCACTAGGATGAAAACTCTTTGAGGGCAGAAATAGTGTCTGTCTGGATGACTGTTACCCCCAGTGCCAGACACAGTGCCAGACACACTAGCACACAATAAATATTGCTAAATAAATGAAATTTATGAATTTCTTAATTTTATATACTTATTAAAATTGCTTTTTATCTAAAAGAAGCAAGCTCTGACATTTTTGATTATTTGTAAAACAAAGGATTTGCAGCTAGCTTAAATTTTTTGCCTGCCAGATGTATAAAGTAATTTGGTCATTTTAAAAGGGAAACAGTAACCTACACCATAATATTAGTCAAGGAAAAGTGAGCTACAGAATCACAGGTCTGAAAGGAATAGCAAACAGAAACACATGACTCTGTTAACTCTCATCTATGCAGTAAGTGAGCTGAATGCTGGCTGATTACCTATGATGCCACAAATGGCATGTATACCAGCAAAGTGAAGACTTCTGCACTACCAAGAAAAGAAAGCAGCCTGTTCTGTTAAAAAAAAAAAAAAAAAAAAAAAGGTATATATTAAAATTAACAAAAGCAAAGGTCCCCTCTTGAGTTTTTGCCCGGGTGGTGGTGGCAGTTGAGGACTGCACTAATGGGGATTCATTAAACTATTGGCCCTTTACACTCAGGCAAGCGCTTACTTGTTAAGCATTCCGCTCCACAGCTATGCTCTCAAGATAGTGAAGGGCTGAAGTCACAGACAAAAAAAGCCTTGTGCACCTGCTGTATCAGGCCTAAAAAGAGTGAATTACAGTTTCATGTACACACTCACACAGATTTGTCCCTGTGAGTCATGAACCAAAGGGAAGCAGCACTTAAAACACCGAATTCTGTGCTATCTTTCAGGTAATATCTTTCTGTGTAACAGAAGCTCGCTATAATAACTACGTTGATTTTTCTTTTCTTTTACTTGACTTTAAAATCTATTTATATCCATCTGCATAGGTAATTGTTATAATGTAAGGGTAATGTGACAATTTTCACACACCACTTTCTGGCATATCATTTAGAGGTTTAGCAGGACTTTAAACATATTCTTTAACATCCTCTTTACCAATAAGGGAAATATAAATGTCCTCATTACAGCCAACAGAATGATTTTATTGAAGTGAAGGAATAGGGTTTCAAGGAATTAGTGTTTTCCATAGAATCAAATTGCTTAAAAGAACAAGTTTTTCTTAACCAAACTTGTATTTGGCTGTTAACTTGAAAGGGAACTAAAAAAGCATTGTATGTGTTGTCAAGCAATTGTAGGTTACCTCATTAACGTTGATCTTTGACTTTGCAGAAGATTCTAAAAAGGCACAGTTACACCACTGTCTTGCTAAATTCTGACCCTGTTCTTTTCCAACTACTCGCTCATCTTCCAGGTCACATTTATTGCCCACCAAAATCATTGGAACCTGTGGGAAGGAAAAAACATAAAATGAGCACTAGCATACTTGTTACTTAGCTCCTTATAAGTAAGTCACTACCTGCCATCAACAGGAGTGAGTTCATTAGGACTATCTGCTTCACCAAGTGCTTTAAAAAGGGGCAGGAAGTGGATGGGGAGTGGTTAAAGAGAAGGTGGAAGAGACAAAAAAATATGGACGAGATCCTACCACACTGATATGCTCTAGTATTTTAAGAATCCCAAACTTACCATGTGCACTACGATTAACAGCTGAATTCCAAGTAGAAAATTGTGAAGAAAAAGGAACTTCCTACCATACAAAGAAGTTCTACTCCTCAGGCCTAACTGTGGTTTAAATGCTTCATTTCAATGGTCCAACAATTGCCAAAAGTAGTGACAAGACCAACATAGTAACAAGCTCTACTTGTGTATGTGACATCATTTTCTAAAGACCACTTTAGGTGAAATGTTAAGAAGGACTAACTACAAAAATAGAGCCACAAAGCAGCTATTTCTTCCCTTTCTCTTCATACCAGAAATGTTTGACTACGTCCATCCACAAGTGCCCACTTCCAATAAAGCAGGTCATTAACAAACTGTATAATGTCCTCAGTTCAAAGGTGTCCAGAGAACAAAGTCATTTGTGAGGCGAGGGACACTATATAACAGAAAGAATTTAAGGGACACGGTGGATCTTGTATCTAAATAGCAATTACGAGTTAGATGAAACACCCTAGGCATCTACAACTTTATGTTTTTTTAGTCTTTATGGGATAAAGAAGTTAACATTACAAGAGTTTAGTGATTTGCATGTAATTGCCCATGAAAACAGAACTCTCTTAGATTAATCATGGGAAGGAAGAGAACTATTCATTAGGTTACAGTGGTCATGAGTCATGCGGTATAAATCCCTTCCGCCTACGATATTACCCAAAGTTAAGGTCTTAAGCAGGTGCATTATGTTCCCATTAATAATGAGAGGGAACACACAAAAACAGAAAGGTACAAATGAAAATATATATACTAATTTACAAAACTGAAAAAGAATTCTTCCTGTAGCCCAAAACTGAAATGAACACATTATATACATTTCACCTTTGCAATAAGGCACAACAATGCTATTCAAGACAAGAATACTAAAACAAGCATAAAATTAAAAAAATATAAAAACCCAGTAATTAAAATCTTTAACATAATTCAAAGGAAAAAATGGTTAGAACTATACCAACGAATTTTAGAGAAAGGAACATACCATTATGGTTCTTAATAATGTTCTTTGAACACTGTTTCTGACGTAACTACCACCTTTCAAGCTGGAGTCCCACTTCTACCAAGTACTCATGCCTCTTTTTTCTCTATTGCACTTACCACCAACACAGCACGATGAGCACTTCACCTACTTTTCTAGAAATCTCAGCACATAATCTGCAGGTATATGTAGAAAGTTCAAAAAATATCTTGGTCACAAGGGCTCTTTTAGGTATGTGGCAGATAGCCTCCAAACCCTCTACTGATAGAGAAACACTTTATTTGCCCACAAGAGATGGCAACACAGCATACAGAGATAAAAGTACTCACATCTTCTGTGTCTTTAACCCGCAAAATCTGTTCCCTCAGGTCCTGTAAGTCATTAAACGTGGACTGAGCTGTAATAGAATACACTAGTGCAAACCCTTGGCCATTCTTCATGTACAAATCCCTCATTGCTGTAAATTGCTCCTAGAGTGAAAAATATGGAATCATAAATATTATTCCTTGTATGTATAGTGGAACAAGTTAAGTCAGAGTAATCACAAATGAACTACTGAATTCTTTAATTTACATGTTATCGTGACAGGAAACATAAGATGGTACATAGTTTCCAGAAACTCAGGGAGATTAATGTTCCTGTTCCCTAATAACATAACTAGAAACAATGACAATGAACTGCAGAATTAGGAGGGAAGTATTAACCACCATAATCTGCTTTTATGGGATTTAGAAAAATTATATATAATTACTTTTTATGTATAGATCCTAATTAAATCATTTTGATGCTACTAAAGATGACCTCCAAGATAGTGTTAGAAAAGAGAAGTCCAAGTACGGAACCCTGAAGTCCTCCAACACAGAGGTTGGGGAGTTGAAGATGAATCAGGAAACTTAAGAGTAACCAGTGATACAGGGAGAAAACCAAGCAAAGGTTATTTCCTGGAAGACAAATGAGTAAAATTTTTACATATGAGGGCAGTGACCAACTACATTAAAAGCTGCTAAAAAGTCAAGGGAGTCTAGGATATCCTGCAGGTGACTGATGGGCTTGAACATACGTGAAGTGGGACCTGAAGATATGAGGTATATGCAAAGATGCTATGCTAAATGGACTGCAGGTTCCAGTGAAGTTGAAGGGTATGAAAGGAAGTGAGATGGGAAAACATGAGATAGTGAGTAGAGTGGGCTGCTTGAAAATGAGATTGGGATGGCATTATAGGTATTGTAATCACGCAACCTTGGTAAGAGCATAGGTGTGAATGGCTGAATCAGGATGGAGGTCAAGGAACTGAGAGGGGCAAGCTGTTGATCATCTGTAATACCTATACAGATTCTATTTGGACACTAAAATCACCAAGAATTCTGACTGAAGCAGTGTTGGAAAGAGTGAGCAAAAATCTTCAAGTAAAGAGAGATCTGGGACAAGGTGAAGGAGCATCAACTACTTTCTAAGCTTTATGCAAGGCACCAGGGACAGAGATAAGCCGACAGGCAATCACAACACTGTGTTGCGCCTAAGGATAGGAGAAGTACAAGACAACTGAGAGCACAAGGAAAGATCTACACAGTAGGGAAGAACTTCCTTAATTTGGACAAGAGGAAGAAGGGATGCGCTCACACTTGTGAAGGCCGTGAAAGGAACAAGTAGAAAGTATGGTTTTCACCTGTTGGGGTCTCTGAGAAGAGAGGGGTTTAGCTGATTTAGAAGCTAAGAAAACTGGGGGGCAGAGTGACAAGAGGGGGAGAGTTCTTGATTCAGCTGACAGAAGAAAGATGTAGGTCCAGTGATCCAAAGCTTCCTTTTGGAACCAAGATCCACTTTCTCACAAAAGAATGAAAAGACTATAGTATAATTAGTATTAAAATTGGTCTAGTCTGCTTATAATTTTTTGAACTATCTGAAACTTTATCATTTATAAAATTATAGGAGAAAATTTGTGCTGAATTTTAAACTTATAACATTTAAGCATAACATCTATTTAAAAGCTGGGAATTGCCTAATAGATTTGTCTGTCTGTCTATCTATCTATCTAGGTATCTATGAGAAAAAAAAGAAAAAAAAATCACTTGATGTATGCATTTTTTGTGGCAGTGTAACTGCAAATCATCAGTAATTAGTAACAAAATAATAAAGATGCTGACAAATGAAGATAATGAAAATAAGAGCAAATACATGGAGTTCAGACTTTAACAGACATTGTGCAAAGTGATTTATCATCACCTCATTTGATCATTACAACCATTGTATGATGTCCTAATGTCATTCAGTATACTCATTTAAAGATGAGAAAAATGAGGCTCAAAAGAGTCCTGAAGATTTTTGTCAGAGAACATGTATTTGTCACCGGACCCTTGAGATGTTAAAATGCTAATAAAAATCAAAACCAATTTTAATAAAAAAGAATGACTATGGTACTAAGAGACAGTCTTATTTAAACCCAGAGAAACCCCTATCTTAACTAAAATTCTGGATTTAAAATATTTTTTTAAAGCAGTAATAGCATAATCCTTACCTTAATACAGGGAGGAGAAACTCAACATACAATTTAATAGTGATCTATGGCCATTAAAGTACATCATAGATGGTGTCATGTACAAAGAAAATCTAAGAAAAGCCCTACATTTAGAGAATTTGTTCTTAACCAGAATAATTACTTTTATGCAGAGGAATTATTCAGATGACAAAACCTGTTCACAAATTAAAATCTATCAAAAAAAAAAAAAAAAGAGAGAGAGAAAACATCCTTACTGTTCCTGCTGTATCCAGAATTTCAAGCATACACTGTTGGCAATCTACTTCAACTTGCTGTTGGGGTAGTGGGGGGAGAGGAAAAATGAAAGAGTAACATTAAAATGTCAGTTTTCCTCCAACCTCTTCACTCAAAGTACCTACTAACAACTACAAAGCTTTTCTTCAGCAGTTTGTTGGATTAGTTGAGACTTAACTTGGTACTATAATAAAGAACAGGTCTTAGGCATGTTCTATTAATATTATAGAAGCTAGGACTGTTAATGCTGAGTTTAGATATTTTCTGACCACTGTAAACTGAGTAATGATTTTTGTTATTATTAGAAGGCAAGGGGTCATATTTTGCAATTTAAGAAAAATTACAGTAACAAAAAAATAAATATGAAATAATAGGTGTAAAAATAACATTTTCTCACAAAAAAGTATAAATATGTATAGTTATATTATCTTCAAAGAAAACACAACAGTATTAAATAACTCAAAATAAATTAGCAAACATAATTTTGGGATAAAGGAAATTTTGTCAACTTACCACATTCAAGTTGTTTAAGTGTTACTGAAATATGCCCCCAATTTAATACACAGGAAAATTTTAATACAAGAGATAAAGAGATGCTAAAATGAGTAACACTGAACTCATATAGTCCTCAAGACTTTTTAAAAAAGGACTTCTTTGGAAAAGCTGTGTATATAAGGTGAAATTTTATACACTGCATTCTATTTTCCCTGTTTTATGAATAAGGGAAGGTTGGCCTAAGAAGGTATGAATTATTAACTATACGGCAAACTTTTAATAAAGGGATTAAGTGATAAATCTTCAGCATTTTAGGTACAGATCTCCATTTGTAGCTAAAGCTTTAACCAGCAACTTACATTGGGGAAATTTCAGTAATTCAACACTGTCTTCTGAAATAAACACATTAACCTAAGGACTATTTTAAACTCTACTTCTGTGTCAGATCAGGGATGGATGAGAAGCACCACTGGATGTGCCACAAACTCTTTGTCCCATCACTTCTGGGACTAATGTGGTAACCTGCACAAGCTGTAAGTGGGCATGTTCAAGGAATAATGAATTAGGTCTCTAGTTTCTCATGTACCTAAAGCCAAATTTTATTTCCAATTAGCAGATAAGGAAACGGCTCTGCCAGTATGGCTTGATGAATTTAATTTAAGAAAAGCTACAGTACTATTACAAGTACACTGTAAAACGAGACACTCTTTTCCTATTTGTTGAAAGGTAGGTTTAATTTTTAAATTTTTTAAATACCCTTTTGTATATTGTTGGCTACTAGTATTTCTTGTAATATTCTGTTTTCTCCCATAACATACTTGGGAAAGAAAATGATGAAAATTCTCCATAATTCTAACTAGTTTTATAATTAAATATAATAGTATTTTTTGTCATGACCAACTATTTAATTTTGTTTACCTTTTAAATAAGCTTTACTTTTAGACCAGCTTTAGACTCGCAGCAAAACTGAGCAGAAAGTATAGGGCTCCCATAGACCCTTCCCCTGTTCCCCACTAGCTTCTCTATACTAGACCAGCAACCCATACCAGAGTGGAAGGTTGGTTAGAATCAATGAACCTGTAGTGACACATCATTATCATGCAAAGTCCATAGCTAATATTATGGCTTCACACTTGGTGTTGTAAAGTCTATAGGTTGGGACAAATGTATAATGACACGTATCTATCATTATAGTATCAAAAATCCAACTAACTTATTTTTTGTAGTCTAAAAGTGAAATTTCTCTTCAAAGTTATAACTAAACTAAAATTTTCAGTTACTGGATAACTTCAACTATAAAAGTGATCTTAATTTTAGTTCACAGAATCATCAAAAATATATCTACTATTCATATGCAATTTGTCTACATTAAAAAAATTCCCCACCAGGAAAATGAGTAAAAAACAGATTACTAATCAGTAATAGAACATGGAGCTCTCTATAGCTAAGTAGTAGTCTATGAGCAGTATTATATTGTGCTGAAACTTTTAAAAACAGAAACAGTACATTTGTATGATTTCTCAAGACAATTTTAAAAAGCAATGGATCAAGTTTTAAAGTCATAAGCAATTATTTGTAAACATGCATATACAAGTTTCACATTTTACCTTTCTGTAGGAATCTTCTATCGTTGGGTCATATTTTTCAACAAAAATTCCCTGAACAAACTGAACTGTCTAGGAAAAAAAAAGCAGAGAAAAGTTAAGGACTTAAAAGAAAAATCAACCCCTCTTGAATGTTACTTAACCTCACAAAATATGGTAAAGATGTAATTACTATATCAATTTTTAAAATGCAATGGAAATACAAATAAAGACATTTATTCTAATTCATTAAAAATGGATATTTATCAGTATTTTAAGTCCCTTTTTACCCCTTTATGTATCTATAGTATCTTTTATCTCATGCCCTCAGAAGAGAGAGACAAAAGATTCTAAATTTTAAAAAGTTTCTTGAAATAGTCTTTCTCTAATTGTGGGGAAGAGAAGAAAAGACAATAAATGTATTGAATTTATAAAATCAGAATCACATTTAAATTTTATGTTCACCCCAGAAGTAGTTATTTTTCCCATTGTCAGCTGAGATTCTAAGGTACACCTTACTGATTCCAAAGCCCTGCTCTTTTCACTGGAACTCTAATCATCTTTTTCAGATTTATCTACCTTTATCTGGAAGACTTCTGTAAGCACAGACAAAAACTAGGTATTTTATCATTTAACAAATGAAAAGAAGTACAGAAGATGGGTGTGAAGTATTTCTTGGACAGCTTTAAATAGAGTCTGGTATATTGTTGCCTAAATCAAGGGTAAAAATGTGGACTGAAGTCATCTACACTTAGATCACTCAGAGGAGTATCTTATACACTATTTTAGCTTGAGCCAAACAGATTAATTTGAATATAGGAAACTTCAAGCTTCTTTCTCCTGCTAAGCTCCTCTTCTTCAAAGGAAACTTAGAATATAATCACACTAAAAACTTTAAACACTATTTTTATCAAGGATTTAAATCACCTCATATTTATGTACTACATGTAATTTAAATATGAAAATGAAAAACCCTAATATGTATTAGACTAGAGCAGAGGTTCCCAAAATATGGTTGAGGGCAAAGGTTCAGAAAACAACTATTTTCCTAATAACACAATGACACACTCTCTCTCAGAAATTCTCAGTGGAGTTTTCTAAAGGATATATAACATATGCTATAGTAAGAAACTGGATGGAGAAGTAGATATGAGAACCCAAGTGTTTTCTATAAGCCAGTTGTTAAACAGACTTGCAAAAATGAAAATCCCACTTCTCACTCCTTTCTTACTAAAGGCTCTTTCATTATGTCTCTGAATCTCATGCCTTCAGTTCTCAGGCACATCTCATTCATTCATATAGACTTTCATTTTATTTCTTTAGTTTTCCTACTGTATCCTTTTGTTTCTTCATCACCCACTGTCTTTTATGTGCTAAAATAAAAAACAAATGGAGACCAGCCTTGAAAAATATGAGCAGACAAAACCAGGTTAGTGATACAAAGTTCAAGTTACCTTAATAGCAAGGCTAACTTAAACTGAGTCATTTCTTGTTTATGCCTCTAAAATTAATAAACAAAACTTAAACTATTTCCCAAGGTTGTAAGAAGTAACCAAAGACCAATTCCTTATTCATTTAAGAACATTCTAATATTATAACCAGTCACTGTGAGGAAGAAACAGTCATTGCTTTCTCAATATATGGGCTGCTCTGTAACAATATACTCCTGAGCCTGTTTATAGTTAGACTGCTCCTGGTTTTTCAAACTGTCTTTGTTGTGTGCACAACAAACTTTTACTAATTACTACTTTGGTGAGTCACTGTTTTTACTTCTGTTATTTCTGAACTTTTGATATCTGTAACAATTATTTCCTTCCTCTATCATCATTTTCCTCTCCACTGGAATATTGCCTCCAGCATACAAACATACTCTATCTCCCTCCCTAAATAAAATTCAGAACAAAATCCTCCCTTAACTGGATGATCCCTCCAGCTTCTGCCTCTTTCTCTGTTCCCTCTCATAATCAAACCTCTTCAGCTGTCTACAATAGTGGTTCCATTTCCTCAGCTCCACCCCAGGATGGTTATGGCACCATCACGGCACTGAGGCAGCTCTTATCAAGTCCAGCTACCTCCATATTCTCAGACCATCTCTTTCCTCTTCTTTACTTGATTTCTGAGCAGCCAGAAATATATAAAGATATATTTTTTATATTCAAATACAAGATACATTGTTCTATGTTGGATGCTTCATTCCTACCTACTTTAAAAGTAAAGATGTACTCAGAGCTCAGTGCTGAGTTCTTCTTTTCTAATCTCTCATTAGACAACCTCATTTATTTCTGTTGATTTTATTTTTAGTTATTTTATTTTTGAAAAGGTAATTCATGGACACAGGGCAAAATGCAAAAGAAGTAAGAATATGCAGTGGTAATTAACTCTACCTACGACTTTTGTTTCCAGCTACCCAATTCCATTCCCAACAAAGTAACTGATACATTATCTGTAGTTTATTTAATCTTGCAGGGATAGTCTATGCATTTTATATCTCCTCTCATTCTTCCTTTTTCATAAAACACAAATGGCAGTCTACACTGTTTAGTACCTCTTTTCCCCTCTAAATAATACATCTTGGATATCATTACTATCAGTATGCACAGAGCTACTGTGTTCTTTTTAATGGTTATATACTATTCTGCTCAAAATGAGTACTAAAAACTTATTTAATTAGTGTTTACTGATAGGCATTTAGGTTGTTTCCAAACTCTTGTCACTACAAAGAATGTTGCAACGGATATATCCTTGGCTATGTTATTCTGTACATGTGAACTTGTATGTGGAATGCATTTCCAAAAAGGGACTTGCCGAATTGAAGTTACATGCATTTAAAATGATAGATCATCTCAAACATTTGCTACAGAGACACTATTTACACTAACAATAATGTAATTCTCATGAAATTAAATACCACTGATACATTTATTTATGGTGACCCAAATCATATCACAGGTCTTTTATGCTATTATCTGGAGAATCCAATTATTTATTTTATGTATATACTTGAACGCATCTCAAAAACATACCAAATTTGGCATGATTCTTGACTTCAACTCTTGATTGGACCTGCTCATTCTCCAGTGTTTCCCTTCTACTGAGTGGCTCCGCTAGAAATCTGGGACTCGACTTTGACAGCTCCTTTTCTCCTAGTCCTCACAACAATCCAGGTGAAGTTTTGTCAGTTCTATCTCCTATTTAATTCTCAAAACATCTACTTTTCTCTTCTTCACTACCATGGCCTTAAATTTTCTACAAACAATAATATGGTGTACTGCATTAACCTCCAACTTGCATTCCACATCTACTCTGCCTCTCCTAAATTATACAGAGCAAATTGCTCCACTGAAGACATATCCAGCTGTATCACCCTCCCCTCCAAAAAAAAAAAAAACCCCTACCTTCAGTGGCTTCTCACTGCCATTAGGTTTAAGTTCCAAGTTCTTAGAGGTGTTCAAGTCATGATCTGGCTTCTATCTCTCACCTTATTTCCCTGTATTTTCCTGCCTGTTCAGTCCTGCCCCAACAACTGTGACCTTTCTCTCTCAGTTGTTCAAATGCTAATTTAGGTTCACATGTCCTAGGTTTTCTCTTAATAATCTGTCCTTTTCTTCAAAAATATAACACAAGTATCTCTCCCACAATTATAACTAAGTAGTCCTCTGTGTATTTATTACATTTTCTACTCTAAAATGTAAGCTCTATGAGGAACTATGATTTTTTGTCCAGTTATAATCCTAGAGTCTGATATTGTAGAAGCTCAAAAAATATTTACTAAATACAGCATGTATACAAAATATAACCTTCATTCTACTTTGTTTGAGATGGGGATAGAGCAAGACTTACTCCACTAGTATGCGTATTAATCAGTTTCCCCCATTGGAATTTAAGTTCCTTAAAAATGAGAACAATCTTATTCCTCTCTGAATCACAAACACCAGTGCTCGACATATATTAAGTAGCCAATAAGTAATTGGTAAATGAAAGAATGAATGAGCCATCATTATAAACTATACCACCTGTAGTTACTGAATGAATTCCTGCCCCCTGTAGCCCAGATACTAGGCATATAAAAAAATACTGCCACCTTTTCTATTTAGTGACTAGAAAGCAGGCAAATATCAATTTTCTTCCTGTATTATACTAGTTAAGTATAGTTAGGTGGCTAACTTACCAGTGCAGACTTCCCCACGCCTCCTGAACCAAGGACCACTAGCTTGTACTCACGCATGATGTGGTCTGCTTAAATACTGACAATCTGAAGAAGGGGAAAAAAAAATCAAAGATTAATAAATGTGCTAAGAATAGTCTAATAATGTACAACTGATATATGAAATAATGAGATTTTGTTTTTTTGTTTGCTTTTTCCCTTAAAACTATCAAAGGGAAGACAGAGGCTAACACAGCAAAACCATGCAATTTTAACATAAGTTTATAGGACTATGCTAGACATTTTAATTCATTAGATGTTCTTTGACTATCAATTATTAACCTATTCATGTTACTTCTAAAAGTGATCAGAAAATAGTATGATTAAAACTAGTAGTTGTCTTATAACCGTAATCATGAATGCAATTCTTTATGAAGCTATTATTTAAACAATTTATGTACATTTTTGTAAAGTTCACTCATGAGCTTTAATATAATGTACATGTTATTTCACTTGCTTAAAAATATCGTAATTCTGTGTGATTTTGTTCATTATTGTATTATAGTTGAACCATGTAAAACAGTGCATCAAAAATTATTGGGAAATGAATGGGAGATTATGGGTGAAACTGTTAAAACTCTAAAGGTAGATATTAATAATATACTCCACAAAGCCCAAATTGCTATAGAGAGAAAAAAAAGGAATATAAACTTTACTTCTTATCTCCATGTTTACCCTAAAAGGTAAAAAGACAGGAAAGAATTTTCAATGGCCATGGTGGAATATGCAGGAATGGACTACCCATCTCACAGTAAACAGCTAAAATACCAGGTAAAATATATGAAACAACTGTTTTCAGACGCTTGGCAATATGCAGTATAAGACTATGATTTCTGAGAGATGGAAGTAAGTGAAGTGAGACCTACAACTGTCTAGGCTTTCTGCCAGAAGGCACTTTTCAGACCGTGGTGCAGTAAAGAACTCAAGCAGAGACTAGAAATGTACCAGAGAAGCGGGAGTTATGCACAGAAAATTCCAGAAATCTACACAGTGGTCTACTTGAGTCTGTGGTCAAACACTATGCTGAGCATGCAAGATGAAATTCCAAGAGGTAAGGCAAAGAATAGGGATCTATACGCTGAACAATTCCCAGAGAGCTGAGAAATACTGGGATTCTGAGCAGAGAAGTCTTCCTTGTTGGAAAACAGGGCAATTCACTTGAAACCCCAGAAAGTTCATACTTCAGTAGCAGAGGTAAAGAAGCCCTACAGTAAAAAATACTCTAGATGCTTCCTAACAGAGCTTTAAAACAACCCTTATAAGGATGGAGCCAATCCAAAAAGTAATTTAACTGCCTGTCAGAATAAAGTCCAAAATCCTTAAAAAAAAAAAAAAGACCCATCATTTCAACAATATAAAATTGAAGATGTCCACAACATCCAATAAAAAATTAACAGACATGTGAAGAAAAAAGACCTAAAACCAGGGTGAAATGAGTCAACTGAAAAAGTCCCAGAAATGAGATAATGGAATTAGACAATGGGACCCTAAACTGCTACTATAAGTATGTCCAAGGACTTAAAGGAAAATATAATGAGGAAAGAAATAACAGACATAAAAAAAAAAACCCAAAGGAATGAACTTCTAGGGCTCAAAAACAGCATCTGAAATGGAAATATCACTGGGTAGGATAAACAGTATATTAAATACAGCAGAAGGAAATGCCAGAGGAACTGAGATGCTGATAGAAAAAAGGAGATGAAGAGGGTGAAGGAGGAGGGGAGACAGGACAGGGGGAGGGTGAAAGGAGAAAAGGAGAAAGAAAGAAAGAAGAGAATCACAAGATAATATCAAGTTATCAAGCAGACTAATATATGTGTAACTGGAATGCAGGGGTGGAGTGTTTGAATAAATAACAAAATTTTTTCTAAATTTGATAAACAAACTATAACTCCACAGATCTAAGAAACTCAATAAGGCCTCTCCTCAGTATGAACACAAGGAAAAATACAAAGCACAATAATAAAATTCCTGAAAAATGTCAAAAAGAAATCTTATAAGAAGCCAGAGGAAAAAGTTTAGATATAGAAGAACTAAAATACATACAGACTTCTCAAGAAGCTATGCTAGACAGAAGAAAACAAAACATCTCCAAAATGCTTAAAGAAAAAAAATGGTCAACTTAGAATACTAAAGACAATGAATGTATCCATTCAAAATGAAAGTGAAATAAAGTATTTTTTTAATAATTTATTTTGGTATCATTAATCTACAATTACATGTGCAATATTATGGTTATTAAACTACCCCCTTCATCAGGTCCCCCCCACCAACCCCATTACAGTCACTGTCCATCAGCGTAGTGAGATGCTATAGAATCACTATTTTTCTTCTCTGAGTTGTACAGCCCTCCCCATGTCTCCCCAACATTACATCTGCTAATCGTAATGCCCCTTTCTCCCCCTTATCCCTCCCTTTGCACCCATCTTCCCCAGTCCCTTTCCCTTTGGTAACTATTAGTCCGTTCTTGGGTTCTGTGAGTCTGCTGCTGTTTTGTTCCTTCAGTATTTTTTTTCTTTGTTCTTATACTCCACATATGAGTGAAATCAATTGATACTTGTCTTTTTCGGCTTGGCTTATTTCACTGAGCATAATACCCTCTAGCTCCATCCATGTTGTTGCAAATGGTAGGATTTGTTTTCTTCTTATGGCTGAATAATATTCCATTGTGTATATGTACCACATCTTCTTTATCCATTTATCTACTGATGGACACTTAGGTTGTCTCCATTTCTTGGCTATTGTAAATAGTGCTGTGATGAACATAGGGGTGCATATGTCTTTTTTAAACCGGGCTGCTGCATTCTTAGGGTAAATTCCTAGAAGTGGAATTCCTGGGTCAAATGGTATTTCTATTTTGAGTTTTTTGAGGAACCTCCATACTGCTTTCCACAATGGTTGAACTAGTTTGCATTCCCACTAGCAGTGTAGGAGGGTTCCCTTTTCTCCACATCCTCGCCAACATTTGTTGTTGTTTGTGTTTTGGATGTTGGCCATCCTCACTGGTGTGAGGTGATATCTCATTGTGGTTTTAATCTGCATTTCTCTGATGATTAGTGATGTGGAGCATCTTTTCATGTGCCTGTTGGCCATCTGAATTTCTTCTTTAGAGTAGTGTCTATTCATGTCCTCTGCCCATTTCTTAACTGGATTATTTGCTTTTGGTTTGTTGAGGTGCGTGAGTTCTTTATATATTTTGGATGTCAACCCCTTATCGGATACGTCATTTATGAATATATTCTCCCATACTGTAGGATCTCTTTTTGTTCTACTGATGGGGTCCTTTGCTGTACAGAAACTTTTCAACTTGATATAGTCCCACTTGTTCATTTTTGCTTTTGTTTCCCTTGCCCGGGGAGATATGTTCATGAAGAAGTCGCTCATGTTTATGTCCAAGAGATTTTTGCCTATGTTTTTTTCTAAGAGTTTTATGATTTCATGACTTACATTCAGGTCTTTGATCCACCTTGAGTTTACCTTTGTGTATGGGGTTAGACAGTAGTCCAGTTTCATTCTCTTACATGTAGCTGTCCAGTTTTTCCAACAGCAGCTGCTGAAGAGGCTGTCATCTCCCCATTGTATATCCAAGGCTCCTTTATCAAATATTAATTGACTGTAGATGTTTGGGTTAATGTTTGGATTTTCTATTCTGTTCCACTGGTCTGTGGGTCTGATTTTGTGCCAGTACCAAATTGTCTTGATTACTGTGGCTTTGTAGTAGAGCTTGAAGTCAGGGAGCATAATTCCCCCTGTTTTATTCCTCCTTCTCAGGATTGCTTTGGCTATTCAGGGTCTTTTGTGGTTCCATATGAATTTTAGAATTATTTGTTCGACTTCATTGAAGAAAGCTGTTGGTAGTTTGATAGGGATTGCATTGAATCTGTAGATTGCTTTAGGTAGTATAGCCATTTTGACAATACTTATTCTTCCTAGCCAAGGGCATGGGATGCATTTCCATTTGTTAGTGTCCTCTTTAATTTCTCCTAGGAGTGTCTTGTAGTTTTCCGAGTACAGGTCTTTCACTTCCTTAGTTAGGTTTATTCCTAGGTATTTTATTCTTTTAGATGCAATTGTGAATGGAATTGTTTTTCTGATTTCTCTTTCTCTTTGTTCATCGTTAGTGTATAGGAAAGCAACAGATTTCTGTGTGTTAATTTTGTATCCTGCAACTTTGCTGAACTCAGATATTAGTTCTAGTAGTTTTGGAGTGGAGTCTTTAGGGTTTTTTATGTACAGTATCATGTCATCTGCAAATAGTGACAATTTGACTTCTTCCTTACCAATCTGGATGCCTTGTATGTCTTTGTTTTGTCTGATTGCCGTGGCTAGGACCTCCAGTGGAGAGAGTGGGCATCCCTGTCTTGTTACCGATCTTAGGTGAAAAGCTTTCAGCTTCTCACTGTTAAGTATGATCTTAGCTGTGGGTTTGTCATATATGGCCTTTATGATATTGAGGTACTTGCCCGGTATACCCATTTTGTTGAGAGTTTTAATCATGAATGGATGCTGAATTCTGTCAAATACTTTTTCAGCATCTATGGAGATGATCATGTAGTTTTTGTTCTTCTTTTTGTTGATGTGGTGGATGATGTTGATGGATTTTCGAATGTTGTACCATCCTTGCATCCCTGGGATGAATCCCACTTGATCATGGTGTATGATCCTTTTGATGTATTTTTGAATTTGGTTTGCTAATATTTTGTTGAGTATTTTTGCATCTACGTTCATCAGAGATATTGGTCTGTAATTTTCTTTTTTGGTGAGGTCTTTGCCCGGTTTTGGCATTAGAGTGATGCTGGCTTCATAGAATGAGTTTGGAAGTATTTCTTCCTCTTCTATTTTTTGGAAAACTTTAAGGAGAATGGGTGTTATTTCTTCTCTATATGTCTGGTAGAATTCAGAGGTGAATCCATCTGGTCCAGGGATTTTGTTCTTGGGTAGTTTTTTGATTACTGATTCAATTTTGTTGCTGGTAATTGGTCTGTTTAGCTTTTCTGTTTCTTGCTTGGTCAGTTTTGGAAGGTTGTATTTTTCTAAGAAGTTGTCCATTTCTTCTAGGTTTTCCAGCTTGTTGGCATATAGATTCTCATAATATTCTCTTACAATTCTTTGAATATCTGTGGGGTCCATCGTTATTTTTCCTTTCTCATTTATGATTCTGTTTATGTGTGTAGATTCTCTTTTTCTCTTAATGAGTCTGGCTAGGGGTTTATCTATTTTGTTTATTTTTTCAAAGAACCAGCTCTTGGTTTTGTTGATTTTTTCCTATTGGTTTATTCTTCTCAATTTTATTTATTTCTTCTCTGATCTTTATTATGTCTCTCCTTCTGGTGACTTTGGGCCTCCTTTGTTCTTCTTTTTCCAATTTCAGTAATTGTGTCTTTAGACTGTTCATTTGGGAATGTTCTTCCTTCTTTAAATAGGCCTGGATTGCAATATACTTTCCTCTTAGAACTGCCTTTGCTGCGTCCCACAGCAGTTGTGGCTTTGTGTTGTTGTTGTCATTAATCTCCATATATTCTTTGATTTCTGTTTTGATTTAGTTGTTAACCCGTTGATTAATTAGTAGAATGTTGTTAAGTCTCCATGTATTTGTGAGCCTTTTTGATGTCTTTCTAAAATTTATTTCTAGTTTTATACCTTTGTGATCTGAGAAGTTGGTTGGTAGGATTTCAATATTTTTTAATTTACTGAGGTTCTTTTTGTGGCCTAGTATGTGGTCTATTCTGGAAAATGTTCCATGTGCACTTGAGAAGAATGTGTATCCTTCTGCTTTTGGGTGCAGAGTTCTGTAGATATCTGTTAGGTCCATCTGTTCTAGTATGTTGTTCAGTGACTCTGTGTCTTTACTTATTCTCTGTCTGGTTGATCTATCCTTTGGAGTGAGTGGTGTGTTGAAGTCTCCTAAAAAGAATGCATTGCTGTTTATTTCCTCCTTTAATTCTGTTAGTATTTGTTTCACATATGCTGGCACTCCTGTGTTGGGTGCATGTATATTTATAATGGTTATATCTTCTTGCTGGACTGACCCCTTTATCATTATGTAATGTCCTTCTTTATCTCTTGCTACTTTCTTCATTTTGAAGTCATTTTGTCTGATACAAGTACTGCAACACCTGCTTTTTTCTCTTTGTTGTTTGCATGAAATATCTTTTTCCATCCCTTCACTTTTAGTCTGTATATGTCTTTGGGTTTGAGGTGAGTCTCTTGTAAGCAGCATATAGATGGGTCTTGCTTTTTTATCCATTCTGTTACTCTGTGTCTTTTGATTGGTGCATTCAGGCCATTTACATTTAGGGTGATTATCGATAGATATGTATTTATTGCCACTGCTGGCTTTAGATTCATGGTTACCAAAGGTTCAAGGGTTGCTTCTTTACTATCTAACAATCTAACTTAACTTTCTTGTTAAGTTATTGTAAACACCGTCTGATGTTTCTTTATTTCTCTCCCTTCTTATTCTTCCTCCTCTATTCTTTATATACTAGGTGTTTTATTCTTTGCCTTTAGTTAGTATTTGGATGGTCTGCTTTCTTTGCTATGATTTTATTTTTTGTGGTGACATCTTTTTAGCCTTAGGGGTGCTTCCCTCTAGAGCAGTCCATTTAAGATATCCTGTAGTGGTGGTTTATGAGAGGCAAACTCTCTCAACTTTCGCTTGTCTGGAAATTGTTTAATCCCTTCGTCATATTTAAGTGATAATCGTGCTGGATACAATATTCTTGGTTCGAGGCCCTTCTGTTTCATTATGTTAAATATATCATGCCATTCTCTTCTGGCCTGTAAGGTTTCTATTGAGAAGTCTGATGATAGTCTGATGGGTTTTCCTTTGTAGGTGATCTTTTTTCTCTCTCTAGCTGCCTTTAACACTCTGTCTTTATCTTTGATCTTTGCCATCTTAATTATTATGTGTCTTGGTGTTGTCTTCCTTGGGTCCCTTGTGTTGGGAGATCTGTGGGCTTCCGTGGACTGCGAGGCTATTTCCTTCCCCAACATGGGGAAGTTTTCAGCAATTATTTCTTCAAAGACACTTTCTATCCCTTTTTCTCTCTTCTTCCTCTGGCTCTCCTATAATGTGAATATTGTTCCATTTGGATTGGTCACACAGT
The DNA here is from genome assembly GCA_029783875.1 of Phataginus tricuspis. NCBI lineage: Eukaryota > Metazoa > Chordata > Mammalia > Pholidota > Manidae > Phataginus > Phataginus tricuspis. Next base: position 13,668,976 of record JAQQAC010012408.1, read on the forward strand.
TCTCTTAATATTCTTTCATTCCTAGAGATCCTTTTTTCTCTCTCTGCCTCAGCTTCTCTGTATTTCTGTTTTCTGATTTCTAAGTCTCTTGCATCTCATCCAGTCTGCTGTTAAGCCCGTCGATCGCTTGTCTGATATCTGCATTGTCTGTCCTTACTTCCCTCACTTCCTCCCTCAGCTCTTGCACATTTCTCTGTAGATCCATCAGTATGGTTATGACTTTTATTCTGAATTCTTTTTCAGGAAGATTGTGCATTTCCATCTCTTCAGGCCCCCTCTCTGGGGTTGTCTGGTTGATCTTAGTCTGGACCATATTCCTCTGTCTTTTCATGGCTATAGAAGTGGTCTCTGGTAGGTGCCATGTATGTCAGTTGGGCTCTTTAAGACTTTAAAAAGAAAAAAAGAAAAGAAGGAAAGAAAGAAAAAAAAAGAAAGAAAAGAAAAAAGAAAGAGAAGAAAAAACAAAAAAACAAAAACAAACAAACAAAAAAGCCCACCGGGAGTAGATTCTGTGGGGATGCTGTAGGTGGCGCTGTTGCTCCACTATTCCACAGCTGTGGCCGCACCGCTCCACAGGGCCCTTTATAGCTCTGGCTGGGGTGGAAACGAATGGGAGGCTGTTGATCTCTGTGGGAAGTCTAAGTGCGACCACCCTTTCCCAGTCGCCAGCTAAGGGGTCCAAAACTCCCCGCGACTCCCAGCCTGCTGGGCTGAGTGTGCCGGGGTGATCCAGCTCCTCTGCTGGGCTCCTGTCTCTTTAAGACCGCTGAAAAAAGCGCAAGCTTTTCTTTTTTTTTTTTCTTCCGGGGAGCTGGCTGCAAGGACCCGGGTGCATTCCCCGCTCAGATCCTGTACCCTCTGTCTCTCCAATCTCCGCTGCACCGTGCGGTGTGTGTCAGTGCTCCTCTCCTCCCGCTGGTGCGCTGGGGTGGGGGAGTGCTCGGTCCCGCCGGGTCGCGGCTCCGTATCTTGCCCGCTTCACGGGGTGCCGAGTCCTCTCAGGTGTAGATGCAGGCTTGGTGCTATCCTCTATCTTCTGGTCTCTTTTTTATGAATAGTTGTACTTGTTGTATTTTCATAAATACATATGGTTTTGGGAGGAGATTTCCGCCACCCTGCTCATGCCGCCATCTTCCCAGAAGTCCAAAATAAAGTATTTTTCAGATTAAAAAAGAAGTAGTAGATAGAAAAGCAGGGGTGGGAAGGAGGAAGTTCGCTTAAAAAAAAAAACAGCAACAGAAGTTTCCTAAGGTAGAAGAAAACGGTAATAGATGGAAACCTAACTCTACATAAAGGAATAAAGATTACTAAAGGAATAAAAATACCAGAAACGGTGACAGTAAACCTACAAGACTTCTTTTGCCCACTTAACGCAAAAACAACAGCAATGTACCACATATGTATAAATAAAATATATTATAATAATAGCACAAGAAAAAAAAGGAGCTAGAAGTTGCTCAAGGTTCTTACATTATATCTGGAGTAGTATAATATTATTTAAAGGTAAATTGTCATATGTTAAAGATGCATATTGTAAATCCTGGAGCAACTACTGGAAAAAAATAAGAGGTAGAGCTAATAAGCCAATAGCTGAGATAAATGACACACTAAAAAAAATTTCACTTCATCCAAAATTTAAAGTAGGAAAAAATGCAAACAAAGAAGAGCAAAGAAAAGATGGGAAAAATACAAAACAAAATAGGATAGTGGAATTAAAAGGCAAACACATCATTACATTAAATGTAAATAATTTATTCCAATTCAAAGGCAAGATAAAAAAGCAAGACCTAACCAATATTTTGTCTTCAAGAAACAAACTTGAACTAACAATACAAGAAAAGTTAAAAGTAACATTTATATTGATGACAAAGTCACAGTAGCTGCTGATATTACTATGTGGTTTATTGCCTGCCTTCAGAATTGAAACACTAAATTTCATTTAGAGGTAAGTGAAAAATAAAGATGTATACTTTTTTTCTATAGAACTGTTGGGAACCCTAATTATAAATCCTTACCTAGTCTAAGCAGTTAGCATTCTAAGCAGATAGTTTGAGACTGTTTTCAAACTTTCTGGTTTCAGGTCTTCTTTATATCCTTTTTTCTAAGAGCTTTTGTTTATATGGGTTCTTGGAAATGGATGCTGGTTTTTTAAACACATGTTCTGCATCTCTTGGTATCATATGGTTTTTCTTTTTCTTCTACCAATGTGTCCACTCTTATGACTTTTATTCAACATTGTACTAATCTAGGTATAATTGGCTCTAGCCTATGTAAAAGGAAGAAGTAAACTGTCTTTATTCACAGATAACATCCTTCTGCATGTAGAAAACCCTAAAGAATAAATAAAAAAGCAACCAGATTAAACAGTGAATTTAACAAGGCTTCAGGATAAAAGGTTGATAAAGAAAAATACAGCAACTGTATTTATATCTAGATAGTTGACTCTTGAACAACATAGGTCCAATTATATAGATTTTTTTCAACAAATGTATTGGAAAATTCTGTGGAGATTTGTGGCAGTTTGAACATTCTTTTGAAAGAATTCTTTAGAAATCTCTTTTCTCTAGCTTTATTGTAAGAATACAGCAAATAGTACATAAAATATCAAAAAATACATATTAATCAACAATTAATGTCATTGGTAAAGCTTCTGGTCAATAGGAGGCTACTAGTAGTTAAGATTTTGGAGAGTCAGAAGTTATACACGGATTTGACTGTTTAACCCCCATCTTGTTCAAGGGTCAACTGTACTGGCAAAGAACAACTGAAAAATTAGATTTTTTAAATGAGATTTACAATAGCATCCAATAAGAAATAAAACATTTAAGAGATGAATTTAACAAAATATGTTCAAGACTTGTATACTAAAACTACAAAACACAGCTGAGAGAAATTGAGAGAGCTATGCCATACGACAATTAAGACATGTCCATATTATTGTTAAGATGTCAACTCTCTCCAAGTTGATCTACAGATTCAGTGCAATACCAAACAGGTTTCTTTTTTGTAGAAATTGACAAGATGACTTTATAATAAGTATTGTATTGTCATAAGGACAAACATAAGATCAGTGGAACCAAATTATATCTGAAAGTAAAACCATGCATAAATGTTTAGTTCATTTTCAACAGAGGGACTGTGGCACCTACTGTCCAACATGGACCCTAGTGATCCTGGCCTCCTGGTATTCATAACTTGTGTTGTTCCCTCAGTATTCATAGCCTGGTATAGTTTCCTCCCACAACGAATCAAGATCAGTCATGTGACCACCAAATATGGCAGAAGTGTCAATATGTGATTTCCATGATTAGCTCTTAAAAAGGCATTGCAGCTTGTACCATGGTCTCTGGAATAATTCCCTTTAAGGCAAGCCACTCATCATGCCATGAGGACACTTAACCAGCCCTTCAGAGAGGCCTATCTGAAGAGGAACTGAGACCTCCTACCAATAGCTAGCATCAACTTGCCAACCAGGTGAATGAGCTACCTTCAAAGCATATCTTACCATTTTAGTCAAGCCTTAATTCAGAGGATTGCAGCCTTATGAGACCAATGAGCCAAAACCTGCCAACCAAGCCAATCCCAAATTTCTGATTCACAGAAACTAAGAAACAATAATGAATATTGTTGTTTTAAGCCAGTTAAGATTTGGGTTGATCTGTTACAGGAAAGGATCATTAATACAAAGAACAAAAGTAATTTGATGTGTAAAAGATAGTCTTTTCAACAAGTCAAGCTGGAAAAAAAAGAACTTCAACTCATCTTTGTTCACAACAGCCCAAATCTAGAAACAACCCAAGTATCCACCAAGAAGTGAATGGATAAATAAACTGTGGTAAATTCAGTTACTGGAATACCATTCAGTAACAAAAAAGAATGAACCACTGATGGATGTAACATGAATGAATCTCAAAAACATGCTCAGCAAAATAAGCCATACACAGCAGTGAATACCACATGATTCCACTTACACGAAATTCTTGAAAAGACAAAAGTAAGTTATAGTGCCAGAAAGCTGCTTGGGTCCAGTCACGGGGTGGGGCTGGCCACCAGTGATGACTACAAAAGGCACTTTTTGGGTGATGGAAATGATCTGTACCTTGATTGCAGTGGTGGTGGTTATATGTGTGTGTACATTTATGAAAACTTACTGAACTGTACATTTAAAATAGGTACGTTTTACTATATGTAAATTGTAGCTCAATAGATGACTTAAGAAAAATAAATGGGGAAAACACCAGTTAATATATAGTGTTATGAACTGAATGTGTCCTCCACAAAATCTTATGTTCAAACCCTTTCCATGATGTGATGGTATTAAGAAGTGGCACATTTGTAAGATACTTAGAATTAGATGAGGTCACAATGGTGAGCCCTCATAAATGGGATTAGTGCTTTTTTAAGAGTACCATGAGCTTGTTTCTCTCTCACATCTGCCACATAAGCTTACAAGACAACCACCTAGAGCCCAGGAGGCAGGTCCTCACCAGACACCTCATCTGCCAGTGCCCTGACCCAGGACTTCCTAGACTCCAGAATTGTGAGAAATAAATTTGTTGTTTAAGCCACCCCATCTATAATAATTTATTATAGCAACCCAAACTGACTAAGAAACATAGTAAAGATAAATTAGTAGACTATGCAACAGATATGATGACAAATATGATTGTTGTTCTGAGCCAAACATTTACAAAGTATCTCCCAAGTACCAATTCAATACTAAAGGCCAAGGACACAAAAATGAAAAGTATGTTTCCCATCCTCACAGAGCCAATAGAGAAATAAATAAATAAATAAATACAATATACTGTGAATTTAGATTTTATCTAGTAGGCAATGGGGAAAAAAGCAGTGGTTTTTTAAAAAGTAATATAGTTAAATATATATTCTGGAAAGATAACTGATGACAGCAGTGAATACTACACGATCCCACTTACATAAAATTCTCGAAAAGACAAGTCTGGAAGCTTGGTAGAAACCAATGGACTATAGGTACAAGACTTCAAAGTTATTATAAAAGATGGTAGTGACTGAAACCATAGCAGATGAGATCAACCAAGGAAAATTACTCCACTGAAAACAGAATAATGCTATGAACTGAACCCTGAGAAACAAGTGTATTTTACTCTGTAGATGGACAGGAAACCTGAGAAAAAGTGAGATGGTAGAAGTCTGTGCCAGATATTAATCATCCTATGCCTCTACCTTTATTAAGTGGTCCTATCATTTCTATGGAAAAAACAAACCAAAACAGAAAACAAACTGTTAAACACAAGAGGATGTATTTTCTCCAGACAGATCCTCATGACCGTAACATCCTTTCCTGGGCCCTAATGATTTTTAATCTGGGGATTGCTGTTATTTTAGCAAGATGTGACTTCACCATCTCTCTAATCCAAAAATGTGTATCTTTTGAGGGGAAAGCCTCATATAGCAGGCCCATGTATACTCCCCAAACTGCCTCTGTGGGTGAAAGCATTTGGGGGGGGAAGCACTCAGACATGGCCAAATTACTTTGGTTATTCTACAACAAGAAAATATTTGGCCCCTGTTCCTCAACTCAAGTGGTAAAATAATCAAGTTCCAAAACTATTTTTCACATATACTGCATATATAGAAAATTCTTTTCTTTACACTTAAAAATACCATGGGTTATGAATGTATATACATACACACACATGCAAATTCAAGAATAATAGAGCTTAGATAAGAAAACACACACACACACAAATACCCAATAAGGAATAATGTGGATTAATATTTTATTTTTAAAGGGGTTAGTTCTAACTCATAACTGCCAAGTTAGAAAACCACTATGTTCTTCCAAGCAAATCCCATGCCTTTTTATGGAAATCTCTTGTGCCCTGCACTTCCAATTTCTCACTCCGGTTAAGATTCCCTGACAAATAAGAAGGATTAGGATAAACATTACACTATGTTTAAATTTTAAGTCAGTCTTGAGTCCCTAACATTATGGTCCAAGTTATAAGAATTTTTTCATTCTTCCTTTAGGAAAACTACTTCTAAATTTCACAAAATAACAGAACTTATTTTTGTGACACAAATTGATCCCAACTTTGTTGTTTCTGTTTTTAAATATATAAACTAATTAATTACAAGATGACATAGTTTCTCCTGCACAACTGAACCTACAAACAGAATTCACTAAAGGAAATTGAGTTGTGACAAGAATTTTGGAGAAAATTGTTTCCACATTAAGGAACACTACAGGTAGTTTCTTAACAAGCAGTTATATTATTGGTTATATTTAAATATTTACAGAATCCATGAATATTTTAAAACTAACAACTAACCACAATATGCTGAGAGTAGGGTGGGGGTGGTTGTTAAGTAAATATGGAAATCTTGGTAAGATTTAACTTTCTAAAATAAAGAACTGTGTTCTTTATAGTGCATCATAATGGAAAGTCAACTGTTTTTGTAACATGAAATCACATTATTATTTCATTGAGAGGCTCTCCTTGATTCTTTTTCTCCACTTGTTCTTAAGATTAGTACTGAAGTGATCACACATAATGAAGTTTATAAATCAGTCTTTACTCTAAGACCAGGTAAACTACACTCAGCCCAATAAGCATTTCCTACCCCTTCCCACAATGAAAGGAGACAAGCTCCTGTAGAGAGGAGGCCAAAGAGAACTCTCAAAATTCATCATATACTTGAGGAAAACTAAGAAAGGGAATGAATTCAATAAACAGAAGAACAAAACCCAAAGAAAACAGAGTCAAGAGGGTCTATGAAAGACTATAAAAGTAATGTACTATCTTCAAAGAAAACTTGTGAAGTTATCAAGTCTTAAGTAAAAGATACACTGGAGACTTAGGAAATAAAAATATGACCACCGAAAAAAAAGTTCAGTAGATGGGCTGTAAAGAAAACTGGATATAGCTGACATGCAAGTTAGTGAACCAGTATAGTGAGCCCACCCAAAAAGGACAGTACAGAGATGGAATGCATGAAGCAAAGAGATAAGAGGGTAAAGCCCAGAGTTCTACCAGCTATCTGATAGGAGTCCAGAAGAGAAAAGAAGACCCAAATATATAATAAAAGGACCTTTCCAGAGGATAATTAAGAGTTAAGAATCTTTAAAGTGCCCGATAAATGCCAAGCATCATCATCATCGTCATCAAAGAGATTCACAGCCAAATACACAGCAGTTGAGATTTCAAACCATTAAAGGTGAAGACAAAATCCTAAATTTCTAGAGAAGAAAAATATATTGCCTTCCCCTTGAATATGGGTGGGTTTAGAAAAGCAAATATAGCAGAATGATGTTGTCTGACTTCCGAAACTAGAAGGGGTGGCCAGAGCTTCCTCCCGGGCCTCTCTTTTGGGAGCCATGCCTTCGGGTCGGGCCCAGAGCTGTCAGGCTGCCCTGAAGTGGCCACTTTGCAGAGACCAGAGAGACAGACTTGCCTGAGGAATATCGTGCTGCGTTCCTCCCAGACCCAGGAACAAGGGAGCCTTGAAGATGATCCCAGATGGCCACCTTCAGACTGCAGCACCCTGAGAGACTTTAAGTCAGAGCCACCCTCAGAGGCCAGGTGGGCCAATCCTCATTCATATTTAAGAAACTGTGAATGATAATACATAGTTATTGTTTTAAACTACCACATGTTGAAATGGTTTGATAACTAAAAATAGAAAAAAGAAAGGAAACATAAAGGAACATAGAACAAATTGAAAATAAATGGAAAGATGCCAGACAATGCAAGTACATCAGTAATGACAAGTATTTAATAGGAAAAAAATGAAAATTAAAGTACAAAGCAAAATGTATAAAGCAAAAGTGGACAGAACTAAAGGGAAGACTAGCAAATACACAGTCATGATTGATTAACTCAGTTACTGATAGAAAAGGAAGATAAAATCAGAAAGGATATATAGATTTGACCAAATAATGAATCAACTTAACCCAATGGACATATATAGAACACCACATCCAACAACTGCAAATTACACATTTCTTTTCAAGTGCACATGGGTCATTCAGTAGAACAGACTGTGCTGGGCCATAAATTAGGTTTCAACAAATTTCAAAGGACTGAAATCAGTGTACATTCTAAACATAATGTAATTAAACTAGAAATCAATACAAAAATTTAACTACATAATCTCAAAATGTTTATAAATTAAACAACACAATTCTAAATAATACATGGGTCAAAGAAGAAATCAAGATGGAAAGTAAACAATTAGAATTAAATAGTAACAAAAATACATGTCAAAAATTACAGGAATTGGTACTCCCAACAAAAAAAAGGAAAATGACATAAGAAATAGAAAGGCATAAGAATAAGAAATCATGACAAGCAAATAAGTCAGTAAAAATTAAGGTTAGATATCTGATTGTCATTGTAAAATATGTATAAAAATCTGGAAATAAATCTCCATGGTTATCTCAACATTTTGGTTTGGGAGGAGTTAGGAAGAGGAAGGAAAATAAAGGCATGTTAAAGTTTTCTCTTGCTTGGGAAAAGAATAAAGATACTAATCTTTTTCTACACATTGAAAAAAATACAAATCTATACATGTGAACAATGTAATGTCAACAATTAGATTATATATAACTTAAAATTACCAGAGGAAAAATGGGCAAAGAAAACCTGGCCAATTCAACCAGAGTTAGAAGACGAAAATTAAACAACAGGAAAGAAACGTAAACAAACCATAATAGGAATAAGATAAAACAAATTAGTCCCAATACAATAAAAAGAAATCCTCCTAAATCCTAATTCTGCAGACCACAAATGCTAAAACCAATAAGGTTATGAAGTCTACTATGACAAATGTAAGACTTAGAAAGCAATACACTTAAACTTAAATGTAGCAAATCTCATAACACCTTATGGGAATAGTTGGTTTTGTCTTTTCTTGTCTTAAATCCTGAAGTCAGTATTCAACAATAGAATGCCTGAACTACAATGTTTCTTTTGTGGCAATTCACTCTAAAAATATCTCTAGATATGGTCAGACAGCCATCTGAACTCTACTCTAACAAAACAGTCCATTCCATTTCTAATTGTTAGAACATTCTTTACACTCGTTTCTTGGTAGTGGCCTCTTATTGGGTCTCAGCTCTTTGACGCTAAATGAATATAAAGAGAATTCTTCTTCCAGTCTACACTCCTTCAAATATTTAAAGACAGTTATCCACCCCCCACATTATCCTCTTTTTCAATAAGCAGTCCAATTTCGTTTTTCAAATGAGTTTCAAATTCTGTAATCATTCTAGTCTCCTCTGCAAAAACTTTATTTCTTACTCTCTCTTACTAAAAGGCTTATAACAAAAAAGAACAATCACTATATCTTGACCTGCAACAGCAACTTCTACTATTTGAATGTTTCCCTCCATATTTCTAAGTAAGATATACTACTACTGTACTATTTCTTGGTTTTTAGTTTTAGATATTGCTATTATGGTACATGAGAATTTTAGATCTCGTAAACAACACACAGCAAAGTAGTATATTCGGTTTTTTTTTTTTTTTGGTATGACTTGTGCTTTTTCTGGAATTATTTATCAACGTAACTGTCACCCAGATAATCTATTGATTTCATTCCCTTCTCTCCCCATCCCCCCATAAAAAAATCCTCTGGGAGTTTGCTATAATCTGTACTTGTTGCTCCCAGATCTGCTGATGTCTGTCAACCTAGGACTTTCTTATGTATTGGTTTAGAACAGTGTGCTTCCAAGTGCTATCCACAAAGTACTTCCACTACTATTATTTGCTACTGCTCCTCCATAAAAATAAGGAACTTGCCTGGGTAAATAACATTTTCTCTAAGCACACTGCTTACCTCAGTTTAACAGTATTAATATATACTAACAGTATTAATATATACTACAGAGCTGGTGACAGTATTTTAAAAAAAAAGAGAAAGAAAACACTAAATTATAAATCATTCTCAGTATTGAGCCATCAGTTTTTAGCACAAGCATCAAAAACTTAATAGCAACACTTTGTAAAAAACACTTTTACAAGCACAAGGTTTCTACAATTTTTTAAGTTCTCACATTTCCTTAACTAAATACTTCCCACTTCTGCATGTATTAAAAGGAACACAAATTCTATTGTTTTAAAAACTGATCCATCAGTTATCCCCAAATAAATGTTTGCCAAAATCTTTAGTAAAGTATGACTGAGAAAATTATCCCATTCACTGTACATGAAATTCTCTAAAATTTCAAGTGAAGGATTAAAATATTTAATCCAACCCTCTTATTTATTCAGGAGTAAATTTCTGACAAGTTTGACAGGTGCTCTTGAGAGGCTTAATATAATAATGACAACATGTAAAATAATCTATCACTTGAAGTTATTCTCTAACAAAAATATCCCAGGTGAGCATTCTTTCCTCTCTTGTATAATAATCTCTGTAGCATCTGTAGTGATATCTCCTTTTTCATTCTTAATGTATACTTATGCCCTCCCTATCAATCTTTTTTTTTTGATACCTTTTATTTCTTTTTATTGCCTAATTGCTCTGAACAAGACTTCCAATGCTATGCTGAATGAAAGTGGTTAAGAATGGGCATCCCTGTCTTTTTCCTGATCATAAGAAAAGTTTTGAGCTTTTCACCATTAAGTATGAGGTTAGCTGTAGGAGGGTTTGTCATATATGGCCTTTATTATGTTGACGTACATTCCCTCTATACCCACTTTGTTGAGAGTTTTTACCATAAATGGATACTGAATTTTCTTAAATGCTTTTCATACCTACTGAGATGATCATATGACTTTAATCCTTTATTATATGGTGTAGCAAAGTGATTGATTTGCAGACTACTGGAACAAATCCCACTTGATTATGGTGTATAATCCTTTAAATGTATTGTTGAATTCTGATCTGCTAATATTTTTGTTGAGGAGTTTTCCAATCTAGTTTCCAGTATCAGGGATATTGGCCTATAATTTTCTTTTCTTCTGGTGCCCTGGTCTGGCTTGATTATCAGAAAATGCTCTCCTCATAAAATGAGTTTAGGAGCATTCCCTCCTGTTCATTTTCTTGGAAGAGTTTAAAAAGGGTAAGTGTTAATTCTTCTTTGCTTCACTGGTGAATTCTTGTACCAAACATACAGTCTGTTCCTGGACTTTTGTTTGTTGGGAGATGTTTTTTTTTTCTTTTTTTTCTTGCTCCAAATGCAGTTTATTTTCAACCAAGTATTAGAAAGTCCAGTTTTAATTGGGCCAGAGTCAGTATATTGCTGTTTTTCTAATAAGAAGTCTATTTTTATTTTCTTCTAAGTTATTAAGGACCTGATTCATCCTCCACATTTTGTATGGGTCCTCCACATCTGATCATCTAAATTTTTTTTTCCTCCCTATCAATCTTAGGGTTTGTTAATTTTATTAGTCTTTTTCTCTTATGAATTTTGGCTTTGCTGATCTTTCATTGTAGGCTTGCTTTATATTTGATTTCTGCTTTTATGTCTATTTTTCCTTCCTTTCTTTATTCTATTCTTTTCTTAATATAGATTGGATACTTGGCTCTTTAATTTCAGTCTGTTTTCTGATTTTTATCTCAGACCCTCCATTGAGAATCACTTTCTTTCTATCTAACATGTAACCTTTTCGAATTTGTCTTAGTGATGTTCTACTGGTGGTAAAATCTCTGTTTTTACTTACCTGAAAATTTCATGTTACTTACACCCTTGAAAGATATTTTAGTTTCAATAGTTAGATACTCTTAGCATACTACAGTTATTATTCTCTTATCTTTTGGTTTCCATTTTTCCTTTCGATAAATTAGCCTAATTGCATATCTTTTGAAGTAATCTGTCTTCTGCATCTATTTTTAAAGTCTGTGTGCAAATTTAACCATGAAGCGTTTAGGTTTAGATTTTTACCTATCCTGCTTAGGATTTAACTTTTTGAATTTTTGTCTTTTTGCAGTTTATAAATTCTCAATCATAATCTCTTCTACTTGACTTTTCTTCACATTTGGATTCTGCTTAGATAACTGTTGGATCTTCTCATGCTCTTCTGTATTAGTCAGAACACAGACCCAGCTGCTGTAATAAATAAAAGAGCCTAGAGGCTTAAACAAATTCATTCTTTTCCCTCTCGCGTGACAGCAGAAGGGATATTCCAGGGCTGGTTGGGCATGTTGGCACTCTCACAGAGCTAAGCACTTACATCTTTCTGCTCTGTCATCCTTAGAGTATTGTCCTCTTTCACATAGCTAAAAATAGTTCACTACCATGTCCATATTCCAGTCCATGGGAAGGAAGAAAGAGGAAGGAAAGGGCGTATCCCTTTCTTCTTGTAGGCATAACCCGTAAGGTTAAAACCTTTGCGCACATAACTTCCACTTTACTCCAAATTGCTGAAACCTCACTATCAGAAAGGCAGAGAAATGGAAGCTGTGGCTGGACTGCAAATCATCCAGCTAATACAGCCATTAATTAGAAGGAGAAAGGAATCAAGGAAAACAAGCAATTTCTGCCACTATGTTCCAGATGACTTTTCTTCTCTCACTTATTTTCCACCCCTGCCTCTTTATTTTGGTTAATTTATTTTTCAGATCATCTTTCAGTTCACTAATCCTCTAGTCTAATCTGTTGTCAAACTAATCCACTGAGTTTAAAAACTTTTATTTACATTTTTCATTTCTAGAAGTTTCTTTTGGGGGTTGGGGGAGTCAAAGCTATTGGTAATTTTTTATAGTCTCGTTCTCTTTCTCATAAGCAGTGTAGTGAAATGTTTAAAAGCCTGAACATAGGATCTACAGGGCTTGGTTAGAATCCTGCTTTACCACTACTAACCTCTGACTAAATTTTTCCTCCTAAGTGTTGAATACTGGGTATGCCTCTAATTAAAAGAAGGAAGAATATCACAACAGTCAAAAATATCCCACACTCTGTGTCTCTGGGTATGACTTGTGCTCTTCAGCTGTCAAAGAGAATGAATGCCTATCCTGTTTTGGTAACATAGTAAATCGTCAAAAAGTACATCAAAAGAGACTGCTTTTTATATGTATTGCCATTTACTTAGTAAAATGAATATTCTTTAGGCACTGTCACCATCACAGGTGAATAAGACATTTGTAAACCATGAAGAAAATTTTATAGGGAGTGATGAATACTTTTTAGATTGACAAAAAAATTTTTCTTAAAGGATTTACTAAATTAGGTTTACTAATTTATGCTAACAATATAGCTAAGTATATCAATTGTAGAATCTTGATACATTTCCATAAATAGAAGTATTTATTTTACTCTAAGATTTGTCCCTTAATGGCACTGACATAGAAACTATATAATCATAAAATTTAAGATGAACCTGAAAGCAAGCCATAGCTGATGAAAAAGTATGAATTTAGAATAATTTCTAAAGCAAAACAGCATAACTCTCATCATATTTCTGAGATCAGTTTTCTTTAAAGAGTACTTCACTTATAACCAGCTGAAATGCAGTGACATTTCCTGGAAGGCAAAGTAAAATGATGTGACCAACAGCAACGAAACTTTACATGGCATCTTATCATTTACAAAGCTCTTTTCTTTATATATTTTAGCTCACCCAAATCAAAACTGTATATCATTATCTTCATTATAAAGAGGAGGAAACCATACAAGGTTTAACTTGGGTTAAATGACTTAGCTGCAAAGTAACTAGAAGACTGTATTTCAGGCCAATGTCTCCTGATTTTAAGTATTCTCTTTTCAATGCATTATGCTTTGTTATATAACAACAATACAACAATAATAATACTTTACACTACTGAGTTTACCACATGCCACGCACTGCTGTAAGAGGTCCTCACAAAAAGCTTATGAGGTAGGAACTAGTAATTTGCCCAAGCCACACATCTGGAAGAGAAGCCATGGCTCAAACTCAGGCAGCCTGATTTCAGAGCTCGCTCTCTAACCAACATGCTAATTTGCCTCTACTCATTGATGTACACAGAACTTGTAGATGCATAGAATACCTTTGCTTTGGAAGGATACTGAGGAATGAGGGGACATGAGAAGAAGGGAGTTTTTTTACTGTTATGTCTTCAGTATTTTTTTGAAGATCAGGCAGAGGAAGTGGGAGGGGTAGAGAGAATATTATAGATATGGAATTCCATGAAAAAAGGCAGTTTCAAGAGAATAAAGAATCTAATGAAAAACGATTTTAAAAAAGTCTAGGTGGCTTGAGCATTAACAGCAAAGGGTTTGGGGGAAAGGAATGAATACAGATGTGGTTTAGAGTAAGCTAGCAAGCTACCACAGTCCCTGTGTGAGATGCTACAAACCTGAAATCTTCCTGTGGGGGAGAAAGCCACCTAAGGTGTTTGCAGAGAATCTGAAAATTAAAAAAAAAAAAAAATCTCTATGAGAATTGTGTAGGTTAGAACAAAGGAATGAGAAATTGGAGCAGGGAGACCAGTTAGGACAGTAAGGAATGGGGATAGGATTTAAGAAAGAAGAAAAATCTTAAATAAGGGATATAGTTCAGCAACACTGCTGCTAAGATAATGAGATAATGCACATATACCACTTAGCACAGAATCTGGCAAATATTTTCCACTAAAAAATAACTACTACCATCACTGCTTTACTGATGTAACTAGAGTGCTGCTGGTATTTCAAGAAGAATGTGGAAAGGTAATATAAAACAAGAATAGACAGCATTGTCAGGTTAGGAACCCAAATCAGGAGACAGCATAATAAAATTTATTGATTTTGAACCTCTCTGAGTTAAAGGGTCCATAGTTCTTATAAAACGATAAACACATAGGTGTTAGTAGAGACCAAGAAACCCAAATTAAAAGCCCCTGGTCAAAAATAAAGATCTGTTGCTGGTAATCTGAGTCCCAAACCAAGTTCTATAAAATTGTGGGAGCCTGAGCAAGTTATTTGCTCTCATTAATATGCAATTTCCTTATTAACAAAACAAAGCATTAACAAAGTGGATTAAGATACCTCAGTTTCTGATAATTTCTGATAATTAAACAATTATAACGTATCTTTAGTACATATGAAATGTCTAAAACATGGGAGATGTTAAATGTTCTTTCCCTCCTAAAGTGAAAACAAATACAGGATCAACATTTTAGTTTGATGAAAACATTGCCACATCAGAAAATTACTGTTAGGATCCTAGTTTATTAGTCTGTTTGCTTTAAGAACTTCAAATCCACTGTTAGAGTACCGTGAGTTTCCAATTCTCATGAACTCTGAAGTTCTACAGAGGTTTCTACTGCCTGAGATTATTGGCTTTGTGACAAGAAATAACACAAGCACAGACCCTTTTGTGTTTAAAATAAATCCTGTGAGGCTCTTAGTCCTAATCAACTTCTTAATTTTTGAGCAGAGAAAAGGTCAGGAAAAATAGAGTAAGAAAATTATTTAAAGCCTTGCTTTCATGAGATGAATAAATATGATTAAGTCTCAAAATCAGCCATTAAATAAGGATAAACAACTTAATTAGGATTCTTTGATTTTGTACCTAATACTAAGAAATATACAAAAAGATACATGATTCTTGATTTATAGAATTTCTATGATTTATTTTGAAGAATTACATTGGGTGAACAATTTTATTTTCTCACAGTGGAACCAAATGGAAATTCTATAAATGCGAGATCTTAATCTGGCAATTGGGAGTTATGAACTGCTGACCACATATGTTTACAAATGGAATTCTTCATAAGAATCAACAGTTCCAATCATTATTTTTGTATGGCCACCAACCCTAGTAGGCTAGGCTGCTACCATCAGTTTACACCTGATCACTGCAATAAACCTTTTGTCTGCACTCCTCACATCCATTTATCCTCCTCCAATCTTTTCTTCCCCACATTAAAGCTAGAATGATCTTTATAAAAAGATACATGTAATCATGTTAGTGAACCTCCTTCTATCCCATTCAACTGAATGTATCCAGTTAAGTTACTTCAATGATTTTCCACTACCCTTACAGATAAAGACCAAAAATGTAAGCACAGCCTACAAGGGTCTACACAGTTTGGTCCCCAACTCCCACTCTACTGCATCTCAAAATGTCCTCCCTCTTGTTCTCAATGTTCCAGCCAAACAGGTTTTCTTTAATTTTCTCCAATGTGCTATACCCTCTCCTGACAGTCAAAGATGAACTAGTAAAGTGTTTTGGAGAAAAATAAAGCAAGAAAAGAAGATAGTTAGTTCATCAAGCATGCAGATTTATAATTTGAGAAAAGTAACATTTGAGCAAAGACCTAAAGGTGATGGGACATTAGAGAAGAGAGTTATGCAGATCTCTGGAAAAGCCCAGAGATGTCTGAGACTTCCAAAAAGAGAAAGGAGGGAACCCTAACTAGAGGGCAAAGAGGAGGTGATTAGTAGATCAGAGATCGGTTAAATATGGCCTTTTGGGCCAGAGTGAGGACTTTGACTTTTTCTTGGTATGAGATGGGAAGTCAGTGGATGGTCTTCAGCAAAGGATGACAAGTTTTCACTGAAATTTTAAACAGATCTCCTGCTGGTATGTGGTGAAACTTCAAAGAAGGAGGTCAAGGGGTAGAGGCAGGAAGAACCATTTGAAGGCAAATGAAACAACCCAAAAGATGGTAACATTGACATAGTAACAGTAGAAGTGGCAGGAATTAATTATCTTCCAGATACATTTTAAGGAGAGGGTCAAAAGGACTGAGGAGTTGGGAGGCAAAAGATTACTGACATAAAACAGAAGACAGACAATAAAGCACAGATCTAAGATGTTCAGAGAACATCAAGCAGGATAAATACCCAAATCTACACCTAATCAAACCGCAGAAAATTTTAAAAAAAGAGAGAAAATGTTGAAAGAAGCCAAAGGGGAAAAAACACCTTACTAGAAGAGCAAGGATGAGAATTACATCAGACTTCTCTTCAGAAGTTACCCAACCATGAAGAGAGTGAAGTGAAATATTTAAAGTGTTGAAAGAAAAAAACCAAAGAAGCTGTAATTTTATATCCAATGAAAGTATCCTTCAAATAAAGGAGAAACACAGACTTTCCCAGATAAACAAAAATTCAGGGAACTTGTCACCAGTAGACCTGTCCTACAAGAAATGTTAAGTTTTTTAGAAAGAAGGGAAACAGTTTCGGTCAGAAAATTGGATCTAACTATGAATATATGCAGGAAAATAAAATCTTTTATTTTTCTTATCCTTGATTAATCTAAGAGTTTGAAATAATAATAGCAACACTATATTAGGTGATTATAGCTTATGGATAAGTGAATGAATGACAGCAAAGTCACAAGGGATTGGTGAGACAAACTGGGAATACTCTGTTATAACAAAGTACTTGTACTACTTGCAAAGTGGTATAGTGTTATATGAAAGTGGACCTCAATTAGTTATAAATGTGTACTTAAATTCAAAGGAAACCACTTTTTTAAAAAAGATAATTGATATGGTAAGGAGAAAAAAATGAAATCATATAAAACATTTGATTAAAACCAGAAGGTAGTAAAAAAAAAAAAGAGAAGACAAAAAATGAAACAAAGAACAAGAGCAATGAATAAAAAACAGTAACAACTATGGCAGCTATTAATCCAACTATATTAGAAATTAACATTAAGTATCAATGGTCTAAATATACCAACTAAAAAAAAAAAGACTGTGAGAGCAGATCAAAAAAATTCAGTTCCAACTGTATGTTGTCTACAAGAAACCCACTGTAAATATAAAGACCTAGATAGATTTAAAGTACAGGGATAGAACAAGATTTACCATGCTAACACTAATCAAAAGAAAACTGGAGTACCTACATTAATTTCAGACCAAGTAGACTGCAGAGCAAGGAAAAGTTATCAGGGATAAAGAGAGGCATTACATAATAACAAAGGGGTCAATTCTTCAGGAGACATAATAATCGTTAATGTGCACGTGCCTAACAGAGAATCAAAATACGTGAGGTAAAAACTGATATAATGAAACAGATGAGTCCATTATTATAGCTGGAGACTTCCACAACCCTTTATCAGTAATTGACAGACCCAGCAGGCAGAAAATCAATAAGGATATAGTTGAACTGAATAATACTGTCAATCAATTGGATATAATTGCTATTTATGGAATACTTCACTCAACAACAAAATACAAATTATTTTCAAGTGCATATAGGATATTTACCAAGACACACCATAATAGACTATACATATCAATAAATTTAAATCATACAGAGTATGTTTTCTGACCATAATGGAATTAACTTAGAAATCAGTAATGGAAAGACATCAAGAAAATTCCCCAATATCTGGAAACTAAACAACATACCTCTAAATAATCCATCATTCAAAAAGGAAAATAAAAGGGAAATCAGTATTTTGGACAGAATGAAAATGAAAATATAACATGAGTAGAATGGAGAGCCCAGAAATAATAAACCCTTATATAAATGGGCAAATTATTTTTAACAAGGACGCTAATACCATTTATAAGGAAAGGACAGTCTTTTCAACAAACGGCACTGGGAAAACTGGGTATTCACATGCAAAATAATTAAGTTAGATTGTTACCTTACCCTATGTGCAAAAATTAATTCAAAATGGATCAAAGACCTAAAATAAGAGCAAAACTATAAAGCTCTTAAAAGAAAACACAGAGGAAAGTTTCATGACACTGGATTTGTCAAGGATTTATTGGATATAACCTCAAAAGCATATAGACAACAAAGAAAAAATAAATTAGACTACATCAAAATTTTAAACCTCTGTGAATCAAAGGACAAACTAGTTGTGTAAAATGGCAGCCAATGGAATGGTAGAAAACATTTGCAAATCATGTAACTGGTAAAGATGAATATCCACAGTATGTTAAGAACTCCTAAACTCAACAACAAAAACAAACCACCCAGTTAAAAAATGAACAGAAGCCCTAAAGAGACATTTCTCTGAAGATATACAAGTGGCCAATAAGTACATGAAAAGATGCTCATGACTAATCATTAGGGAAATGCAAATCAAAACCATGATGAAATACTACTTCACATCCATTAGGAGAGTTATTACCAAAACAAACAAAGCAACCAGAAAATAACAAGTGTTGGAGAACCTTGTGCACTGCTGATGGGAGTGTGGAACACCATGTGGTAGTTCCTTCAAAGATCACAAACAGACTTACCATATAATCCAACAATTCCACTTGTTAGTATCTATCCAAGAAAACTGAAAGCAGAGACTCAGAGATACCTGTAATACACCCACATTCACAGCAGAGTTATTGTAACAGCTCCAAAGTGGAAGTAACCCAAATATCTACCAACAGATGAATGGATAAACAAAACACGGTCTGTGTGTACACATATACACATAATGGAGTATTTTTCAGCTTTAAAAAAGAAGGGTATTCTGACACATGCTACAACATGGATGAACCTTGAGAACATTATGTTAAGTGAAACAAGCAGTCACAAAAGGACAAGTAGTGAGAGTAGTCAACAGGCAATTTCATGAGACACAAAGTAGAATGGTGGTTGCCAGAGGCTGGGGGGAGGGAGAAATGGGGAGTCACAGTTTAATGGGTATGGAGTTTCAGTTTGGGAAGATGAAAAAAATTCTGGAAATGGATAGCGGTTAACAGTTTCACAAAAAATGTGAATGTACTTAATGCCACTGAAATGTACACTTAGAAATGATTACAATGGTAATTTTGTTATGTGTACTTTATCACAATTAAAAATATATATAATTCACCATATTAACTGTTAAGATAATCACAGGTAGAAGAGCAAGCAAAGGAGGACAAGAAGCAGCAGCCAGTAAGGTAGGGGAAAACCACACGTGTGGTTTCTTGGAACAAAGTGAAGAAAATATTTCAAAGAAGAGGAAGTAGTGATCAACTTAAATGCTGCAGAGAAATCAAGATGAGGACTGAGACCTGACCACTGGAGGTCACTGGCGACTAAGTGAGCTCATTTCAGTGGAATAACCTAGGAACAAAAAAGCCTGATTAGTTTCAAGAAAAACTGGGAGGTGAGAAATGGGAAACAGCACTGTAGAGAATTTTTCAAGTTTGCTTAAAGAGAGAAAGGGATGGTCACTGCTACAAGGGAAAGAGAACTTGGATTAAAAAGAGGTTTTATTTATTTTTACAGCAGGTAGAAGTTCAGTACATCAAACACTTATGAACTACTCAGTTAATGTCCAGAATGAACCATTTATTCTCAAGAGACTACATTACTGCTTGACACTAGAGGTTACAGTGTTGCAATTTCGAATCTTGCTTCCCCCACCCCAAACATATTCTCATCATCTTTTTCCAAGGTCATTAAAATTTTTAATAAAATTCTTTAACAAACACTACTGCAATAAATGTATGATGATTTAATTTTTGCTGGGCATATCCAAATACTTTCTGTTATTATAGATAATGCTGAAGTGAATCTTTGTGCATAAATTTTTATCCAGAGTAATCTTTTTTTATTCTGGATTACATTCTTAAATGGGACTACTAGATCTAAGGTCAGGAACACTTTTAAGGTTCTTCGTGGAGATTATTAATAGTTTTATCAATTTACATTCCCATCAGGAATATATGGATTCCATTTCATTGTATCTCTAAGAGCACTGAAGTTCAACTTAAATTTTCTTATTTCAACCTGAATGTTATTTTTGTTAATCATATCACCAAAAATGAATTATCCTACTTTAAACTTCTTTGATTAACGGATGAGGTTAATCTGTTTTTGAAATATTTATTAGTCACATCTTTTTTCTTTAGTGAACTGACTATTCTCTTATTTGTCTTTGAAAAAAGTTGTTTTTACTATCAATCAGTCTGCTCTATTTATTAAGGACAGACACCTTTTGATTACTCCAGGCTCCTCCATTGGCATTATTTGCTTTTAATTATTTATATTATCATACTTAAGTTATTTTTGCTAATCATGTTATATCTATGTCTCCTTTGTCATTTTTCCTTCATAGTTCATAATCTGGTTTATACCTGTGGATATCAGTGGATTAAAGCAAAAAGACGGGGTTTAGGAATGAAAGCTCTATTGTAAGGAAGTCAGAAAGTCTAGTGTTACCAATATCTGGTTCACTGGTCTCCATTTAAATGAAAGTTTAAAAAGTTTGCAAATGTATATTCAATAAATAAATGTATAATAAAATCTGGTAGAAGCAACAAGAAAAATAGGACTTGGATTCAGAACACTTTAATTAAGTGCTGGCTCTACTGCTTATCAGTTAGGAAATTTTGGACTTGTAATCTTGCACTCAATTCTCATGACCTTTAAATAACAGTATAACACTGAGGGCCAAGCATGAGTCTAAGAGTTGTATTTTTGTCAGTTTATTTAAATACAACTCTGTGATGCTATAATTACCGCTTTACACAGAGAAAACATAAACCTAGAGAGTTCAAATAACTCAAAACTTGCACACAATCAGTAAACGGCAGAACCAGGATTTGAATCTAGGTTGACCTTAGTGCCCCCATCCTGGCTCCTAATCACTCTCTCCTACTACCTCTTTTATGTTTAAAATGGGAATGATACCATCTATCTCATAGGTGTGTAAGAGGATTAAATGAGGCAATACATGTGAAAAAACTTTATAAAGTGTAAAGTATAAGGAACAATATTAAGGACTTTTATTCTCAGTAACAAAAAAAAATCAGATACTTTGAATGACTTAAAATTGGTTAAAAACAAAACAAAAAAGATAGTAGCAAATTCCTCAAAGCATATACTGAGAATTAAAATTCTTACAATGAACCATTAAAAGCATCAAGACAGATAGCTGTTTGGCTCTTGCTTTCTGCCTGGAATTTAAAAACTCCTGCCTTAAGCTAAAAGAATATGTAATTTATTCCATGAAAATGATAGCACAGAGCAGGACCCCTAGCAGGCCAAATTAGTTAAATATGCCAGTTTAGAAGTCCCATAAAAATGAGACTTTTCTTCCTCTTATGCCTCACCACTTCCTCTTCTGTCAAACACCAATACCTTGGTTTATACCCTTCCTGAGATCTGTAATGACACATACGCACTTCCTTTTTCTATCCCAATCCTCCATGCCTTTTGGGGTGCATTTCAAGCCCCAATTTCAAAGTTAAATCCATTAACTCATGCCCGTAGTCTTCTCTTCTCTACCTGATCTCTCATTACTTCTTTAATAAAAACAATCTCTAGCTATATTTTCTCTTAAGATAATCCACCATTTTAAAGTGTACAATTCAGTGGTTTAAACTGCACTCACAAGATTGTACACCATCACCACTATATAACTCCAGAACATTTTCATAGCCCTAAAAAGAAACTCTGTATTCATTAGTAGTCAGTCATTCCCTACTTCCTTCTTTCCCCCAGCCTCCGGCAACCATCCATCTACTTTTTGTCTCTATGGATTTGACTATTCTAGACATTTCTATAAATGAAATAAAAGAATGTGTGAGCTTTCAGATGTGGCTTATCATAATGTTTTTCAAGGTTCGTCCATGTTGTAGCATGTATTAGTACTTTATTTCTTTTTATGGTGGAATAATATTCTATTAACTGTAAGACTATACTACATTTTGTTTATTCATCAGCTGATGGATATTTGAGCTTTTTCTACTTCTTGGCTACTAAGACTAACAATGCTTGAGGATAATGTACAAGTTTTTATGTGAATATCTTTTCCATTCTCTTGGGTATATACCTAGAGTGGAACTGCTGGGTCATATGGTAACTCTATGTTTAACTTTTTGAGGAACTGACAAATTGTTTTCTACAGCAGCTGTACAATTTTACAGTTGCACCAGCAATGTATGAGAGCTCCAATCTCTCTGCATCCTTGTTAACACTTGTTAATGTCCATTTTTGATTACAGCTTTCCTAGTGGGTATAAAATAGTATCTCACTTGTGGTTTTGTTTTCCATTTCCTAACATCTCCGGTTACATTTTATGTGATATGTATTCCTCTAATTCATAGTCTGCAAATTTTTCTGCAAAGGGCCAGAGGGCAAATATTTTACACTTTGTGGGCCACATATGGTCTATGTTAGTCTCCTCTGTTTTTTGTTTGTTTTTTAAACAACAAAAGCAAATGCCATTCCTAGATTGAGATCCATACAAAAACAGGCCTTTAGATAGTAGTTTGGTAAATTTCTACTCTGACTGATCCATAATTAGCCTTGCCTTCTCTATCAATATCCATCTTGTTGAAACCAAGGTAAGGACTAATTCCTTCACAGTGATTTGCACAGAGCCCATGAATACAAGAGCAGAAATTCTAAATACTTGAACTGAACTTCCTGCACAAAAACTGTCCTCAATTAAAAAAAAAAATGTTTCTCCCTATAGGTATTTACATAATTAAAGCATACTATTTTTAAAAAGATTACTAACAGTAAAATGCCATTTTTAAGAATTTTGCTATTATTAATATACAATTATTACATGAGCAACATTATGGTTACTAGACTCCCCCTATTATCAAGTCCCCACCATATACCCCATTGCAGTCACTGTCCATCAGCACAGAAGGATGTTACAGAATCACTACTTGTCTTCTCTGTGTTATACTGCCTTCCCATATCCCCCCACCCCACCCCCACACTTGCTACATTATGTGCGCTAATTGTAATAGCCCTTTTTCCCCCTTATCCCTCCCTTCCCACCCATCTTCCCCAGTCCCTTTCCCTTTGGTAACTGTTAGTCCATTCTTGGGTTCTGGGAGTCTGCTGCTGTGTTCCTTCATTTTTTTCTTTGTTCTTATACTCCACATATGAGTGAAATCATTTGGTACTTGTCTTTCTCCGCCTGGCTTATTTCACTGAGCATAATACCCTCTAGCTCCATCAATGTTGTTGCAAATGGTAGGATTTGTTTTCTTCTTAGGGCTGAATAATATTCCATTGTGTATATGTACCACCTCTTCTTTATCCATTCATCTACTGATGGACACTTAGGTTGCTTCCATATCTTGGCTATTGTAAATAGTGCTGCAATAAACATAGGGGTGCATATGTCTTTTTGAATCTGAGAACTTGTATTGTTTGGGTAAATTCCTAGGAGTGGAATTCCTGGGTCAAATGGTATTTCTATTTTGAGTTTTTTGAGGAACCTCCATACTACTTTCCACAATGGTTGTACTAATTTACATTTCCCACCAGCAGTGTAGGAAGTTTCCCCTTTCTCCACATCCTCGCCAACATTTGTTGTTGTTTGTGTTTGGGATGTTGGCCATCCTAACTGGTGTGAGGTGATATCTCACTGTGGTTTTAATTTGCATTTCTTTGATGATTAGCAATGTGGAGCATCTTTTCATGTGCCTGTTGGCTATCTGAATTTCTTTGGAGAAGTGTCTGTTCAGCTCCTCTGCCCATTTTTTAATTGGCTTATTTGCTTTTTGTTTGTGGAGGTGCGTGAGCTCTTTATATTAAAATGTCATTTTTCTTTTGAAATTGAGCAGCCCAAGGATATCATAAGAATCAATGAAAAA
Source organism: Phataginus tricuspis (assembly GCA_029783875.1). Taxonomy (NCBI): domain Eukaryota; kingdom Metazoa; phylum Chordata; class Mammalia; order Pholidota; family Manidae; genus Phataginus; species Phataginus tricuspis. The sequence goes on from JAQQAC010012408.1 coordinate 13,693,387, forward strand.
TATCTTTCATAACGCCATCTGCACCAAAATTATATTTAGAGTCAATTAGCTCATTAAAATTACTTTCTAGCACCAAATGTACTTTAAGGACATACTTATTAATCAAATATCTCTAAATCCTCAAGCTATAAATAAGATTAAAATTATACTAATATACTATGGCAGAAAATAATGTGTTCCTCTAAGCTTGATATATAGCTTAAAAAATCAAGCAAAAGGTATATACTTCTGGCAAATGTGAAAATCTAGTAATTTCAACCATTTGAGTTTTACATTCTGGAAATTACAGGTTGATCATATAGAAGGAATTGATTCTACATAGAAGCTCTGATAGAGCAGAATGAAAACTAATGTAAGACATAGTAGACATAATTATCTATTTATCTCTGGGCAAATCAATGAACTTCTTCAAAGCCCAGACTTCTCATTTAACAATAGAAGGGATTCCATCTGTCTTTTTTCACAGAATTGTGAAGATCAAATGAGACAAAGTTTATAGAAGTTTGTAAAAAGCACTCTACAAATAAGTATAAACAAGAGTTCTGTTTATAGGATTTTCATAGTTATAACAAGTATTTTTCCTAATGACATCAATGAACACTATGGTCCTGATTAATTTTTAAGGTTTTCTAACAGAATAAGAGAAATCAGCATAAACTGGTCTTACTCTAAATGACATAAAGATTAATCAAGTAAATAAAAGCATTCAGAACTGTTCCTCAGGTCTTAGGAATCTAAAACAATATTCAACTTTTGCATCTTTAGCTTATTCTAGCTAAAGGGAATAATGTACTAAATATTCCTTTAAGTACTCCTAAACTGCCTGCTAAAAATTCAAAAGGAACCAAATAGTAATCTCAAAACTCAAGTTGTAATCAGTAGTGAAGTTCTGATCAACAGAAAAGAAGGGGTAATAAAACAATGATAATATCTACTATTCCATGCTAATTAACTATGCATACAGACCATACCATTTGATTTTCATGACCATAATGTAGGGGTACTATTATTATCATTTATATTATAGCTAAAGAAAGTAAAGCTAAGAAAATTATCTTACTATAGGTCACAGACAGTAATTTGCATAGCTGGAATGGAAATTCAGGAAACATGCCTCCAACACCCGTGTTCTTAATCTAAACCTATGCTGTCTTCCTAAATTATGTTTATCAATTGCACTTCCTATAGTAAAAAGAAAAAAACCCAAATCCAAGAGAAAGACAAAATTTTGTCCAGATGTCTTAATCTGTTGGTGTGTCTGAAAGTATCAGAACAAACAGCGTATACAAATTGTGAAATGTGAAAAGTGCTACATACAAGTAAATGATGAAATATCAACTCTTGACATTTTACTTGAGTCTAATACTTTTGGACTTACGTAATTAGCAAGGTTCTTCAAAAATAAATTACTATAATCTTTTGTTGATAATTTACCAATTTAACTTCACATTAGTTAAAAGAAAACAATCAATAAGAAATAAGTATTACAATTCTTTACAAACATACAAAGAGCTTACTTTGAGGCCCAGATTTGGCCTAAGCTTGTTAACTGGGATAAAATATTTACAGTCAAATAAAAAAACACCTGAAAAAAGAGAAACCTTAAGTATTACTAAAGCCTTAAGGGTCAGAGTTCTAAGGGAGATATTACAATTAAACATCCTTGATTAAATTTTCTACAAGCTACAACTTAACATTTGTTAGATCTGTTTCTAACAATGCCTTTCACTGACTAGAAGCACATAACTGAAATAACAGCCCAAATTAATCTGTAAGGAATACTGAACAGAGCAAACATTTAAATTAATATAAAAGAAAACAATACTACAATGGGCCCTAATACGACAAATGTTTTGTCTACAGAGGATATGAAACATTAGGAGAAATAAAGGAAAATAAAACCAGTTACCCAAATTAAAAAAGAATAAGAAAATACTATAATCCCTTTTTTCTCAAAGTATTAGTTTGACTAACTTATTAATTGTATACTCTTAGAGTAATAAAAACTGTTGGAAAAAGCCAAGCACTTTTCAAAAAAGCAAACAAGTTCTGTACTGAGAAGTTACTACACTCTGAAAGATGCATTCATTTTTTTATTCCCTTTGTCTGCATTTGCTGAAATTTATTGACAACTAAGCACCAAGTTAAAAAAAAAGGTAAAGAAAAGGAAATCTGATGGAGAACTTAAAGATAGACACATGTTGCCAGTTTAAATTAGAACATCTCCAGCTCTAACTGGCAGGACGCAGCTACTAAATGGGCAAAATATACTAGTGGATACAACACACTAAAATGAAAAAGCCTACCAAATTTATGTTAAGTTACAAGAGGAAAAAAAGAAAAAACCTGGTCATTTGCTAGGGAGTTCTGTCAAAAGTAGGGTGGTGGAGTATACATAAGAAAGAAGTTTACTTTTACAAGACTGTCTTACTATCAGCACACAAAAATGGAGGAAAAAATTCTGCAGTTCAAATACGATTCATGAAAAAAGCTCCTGATCATTAAAAGTTATTGGCAATTGTCTAAAGTTCCTTTTTTTGATACCTGTCCTTGTATGAATGTATAAGAAAGATTTGAGGGAATGCATCTCCTCGAGCAAGGGAAACGAAAGCAAACATGAACTCATGGGACTACATCAAACTAAAAAGTTTCTGTACAGCAAAGGACACCATCAACAGAACAAAAGGCCTCCTACAGTATGGGAGAATATATTTATAAATGACATATCCGACAAGGGGTTAACATCCAAAATATATAAAGAACTCATACGTGTCAACACCCAAAAAGCAAATAACCCGATTAAAAAATGGGTGGAGGATATGAACAGGCAATTCTCCAAAAAAGAAATTCAGATGGTCACCAGACACATGAAAAGATGCTCCACATCACTAATCATTAGGGAAATGCAAATTAAAACCACAATGAGATATCACCTCACACCAATTAGGATGGCCAGCATTGAAAAGACTAAGAACAACAAATGTTGGCGAGGATGCGGAGAAAGGGGAACCCTCCTACACTCCTGGTGGTAATGTAAGCTAGTTCAATGATTGTGGAAAGCAATATGGAGGTTCCTCAAAAAACTAAAAATAGAAATACCATTTGACCCGGGAATCCCACTCCTGGGAATTTACCCAAAGAATACAACTTCTCAGATTCAAAAAGATATATGCACCCCTATGTTTACTGCAGCACTATTTACAATAGCCAAGATATGGAAGCAACCTAAGTGTCCATCAGTAGATGAATGGATAAAAAAGATGAGGTACATATACACAATTGAATACTATTGAGCCATTAAGAAAGACACAAATCCTACCATTTGCAACAACATGGATGGAGCTGGAGGATATTATGCTCAGTGAAATAAGCCAGAAGGAGAAAGACAAGTGTCAAATGATTTCCCTCATTTGTGGAGTATAACAACGAAGCAAAACTGAAGGAACAAACAGCTGCGGACTCGGAGACTCCAAGAAGGGACTAGCGGTTACCAAAGGGGAGGGGTGGGGGAGAGCGGGCGGGGAGGGAGGGAGAAGGGGATTGAGGGGTACTATGTTTAGTACACATGGTGTGGGGGTCATGGGGAAAACAGTGTAGCACAGAGCAGGCAAATAGTGAATCTGTGGCATCTTACTACACTGATGGACAGTGACTGCATTGGGGTATGGGTGGGGACTTGATAATATGGGTAAATGTAGTTTTTTCATGTGAAACCTTCATAAGAGTGTATATCAGTAATACCTTAATAAAAAAAAACTGGTAAGCAAAAAAAGAAAGATTTGAGAAAAACCCCACGGCACCAGTTTTCCACTCACTGAAACATCACACACTGATCTGGTCACCATCTCCCAGCCCATCACCTCCTCTCCTCTCAGACTCCAAGGGCGATCATCAGTGCAGCGTGGCAGCTGAGCAAAGACTTTGAGACCTAACTTCCTGTGTCTCAAGTCCGGCTCTGTCACTTACTTGCTCTGCATACTAGGCACGTCTCCGCCTCTCTGTGCCTCAGGTTCACCTCAGGGGCAACAGTGCCTACTTCACAGAGTTAATTTGAGTACATGAGTTAGTATCTTTAAAGCACACTTATAAATGTGTCTACCACACAGTAAGGGCTCCATATGTGTTTGCTCTATATCATTACTACCATCTTTATCTGAGTTATTCTTTGCAAAGACCCTTCGATTCCATGTATTCCTGCGTTTCCCACAAAATCAGTCAGTACAACATCAACCACGAATGTATCTTAAAATTACTCTTCATTGCTGGGGAAAATACCATTATGTAGCTGATGTCACTGCTATAAACTTCTGGGCTGAAATCTCACCTGGGCCCCCAATACTGCACGCACCAATCCTTTTACCAATCTCTGCTCCACTTCCTCTCCCGTTCCTTTCCCTCATTGATGAACATATCAAGCCCAGTCACTATCATCTTTTTTCCTCAAATCCCACTCAGAATAAAGTTCCTCCTTATATAAGGCCGACCCTTCCACCCTCCCCTACTAATTCCCTCTGCAATTTTGTCATTCAGGCTAGAAACATGTAAGCCATACTCGATCCTGTTCCCATATATAATTAACAGCCAAGCTAGTTCTGTGGATTTTATCTAAGTATTTCTTGAAATTGTTCACCCTTTTCCAATCCCTATTACCACTGTGTTAATTAAGGCCCTCATCATCTCTTAACCAAATCCTTCCATGAGCAATCAAAGAGATTAAGGAGATTCAGGAAAATGTAAATATCAGAAGCTGAGGGAAGAGATATGATATTGTGATTGTTTTTAGCCTCTAGTCTTATATCCCTAGACTCTATTCTCCAATATAAGCCAGGATGATTTCCTTAAAATGCAACTCTACTGTGGTTCCCCTACCTAAAATCCTTAAATAGTATATATTCTACCCTCTCCCTATGGGCTCTTAACCTTTTGGGTTAAGAGGCTAGGCCCTCTTCCCACCAACCATAGAGGTACAAGAATCTCTTGGAACACTATGAAAAAAAATAAACAAAAACAAACCCTTTCTAAAGCGTAAGTATGATTTTCTGAAGAGAGGAAGAGAGCCCAAAATTTGGTCCAAAAATTTCAAATTCTCAGTGGGATCTATGATCCCCAAAAAGCTTATTATTCTAGAGGATAAGGCCCAAGCTCATTATCATGGCCTGTAAAGTCCTCCATGATCTGGCCCTTTTCCATGTCAGCCTCACCAGCTGCCCCTCTACGTGGACAGACATCAAGAATTGGTGAAGTGGGTATCTGTTATTTTTATATGTCTAGTATTTCTTCCTCTTCCTTTTGGTATATTATCTGACTACTGGGAAATAACCCTTGTCTCCCTCACTGAAGTTTTGGTGGGAATATCAAACAAGGTGTGCCACCTTCTGCTGGGCAAAAGAGATATGTCACTCAAACTCAAGCTAGGCCAATCAGGCTGAATTTCCTAAGAAGCTGAATCTTGAGCAGAAGGATGTGAAGATGGAAGTGGTTAGAGCTGATTCATTCCGACTGTAGTACACTACAGACACTATTTGTGCCTGCTACCCTTGTAAACTTCCCTGGTTCATTTTTTACTTAAATTCTGTTACTCAACATCCTTCATATAAATACCCTTTCTTCTGCTTAACTTAACCATTTTAGCCATTTGCTCATCCTTTTATTGGAAAAATGTTTATTGAACTACATGATGGTTAGTTACATGAGTCAACTTGCTAGGCTATGGCACCCAGTTATTGAAACAAACACTATTCTAGGTGTTGTTGTGGAGGTATTATATAAATGTAGTTAACATCTATAATCAATTGACTTTAAGTAAAATAATGTGGGGGAGGCCTCATCCAATCAGCTGAAAGCCCTTAAAGGCAAAACTGAGTTTTCACTGAAGAAGAAATTCTGTCACAGGCTGCCAGAGTTTCCAACTGGCCTGCCCTATTGAGTTTGGACCTGTCAGGCCAATTCCTTGAAATAAATCTCATTCTATACACACACACACACAAATATATATATATAATAAAGTGCGTGTGTGTGTTTGTGTGCACATATACATCCTACTGGTCTCTCTGGAGAACCCTAATGCAAAATACCTACTATGTGCCACTGCTGAGAACAAGACAAAGTCTGTTTCTGTCACTTAAAACCAAAGAACACTAAATATACCTATATGTCACCAAGAAGAAAAAAACCCACAAGAGTTCACTGTTTAACACATGTGCTAACAGTTAAAGATCAATGCAGCATGCAGATTTTAAAATGTTAAATCTGATGGCAATAGAACTAATTTTGTGGATTCCTCCAAAGTATAGGGAAATTAAAGAATGACAGTATGCTTAAAAGAAAGAAAGGGTGTCTTCAACAGTTGTCAGAATGTGCAGGTTCCTTTACTCTAGTTCAGGGCAAACTATGACCCACAGGCCAAATCAGGTCCACAGCTTATTTCTGTGTGGCTTACAAACAATTGTTTTTATATTCTTAAATGATTTTTTAATGAAAAGAAATACAGTACTTCATGACATGTAAAAATTATACAGGTGAAATTCGAATTTGAAATTAGAATGTCAGTGTCTGAATCAAGTGGACACAGCCACGCTCATTTGTTTACTCATGGTCTAGCTGCTTTTGCCTTACAACAGCAGAGTGTTGCAACAGAAACCATATGACCTAAAATATTTATTATCTAGTCCTTTACAGAAAAGGTTTGCTGACCCCTGCTCTAGTTTATCAGAGAAAGCAAAAGCTTATCTTCAGGAGGACTGATCAAGAAAAGGGTAGGAAATGTTACAAAAGAGGATACAAGAAAAGGAATAAATTTACTATTACTTATTGAGTAGTTACCATGTACAGAATACTATTTTGAGCACTTCACATACATTAATATTTTAAATCTTCACAACATTTCTATGAGGTGGAGATATTATCCCCATTTTATAGATGAGGCAGAGAAGCTAAAACAAACTTGTTCAAGCTCAACAGACATAAATTACAGAACCAGGATTACAATCCAGGCAGTTTGGGTCTAGTATCTGTGTGGTTAACCACAACACTATACTGCTTTATCATTTATCTTGTCTATCTAATCTGCACCCCATTAATGATACTGATTTTCCTTAAAATTAAAGTATTACAAACTCTATGATGAACCAACACTGGAATAAATGAAGAAGTTTGTGGCAGAGCCTTTAAGGAATTTGAAGGACCACAAAGATACCCATGCCTGTCTTCCTTCTTGAAGGCAGGGAACTAAGGAAGATGCCCCCTTGGATTCAATCATTGCCTTCTCCCAACCCGCCCCTGAACTCAGAAGCTCAAGCAAGCCCCCAAGTGCAAGCTAAGATAAAGCATGTTCTCCTCCCACGTCTTGCCTCATCATGACCAATTAATAAGAATCTGTTTATGGTAGAGCCAGGATGTGGGTTATTTCTCAAAGCTCCTGAGTTAATTCTAATACACAGCCAAACCAGAGTTGAGATACACCACACATACTTCTTTCCTCTCAGAAGGAGTGGTGATTAAAAGAGAAGAATATATATAGGTGAGGAGCACAGGTAGACATGGGAGAACTTGCCAAAATTTGTCTTTTAAGAATGAAATTTTGATTTGGAATCACAGCATGTTAGTAAAGAACATGTCTAGTCTTCATGTCTCACCTCTACATCTGAAAACTTAAAAAAGAAAAGTAGGTATGAAAACAAAACTATTTCTACATATGCATGTATGTATGTTTACACAGGAAATTTTCTGTAAGGATACATAGCAAACTGGTAACTATTATTTTTGCCTTATCTGTTATTTTTTACTTGATCTGTATTTTTTAAAGTTAACCTCTATTCCTTTTTATAATGTATTACCTGTTTAGGGAAAAATAATGAATTTTTTTAAAAAGTTGTGACTAAAGGAATATTCAAGGATTACTTTAATTATACTTTGAATAGGAAAATTATTATGTAAAGAGCCAGTAAAAATTACTTCTTGATGCTTTCCTGAAAACAGTTTGCTTTTTGTCAAGCACAAAGCATAAAATCTCCCAACTTCTATGTGGAGATGTATATTCTAACAAACCTATTAAAGAATCTTTTCCACCAGACAGCTATTACTAAAGTCTTACTGGTACTATTTTATCACAGTATTTACTGTAAGGGGAAAATATTTTAATACTTTGCAGTTTTAAAAACACAAATGTTTATCACACATTCTAATTTTTATTATCATTTATAATAATCTCAGACAACATTTGGTTAAAATCAAATATCCTCCTTATGTGGATTATTCATTTAAATGAATTTGAAGTCTGTGACACGGCTTCAGAAAACAAAGCAGCACGTCAGTGGGAATGGTGAGGCAGTATCCGAACAATCACACAGGTTTGGCCAAAGGTCTGAAGTCATCATAAGTTAATGCTCAAGCACAGGCTGTCACTTGTTTGCTGCTGTGATTCTGCAGAAAGGGTAGCTTTATCCTCATAAAGTTTTTAAGTTAAATTTTGCACCAGAGAATAAAATCTGCAACCTGGTTAAGTGGTTAGCCTCAACAGACCAAATTATTTGAGAAATTAATTTTTTTAGATATACCATGTAAAAGGATGACCATTACCACAAAAGAAAACAGTTGTTTTTCACTTCACTAGATGAAGAACCACAACCCAAAGCAAGGTGAACCTCTGTGCTGAGTCTAGGCTCACTGTGGTCACCAACTCTAAGAGAGGCTACTCTTAGAAAATAGTGCTGTCTTAACTACCTAGGTACTGAAGATCACCTTTTATATTTATTATGATTAGTCTTCATCCTAGTGGTGAGTGTAACACTCTCAGGGGAGATTTTTCATAAGATAAACTAGAGCATTTGAACACTAAAAGCATTTGGAAGTCTCACTCAAGAGCATGTCTTAAAAAATAAAGTTATCTCATATAAACATAGTTACAAAGATCAGAATCAATATTTAAAGATTTTAGTAATGATGTGAGCAATTAAATGTAAAGGCAAAACTGCCTCAAAATTAGTGTTTCTTTTTAAAAACTAAAAATGTTTCTACTTTGAAAACCAAAGCATACAGCATAGAGAATATAAATATGGTCAATAGTTCTGTAACATCTTTCTGTGTTGACAGATAGTAACTACACTAGTTGGGGTTAATTGTTGAATGACTATGTTGTATACTTGAAACCAATATGATATTGCAGATCACCTATGGAAGCAACCTAAGTGTCCATCTGTAGATGAATGGATAAAAAAGATGTGGTACATATACACAATGGAATATTATTCAGCCATAAGAAGAAAACAAATCCTACTATTTGCAACAACATGGATGGAGATGGAGAGTATTATGCTCAGTGAAATAAGCCAGGCGGAGAAAGACAAGTACCAAATGACTTCACTCATCTGTGGAGTATAAGAACAAAGAAAAAAACTGAAGGAACAAAAGAGCAGCAGACTCAAAGACCCAAGAACAGACTAACAGTTACCAAAGGGAAAGGGACTGGGGAGTGTGGGTGGGAAGGGAGGGATAAGGGGATTAAGGGGCATTAAGATTAGCACACATAATGTGAGGGGTGGGGGCATAGGGAAGACAGTATAACACAGAGAAGACAAGTGGTGACTCTATAGCATCTTACTACACGGATGGACAGTGACTGTAATAGGGTATGTGGTGGGGACTCGATAATGGGGGGAGTCCAGTAACCACAGTGTTACTCATGTGATTGTATATTATTGATATCATAAAAATAAATAATAATTTAAACTTTATGTGTATGTATATGTATTCACACACACATATTCCTTAAAATACTGAATATGGTTTCATATTGCCTTTTTGTTTTACGAATTCTTGTTTTCCTGAAAATCACTGTATTAGGATTTACCTATGTTGATATATTTAAATGAGATTTATCCATTCTAAGTGCTTGGTTATATTTCCATCCCATGTATAAAAATCATTATATGTCCCATCTCCTATTTTCAGCAAATTAAGTAATTTCTATTATTCTGTTATAAAAATCACTTATATGTATTAGATATTCCCTAGTAAACTCCCAAAGTGAAAAAAAAGCATAATTCTTTTGCAATGATTAATGGTTTTCCATAAAGAAACCTGCTTGAATCCAGCAAAAACACTAGATTGAGATTCTGTTAAAAACCAGGTGCTGATTCCAGAGAAGACAAGTAATGACTCTACAGCATCTTACTACACTGATGGACAGTGGTTGCAGTGGGGTGGGGAAGGACTTGATAATATGGGTGAATACTGAAACCACAATGCTGCTCATGTGAAACCTACATAAGATAGTATATCAATGATACCTTAAATAAAAAAAAGAATATATGGTATTAGTCAAAATAGCAGATACAAAGCATAAGAATTGCTCCAGTTCCTAGTGATCTACTCCAATTTCTTATAGACATCAATACCAAGTTTTGATGGTAGGGATAACAATGACACCAAAATATTTAAGTGCTTTTTGTATGCCAGACATACTTATTTAATCCTCCAATATGTGTAAGGAATAGGTGCTGTTCTTTTTCCATTTACAGATGAAAAAACTGAGAAATAAAGATGCAAATGTTCACCAGGTGTTTTGCCTACTGACCACAAATACATCATTAAATGACCAAATATTCAAAGTGAAATTTGGCATATCATTTATATAAATAAGTTTAAAATTTTTAATTAAACAATTATCTATAAAACAATATATAAATGAATGTGAATGAGGCAAACCTGAATTAGAAGAATCAAACAAAAGTTTTCTAAATTGTTACCTGAGTAGTACAATATTTTTCCCATTTCTCTCACTCCTTACATCCAGAAAAAGACAACTTAATTTTGCTTGTTTTTGTTTTAAAGTACAGATTTTATCGTTACACACAATTCCATCTCAGGAATGCATCCCGTTTATTAATTCATTAAAGCCTTTAATTCATTATCCCCTCAGAATCTTCCATCTTTAAAACTTTTATTAAATTCAATCTTATATTCTATAATGAATTAATTTTACAACTTTCATTTTCTAATTATAAAATATATGAGCAATGTATAAAAGTCAGAAAATAAAAGGTGGAAAGAGAAAAAAAAAATCACCTGTAATCCCAACTTCAAGATAACAACTTTGGTCCTTTTGGTGTTTCCTTTTAGCCTATACTCAACAGAATATAGACATGCTTTAGAAGTAACACTTTGGCTTATAAGACTAAACAAAAAGGTCATTAAACTGTGAAAATTAACCATAGTTGGCGAAGAGATGGTTGGTCCTTCATATAAAGAATTTCTTTCTCCCTTTTAAAAGTACAGTATTTGAATGTGTTTTAAAAATCATTTAAAAATTTTATTGGTTTAATAGGCAATAGTGGTTTTACTATTTAACAGGCATCTTCTTTACTAAAAAACTTTGTATGTCCATCCTCAGCACATCAACACATTGAAGACATTAAATACATGGCTATGGAAGTGTTATGGTTGCAAAAGATCAAAACTGTGACACACTGTAGACACAAGCTCAGACCAGTGTACTTGAACCTAAGCAGAGCCAGCTAAGAACACCACAAAGCAATGATTCTTTATATCCAGTGTCTAAGGCCTACTGTTTACATACACATGCAAGCAGATGGCACTGAATGGTGACACAATCTCAAGCTTGATCTACTGATGACAGTAGTCCGAGTCTAGAGCATAATGGGAATAAAAGAATGACTACATCATCTAAATTCCCCCACCCCCATGGTTTCAGCTACAGATTTTAGCTGGTTTTTAAATTATAATGCTGTCATATTCTAATGTAAAAATTATGACAAAAATTTGAGTCCTAGTGAGGAGTTACTAAACATTTATTTAAAATTCAAGGGGATGTTTTACCACTGAGTTTGTCTTAAGTGTGAAACTCAATACTCAAAAGGCACAGAAACTTTCTTAAAAAGGGTATACTAGCTGACAATGCTGAGTTACTTAAGTTCCAGATTTATCATGTGCATGTAAAAGAAACATTGTCAAAATAGCCTAATATCTGAAAATCTAATAAATAAAGGTGGGTCTGAGATATAAAATTCACCTTCCAAGTTCACTTGCTCATTTTTTTCCTAAATTAATCTGACACTCTTAAGCAAGTTAAATTATAAGTTTCACCCATGTCAATTTTTAGATATACCACATCTATAGCGCAAACTGATACATTACACTTCATATGCAAAACTATTTTCTAAAGCAAGATTTCATACCAGGGGGTTATATATGTCATTATTAAACTGATAATATGATTAGAATGGAGAGCAGCAGGATAAAATCTAAAAGCTGTCATTCAGATATCTAACAGGAAAAAATAAAAAGAGCACCTGGAAGACATCAAGAACCAAAGTATCACATGAAATTATCTTTTATAGACCTGTCATTTATAACCTTAGTCTCACATAACTAGAAACAAATTTTAAAAGGTTTCTTCTTCACAAAAACAAACCTCTTCATTCTATGTTTACTGTATTCCCAACTCAAACCAAAACAGACCTCACGCTTCATGAAGTAGTGATACTGCCACAAATTGTGAGATTTCTAATATCCTCTCTGAAGGCCCCCAAGACCACTGTATTTAAAGTGTTCTATCTGTTTAACATTAACTTATCTTCTTATAGCCCTCATTTCATCCATTTCATTTCTTTTTTTGAAAATAAATTTTCTTTTCAGTCAAGCACAGCAACTTCCATGTGTTACCCATGCCCCTCAGTAAATCTTGTATCATAATCCTTTGCTTTTGGAACCTTCCACTACAACAGTTTCAATCTCTAGATTATCTCACTTACTTCATCCCTTCAGAATCCATTCCTATTACATATTCATTTAAAAGAACTCCAAACTTAAATTTATTAAGATATTAATTCATTTGAAGGATTAGAAACTTTAGAACTATGTAATTTAAAGATCTACTATTCTGCCTGGATATTTACATCAATTAGGAAAAAAAACACCTTATTTTATTATGTATTTTTTTCAACCCTGCTAATCATCAAATGCCCCAGAATCATCAGTTCATATTATTGAACAACAAACCACACACTCTGAGGTACTAATTGAAGACAGAAACAAATATATACTCCCCCAGCCCCACTGAAACTGCCGGAGATTATTAGGTGGACAACTAATGTTGGCTACATAAACATTTTGACTACTACTGTTCCACCACTTCATGTCAGAAAACTACAGTAAAGTTTTAAACAGTTAAAAAAAATTAAGAGATACAGTCAGGACCAAAAAAAGATGCTATCTTGAGTGTGAATACAAGGGTCTAAAGCAGTTTTTTTGTGTGTTTTTTTAAGATGAAAACATTATACTACTCAGTTAAAATCTAAGTGAAAATGACACTTTCCAAGTTTTGGGTCTTTACTTCCCTCCTCAGGATTTTTACTGTGTGATTTCAGTACCTTAAAACTTATTCTGGGGAGAGGAAGAATTTTGCAGAGAAAAAAGATGGGTGATTATTTCTGAACTCTCTAGACTCATCAAGAAAAATGGTATGCTGCACTGAAGAAAGGATTACAGATACAGAGGCACTCTGTCATTCACTTACTAAGTCATTCATTCACTCATTGTCTGCATGTATGCAAAATATGAATATTTACCGATTACCTACTTTGTGCTTTGTACTGCAGTAGACACAGATATCCTAAGTCTTCCCTTTGAATTTAAAAAAACAAATCCAAACCCCTCACCAAAGACTTAGATAATTTGTGCCTTGTCAGTCTCGCCTACCAGTCTCTTCTCAGCTTACCACAGTGGCCTTTTCAAACATGACTAGCTGCTTCCCACTTCAGCACTTTTGTACTAACTGGACCCTCTGCCTGCTTTACTCTCTTCTTACAGATTAAGACATGTCTTGTTCTGTCATCCAGGTCTCAGATTAAATACCATCACCTCAAGGAGCTTTCCTCCTTACTCAGTGTAAACCCTTCCATAACTGTCTGTCATTTCATCCTGTTAAAACTTCTTCATGGCATTTGTGACCTCTGAGATTAACTTGTTCACTGGTTTAGTGTATCTCCACCACCACTAAAACCTACTAATATAAAGAGCTCCATGACAGTGAGTCTTATTCACTGCTCTACCCTGAGTTTCTAGGACAGTACCAGGAACCCAATAATCACTCAATAAATATTTGTTGGCTAACTAGCCAAGCTATTTAAGCTTATTTGGGGGAAGGACTCTAATTTCTTAGTCAGGAACTTAAACTCAGCATTCAAAATTGCTTCTTCACAAGAATAAGAAGAAAACCCTTCTTTTGATAAAAAGAATAAGAAAAATGTATACAATATTCCAGTCAACCAAGGGGCTTTATTTTCTTTTACTTCAATCCTTTGGGATAGAATGATATGAAAGTCTATTCGTGTTTCACACTTCATTTGTCACCTCATATAAAAACTATGAATTTTTCTTATTTTAGCCTTATTGAGGTATAAATGGAATATAAAATTGTGAATTTTCTTAAAATAGTATACCATAAGCTAGTCACTAAATCTAATAATTTATTTTTCCTGCCAAGATGCAAGCAGGCTTCTAAGAATGTAAGACATACAGAGTGATAAGGCCATAGGTGCCACCATAGCGACTGGTGCCAGAAGGGCCTAAACGAGGAAAGACCCTGTTCTCAGTTTATGGCTGAGCAGTTTGAGGGAAGGGTAAGAGGGATCACTCCTAGGACAATGATTATAGTTCTCATTTCTGTTTACAAACAGAAATATCTTCAAACCAAGTCAAAAGAGACTCAGCGAGAATCTTACAGTTTGCGACATTAGTCATTGATCTGAATATGGGAGGTCTCTTTAGTAAACAAAATACCGTTCGGTTGACAAGATCTGGGCTTCTGCAATCTCACATAAGAAAAACACAGTATTGGTAAAAAGTAATACCCACACAATCCCCAATACTAAGTTCTACATTTGCTTATTAATTTAAAAATATTTTCAAGGAAGAGATCTGAATAAAAATAACTAATAATAAGGACTTTATTTCTGAATTTAGTAAATATTTCATTTCTCAGCTGGCAGTATTAAAGGAAGAGAGTAAGCAGACTCATGTGAGTTTACTCATCAGTCGAAAGAAATACTTTAGTATCAATCTTTAGGCTAACTTGCTTACATATTACTCAGCCAAGTGGAAACTATAATCAGCACAGAGCTAGAGTTAGGTACCAAAATGAATAAGAATGGCATTTGCAAACTCATTTTTTAAATTAAGGAATTAAGGTGAAAGGGAGAAAAGTACTAAAAGTATTTACTTTTAAAGATCATATACTCTTTCCTATTTTTCATAGCTCCATATTTCACTGCCCTCAACACTCTAAGCTACTTAACAAGAAGTCTGTATTTTTGAACACTTGTGCTCATACAACTGATGTTTCTAAAGTCCAGTTGCATTTACAAATGCTGGAAAGACATGCAGAAGAATTCCACCTTAACAGTGAAGTATTTTAATATAATATCTCCAGAAATATGCCTGAAAGTGAGGACTCCCTATTAACTAAGAACTCAAAATGCTAAACAAATAAAATTTCTCCCGTAAACTATACATTTGTCAAAGAACAGCATAAACATATGCTTTTCACTGATGAAATAACAGGAATCTTTTGCCCTTGTTGTTGTTTTTTTTAAATAGCAACCACCAAAGTATACTGAGCCCTAGCTTCTCACAGAGGTTGTCTAACTCCACACAGTTATCCCTTAGATGTCAGGCTCTTTCTTTAGAATTTCATCTCCAAATTGGGTATACTTGAATATCCAGAGATGTTCACAACAGTGATACCCAACAATTCCTCCTAAAACCTTCCCTCATTTTCCTTTAAACCCTAAGATCTTGTCTTGACTGTGTTATTAAACCAGCCTTCCTGTCTTCAGTCTCTTTCTTCCTCAATTCCTTCTATACTCTGCAGCCAGATTCATCTTCCAAAAGATGAGTGCTCTTATCGGGTCATTTTCTTCATATCAAAAGTTATTATGCTCCTGATAGTCCATACTTCTCAACCTGGCATTCAGTGACTTCCAAAGTCTAGCCCCAATCAATCTTTATGCCCTTATGGTCATATTTTCTAATTTTACAAGCCTAGGCTTCTGTCAATCAACCGCCTGTCCTCAACTTGTCCTAAACTTTCTTGGCTCATGCCATTCCTACCACAAAGAATGTCCACCACTCCCCTCCAGCTGCCATGGCTCACTATCCTTTTGCATCTCTGCATTTATTCAAATAAATAAGGACACAAATGATATCCCCTGGCTCACCCCCAAAACTGGCAAAAAAAAAAGCACTATATTTTATTAAATGCCTATGATGTACCATGTACTTACACTGTATTTTTAATCATCTCAACAACCCTATGAAGTAGATGCTATTCTCCTTTTAAAGATGAGTAAGCCAAAGTTCAGAAACCTTGAATAGTATATTTACCAAGTGACCTCATGTTATATATATACTCAGCAAGTTGCCTCAAATCATGTACTTAGTTAAGTGGCAAAGCAAAGATTTGAACCCAGGCTGCCTAACTCTAGAGCCAATGCTCTAAACATTAACAGGGAGAGAGAGAGAGAGAGAGAGAGACTGTGTGCATGTGTGTGCATGCATGTGTTGAAATATGAACCATGTGCTTACCTCCTCATCTACCTGAAATAATTTAGTTTTACATATTTACATCTACATACTAAAGAATAAGCTTTCTCATGTTTCTCACTTTAGGAAAGGGAGAACATTAAGTGTTATTTTTCCCAGTAAAAGAACAACGGTCAAACTGCAGCATCAGGGAATGTCTTTTTTGTCAAAAACGTTACTTTTCCCTAAAATATTTTCAAAGAAATTCATTACAACCAACTTTTTCAAAGATGACTGCTAATTACTAATTGCACATTATGATATTTTTACATATTATTACATAATATGAGGATGTTGCGACTACCATCCAAGAACTGTAATAGATACCTACAAACTGGCAACAGTGTAAGAACTGGCCTACTCAGTACCATTGAAGGTGCAGTGAGACACACTCTTATATACAGGGTAACCACCCTCTGATCCAGTTATCCCACTTCTGAGAATCTATCCTAAAGAAGAAAAAAAAAAAGAGATGCACTCAAAGATAAATGTACAAAAATGTCTGGCCCACTGTTATTTAAAATAGTATTATAAAGAATTAACCTAGAAGTCCAACACTAGGAGACCAATATCCTGTTCAGAGAAAAAAGTAGGAATGAAACAGTATATATATATAAAAGTAAAATTCCAATTTTTAAAAAAATCTAAAAATCTGTACAGAACTAGAAAAATGTACATTAAAATGTCAGTAGTAATTATCTCTGGGTGATGGGTTTAGAGGCGATTTTCAGTTTCTTCTTTACATTGTTCTTTTCAAAATTTGTCACAATAAAACATGAATGACGTCCAATAGGAAAAAAATGTTTAAGCAGTTATTACCACTGAAAATAATCCTGAGCCTAATAAGGACATATTACTTGGAATGGAAACTACATTTCTTAGTGCAAAGAAAACATCAAACTTGTTTCTAGTTTTTATTATGCTCACTGCTTACTTTTAGACGGTGTAAAAAATTTCATCCAAAACTCCATAGTATCCATGAAATCGCACATGGCTCACTAGCTAGAAGTCAGCCAATGCTCCACCAGAAAGCACAACAGTTAGTTAAATGAACTGTTTTATTTATGTCTGTTGAGACTAAAAAATATCCAATTAATCCTAATTCAAAACATGTAAAAAGGAAAAACCAGAAAAACTATTCTCATTTTTCAAATTAACAAAATACACTGTTATAAGCACATCATAGTTAGGTTTGGAGTGGGGGAAAACTTGAAAATAAAGCTGGCAAGCTACCAACATTCACTAAAAATGCACACTACAGTATTTTGTCTATATGCACATTTCTGTTCGAGTGCAGTTAACTTTAGTGTCAAAGCATGATTTTATCAGTGTAGAAAAAAAATTAAGCTGTTCTGCCCACTCACCCCCCAAAAAACTTGTCACATTAAACACAATTAAAATTGCTAGCTGAAACAGGAAAAAACTCTACAATGTGGCATATACAAAGAAAAGTAATTTGCAAAAAAAAAGCCCAGACTGAAGTAAGATAGGCAGTAGAGCAAACAATTCTTATTTTATTGTATTTTAAGCAACTGGAAAACTGGTTTGCTCTAATACTAAAAAGCTGCTAGAAAGTAAGACCACAGAAATAGTTGTTGAGGAACTAAGAGTTTAAAATACCACATTGATTTTACTTAGAAAATTAGTATAATTCTATTTTTATTCTACCATGAAAATGCAACATTTATTTATAAAACATATGTCAGGTTCTGGCAAACAAATTACTAAACTATAAATTCCTTAAAGTAGAAGCTATAGTCTCACATTTCAGTTTCCATCAGAGCCTAATAGTGGGTTGCTCAAACTTCTGTTCAATGACTGAATCTGAAATCTATTACTGAAATTATGCAACATTGTCACAAGAATACAATGGAATTTTTTAAAAGGTAAGTCAAAAGACATCAATGATTTGGGCTAGATACTGAAAGCTACATAAAATCCAAAGATTAGTGTTAAGTTTCAATTGCTAAAATAAGTTATGGTTGCTTGTTTGGTGTTCTATAATACAGCAAACTTGTCTAGAACAGAATGATCCTATTTATATATGAAATTTAAAAATACCACTGAAAATAAAGTGAATGAATTTATTCTCTTCAGATTACACATCTGACAGATCTGAAATGTTCAGTTTGCAATAAGAGAGAATTTCCTATTACTAACTTAGAATCTTACAAGCTGCTTTTGGGATTTGTGCAAAAAAAAAAAAAAAAAAAACAAGTTGTACCCAGTTATTTGTGCCTCCTACTTTATACTTTTGTCATTGATAACTAAACCACAGTTCTATCCTGAGCAGTTATTTTTTTACAACCAGAATAAGTGAGAATAACACACTGCTGCAAACAACCATGAATGTTATATATAACTACTTGTTCAAAGTAAGGCACTTCAAGTTTTAATTAATCCAACAGTGTCTTTTAACAGTTACAATGTATAGTTTAATATATTCCATTTCTTATGAAATATGCCCTAATTTAAATATACTGAAACTAAAGATAGAATTACATATTTAATTCCAAATTTTTTTAACTTTACCACCACACACTTTGAACCACTGTCTATCAATGTGAACTAAATAGGCTACAGAGAGGAAACTATCTCTATCTGGGAAAATTGGATATGCAAAGAATTATTTTTTTTACAGATTTATCTAACCTAAATTTATATAGCCTGAATAAATAAGTCATTAGTACTTAAAAAAAAAGCCATTAACTTCTCTAATGATTGAAGTTAATTTCATAGCATGTATTTAATCCTCCATGTATATAACACATACTTCTGAAGATAACATTTAAACGATTGTTTTTAGACAAGTACACTATTTCTTGTTTCAACTCCACCTTAATCATTACACACAATTTCCTGTTTTTATTGGTTCATGCATGTACTTTCTACCTCTTTTAAAAGGTCTATTTTCAAGCAGAAACGAGAGCACGGCACAGTTCTGTTAAACTGTTTTGTTGATCAGAACACCGGGATAAGCTTATAGGTTCAATATTCATCTGATTCATTTAACTTTGAAACAAACTGCCTTCTTAACGAGTCATCTCAAAACTCTGCAAAGGGAATTGGAGAGAGCATGTGTGAGTAATTCACTGCAAACTCATAAGCACTATTACAAAAATTCAAAACCTTAATGGGCCAATATTATCTCTTTATATGAAAGACCAAAAAGCACATAAAACTACCACTTGTAATCCCCAAATTTCATGCACAAAATAAAAGGAAGAAAGAATGCTTCATCTGTCTCAGTAACATATGAAAGTTCAAATATTTTTATGTTTAACACTAATCATTTCCACAAGATGTGAATTTGGCATTAAGTTATAAACCAATATATGACATCAGAATGAGCAGAAAATAACTTGGAAATATGCCATAACTCTTTTTAAAATTGCTGAGTTTAATTTAAAAAGGAAGATTAGGAAGAAGTAAGTTTATGTTCACAATTTTAAACTCACCACAACATAAACACTTTATATATTTTAATTGAACTTATAAGAGTATTTTAGAACTGGGAGCTTAGAGGGTTATTTAAAAGGTTCAATGAACATTTGCTCAGTCCCTAGCATGTGTCAGACAGTGCTAGGTGACTGTAGCTAACTCAATTAGTTCAACTCACTTTATAGATGTTGGAGTTCCCCATTCACGTCAGATCAAGTCATCTAGATTTCAGATCCATAAATTCTGAGTAATGCCCTCACGGTGGTATAACTTCTAACAAAACAGACTGATATCAACCTCCCTTATAAACTAAGATTTCAAAGATGAAATGCTGACCTTATTTAACAGAAACAACAGTCTGTGTTTTGAATAACTATAAATTACAACAATTTAAAAATGCAACTGTGAGAGTCCTTAACTAAGTACTAGTTGCATAATTTATTGCAAAGAACAAAACATAAGGCGGACAGAGCTGTAAGAGTCTGAAGACATACAACACAGAAATCAAACTGCAGATACCATTAAAAAATTCTTTTGTAAGGAACAGAATAGGAATTATCAATATGAAAAATTAGATGCTTGATTGGAATGCTTTTTTTTATATAAAAGATCATCAATTATATACTAACAAAGTTCATGAGTAACAGTAAACACTGGCAAGATTCGAAGTTATTTAACTATTAGATTACAATTATAATGGAATGTAAAACTCCCTGAGGGCAGACACCCTGTTTAGTTCATCTCTGTATCTCCAACAAAATTGGCACCCTGTTGTCAATGGTTGGAGAGGTGAGCTAACTCATGAACTCTAAATCCAAGCTACTGAAAAATACAACAATCTAAAAGATCTCTTTTAATAGCTCATATTATTTTTTAAAGTATTAAATAATACTCAATGCAAGTGACTTGCCATTAAACAAGAACAACTGTGGCTGTCACTGTAAATACTAAAACCTAATCTTTGAAGGAATTCATGGATGCACCAAGATGACAAGTCATATACTTTGATTCAGTAGTCCTTCTTCTGGAAATTAATCCCAAGGAAATATTCCAAAAGAAAGAAAACCTTCTATACACAAAAGTGTTTATTTCATTATTTTAATGGGGGAAAGGAAACTACCTATTTGCCCAACAGCAGGTAGATGGATTATTTTGCAACCACTGAAAAAGGAGATCAACCTACTAATTGGTCTTCCTACTTCCACTTTTGCCTCTAAACTGCCCTCAGAAGTTGATTTCACCACAGCAGCCAGAATAATTCTCACAAACAAGTCAGAATTCTCTCTTCTACTCAAAACCCTCCAAAATAGTTTCCCATCTCATTCAAAGTAAAACCCAAAGTTCTTACCATGGCCTAGAGGGTCTTATCGTGGCCTCAGCTACTCTAACCCCAAACTCTTTTGCTTCCCTTCTTACTTTCTGGCCTCCTACTTGTTCCCAAAAAGGCCAAATTTGCACTTTGCACTTGCAGTCCTCTCTGCCTGTAACCTTCTTCCCCAAGAGAGCACATGCTTCTTACAGGTCTCTGCTCCAGCCTGTCTTCCTTGCCACTGTTTCTACCCCCTCACCCTACTTCACTCTTCCGCATAGCTCTTATCATCTGACATAGTCTGTATTTATTTGGTTATGGCCCATCTCTCCTGATTAGAATAGAAGCTCTGTAAGAGCATGGACTTTGTCTTATTCACATAATAGGCATTCAAACAGCACTTGTTGAATTAATACTGAATGCTGATAAAATAATTATTAACTACATGAAAAACCATACATATGAACAAAGCTGGGAAGAGAACAGGAAAAATGAAAAGCTTGATTTATGAACATTTTCAATTACAAGGCATATTGCTAAGAACTTTGTACAATAAAAATCATAAATTAGTCATGATTCTGATTTTAAGCTGCCCAAAGTGACTATAACAATCTTATTTCCTTGGAAGCCATGATGTATTAGTTTAAAACTGACTGGCAAAAGTTATTTAGGACTTTTCACCATAAAACTGTAATAACAATCATTCTTAAATCTTGTTCCTAAAGACCCCAAGTTTAGTCTGTAAGTATAGACACTGTCATTTCTAGGCCTCACAGAAAGTGAATAAAGGCTTTTGAATAGTTTTAACATGACACCAAATAACACTCAAGGATTCCAGTTTACTCTTGAGACAGGTATCCATGGCTGGCTTCAGAGGATCTCTGAAACTGAATGCAAAATTTGGGGCATAAATGCCTATTTTTTTTTTTCTGGGGAGGGTCTATATATTTCATTATACTCTCAAAGGTGTCAGTGGCCTAGAGAAGGTTAAAAATTACTGTTTTATATATTAGAAGAGAAATGTAATATTCTAATATGAGATACCTGTCAAAAGGATGGAAGAAATAATATCTAGACACATCTTTGGGATCTTACAACTCATTCAAGAAGTCTCAAGTGCTTACCATACGCCAGGCGCTGTATGATCCTCACATCTTACACATAACTGTATTTTGTAGTATATAAAATACTAAAGAAACAAGATTCACTGAAACCCCAGACTAAAAAAAAGAATTTCAACCAACACAAATTTAATTTCAAAACAGAAAGCGTTATAGAAAATCGTAGCAAAGGAGCCCACAGCCAGATTTAGTACTTATGTCAAAATAATCGCAAATATCAATGACATCAAAAGAAAAGAAAAATTACACATACGCATGCCCACCCCCACACACTGACAGCACTGACAGGAAACCCAAAGAAAGTTTCCAAATCCTGTTTCCAGCAGCATCCCTTCTGAGACTGCCATTCAGCATGCTTGTGAAGGTAGGAGCCCCATGTTAAAACTAAGAGCTGATACTTCTACTGTAATAAAAACACGAATCATCATCCCACACCCAGGAAGCAGAAAACTGTGGCCACCTGTAAGGCTATGGCCCATTAACCTCCTGCCCTGTTATTCCCTTTCATTTCTTACACCCTTCTCTCTCCAAAGCAGTGACAAAACTATCTTCCCTCCCGAAAAGGAATACATAACTCCTCAACACTAGTTCTTTTTCAACGAGGTCAAAAGGTCCCCTAAACTCTGGTTCTTAGCCCTGGGAGATACCATTTTTTAGGTACAAATGTCTTCCTCCCATCTTCTCCCCATAGCAGTGAATTACACAATTCAACTGAAGACACTGTCCTTAACTTCCTGAGTGAGGCGGCAAGCGACACTCCTCCCAGCCCCATTTGAAGGAAGAATCACACGATGACCTCTTCCCTAACAAAATTCAGGGAAGAAGAGGACGTAAGAGAAGCCAACGCCGAAAAAGCGAACCCATGGCATGCTAAGGAAGACACGGGGAAGGAGGGCGGGAAAGGGGCTGAGAGGTGCAGTGGATTGTAGAGATGTCAGCCCTACACATTGGGGGTAATAAAGGAAGGAAAAGGAAACCCTGAACCCTGACAGAAGTGCACACAGAGAGGGCAACCCTCCGTCTAGCCTCACCTCTCTAGCAGAGAAGGGAGGTCAGAAAATTCACCCAACCCTCCAACCCCCTCTTCGTGTACCCCCCAAAGGGAGAGCTGGGTTTGAAAATCTGACCCTAGTCTGGGGACAAGCAAGAGGAAAAAGGCAGCGACGTCCAATTTATACCACTGAGGGGCGAGGGCACTGTGTCCGGGGAGATGGCGAGGAACACGAGCTTGTGCCATGACACCTCCGGGAGTTGGAGGGTGGGGGACACAATGTCCTCTTTCTCTCCCACACCCGGCCCGGGCCCCTCCCGTCCGTCTCCCGCAGGCCCAGCCACAGTCGACCGGCTCGGTCCGCGGGCGTGGTTGGCTCCGTCCCTGGAGGCGGCGGCGGGCCTCCCCGAGCCCTGGCCCCTCCCGCCGGCCAGGCCCCCAGGCCGCCGCCCCGGACACCGGGAACGCGGAGGAGGAA
The DNA here is from genome assembly GCA_029783875.1 of Phataginus tricuspis. Taxonomy (NCBI): domain Eukaryota; kingdom Metazoa; phylum Chordata; class Mammalia; order Pholidota; family Manidae; genus Phataginus; species Phataginus tricuspis. Next base: position 13,717,326 of record JAQQAC010012408.1, read on the forward strand.
GGGGGAGCCAGGGGACTGACCGGCGACTTGAGCCGCCTCAGCCCCGGCGCGGCGGACCCGCGCCCCCCGCTCTCCCTGGGGCGGGCTCGCTCCCGCCCCTCACTCACCCCCCGGCTCCGGTGCCTCCTCCACCTCCTCCTCCTCCTCCGCCTCCCTCCTCTCAGCCGTGGCTACTGCTCCGGCTCTGCGCGGCGGCGGCGGCGGCAGCGGCCTCGGGAGCGGCGGCGGCCTCGAGAGCAGCGGCAGCGGCGCCTCCAGAACGCGCACGCACGCAGCACGCAGGCCCTGCCCCCTGGCTCCGCCCCGCCCCTCCGGGTCGGCGCGGGCGAGGTTTTGGCCCGCCTTCCCCGCGGCGTGCGGGAGTCGGCTTAAAGCAACGGCGGAGGAGAGGGTGGGAGCCCACCGCCCACCCGAAGGTAGAGAAGAGTCGGGGGGTGTAGCTTTGCCGAGGACGGGGGAAGGTGCGAAAGGCAGGACATGAACGGAGGTAGCGTCCGAAGATTCAGGAAGCACAGAATTTTGGAGGGAATGCGACCATTCGACACGTACTAATTGAGCACCTAGTTAGGTACCAAGCACTGTTCTAGGCACAGGGGATAAAGCCCTGGGCAAACAAAAGCCCTCGTGGAGCTTGTATTCTTACGGGGTGGGAGAGAGAACACAGACAATAAGTAAACCAACATTTCAGGTAGTGTGAAGTGTGGGAAAAAATAGAGCTGGGAATAGGATGACTTTATAGCCGGCTAGATATTGCCGGCCAGCGCGTACACGTATGTTACGAAGGAATGAACCTAGCAAATACCTGGGGAAGCGGGGGCAGCCTTTCCAACCTGAAAGAAAATCAGCCGCAAGCTCAAAGGTGGGAATACGCCGGGCATGTTGCAGGAACAAAAGATAAGTATGGCTGAATAGTCAGATGGGCAGAGGTGGGAGTTGTCTGATCCTATGAACAGTTATAATAGCAACAGAAAGCCATGGGAGGGTGAGTAGAAGTGATTCACACTTTTAAAAGTTATTCTTGCTAATATGTGTGAAATACACAATAGGGTACCATAGATGTTCCCGGGGAGACCAGTAAGTTAGGGGCTCTTTGTGGTAGCTTGGAATAAGATGGCAGCAGAGAAGGGGTGAGATACATACAGAGGAGGGCTATTTGGATACATTTTTAATCAGAATGGGTTTGACCAAGAGTGTGAGAAGGAACCAAAAGATCATGGATGATTCTTAGCTTTAGGGCCTGAAGGATGGGTTAATGATGGTACCATTTCATGAGATGGGGAAAGACTCAAAGAGAAAAACATTTGGGGTTAGGGAAATCAGGAGTTCTGTTTTGTATGTGTTACATACATCAAGTGGAGATGTTGAGTAAACCATTGGGTTTTTGAGTTTAAAGATACAAATTTGGGATTCCTCAGCACATAGAGGCTTTTTAAGCCTTCGATATACATAGAATTACTTACGGAGGGAGAAAGCTGGAGGAAAGGACTAAGGAGCTGTAACACTTAGAGACTGATAGAAAACAAGGAGCTACCAGTCTGAGAGAAGGACCACCAGGAGAGGGTGGAGTGTTCGAAGGTAAGAGAATTATTTTAGGAAGGTAGGAGTGACCAAATACTGCTGAAGTAAGTGAACTGAGTACTGGGAGTTTGAACACCAGACTTGGCCTGATGAAGGTTGCTGATGTCTTGACAAAAGCGGTTGCAAAGGGAGTCGGAAGAAAATCTGATAAGGGTGTGTTAACAAGAGAATGGGAGGTGAGGAAGAAAGTGTTTATAGTAAGTCTAAACAGCTCTTGAGTTTTGCTGTAAAGAGCAACTGAGAAACAGGCAGTAGCCAGAGGAGTACTTGGGACCAAGGGAGGTATTTTAAGATAAGAGATGTTTGCTCACGTTGGTATGCTGGAATGATCCTTTATAGAGGTGAGGAGATGGTGCAGCAGATAAGAGGAGACACTGGAGAAAGATTGTCCTCGGGGAGGTGACAAGCAATGGGACCTAGTACAGAAGTGAAGGAGTTGACTTTGGATAGTAACAAGGACAGTAAGTTCACCCTATTTTTGGAGAGAAGACAAAAGTCTGTGGGTGCAGGTGCAGGTACGTCAGGTGGTATATTTGGTGGTGGCATGCTCAGGCCACCAAGGAACGGAAGGGGGCAGGTGGGAGCTGAAGTCCAGCCCCTGTTCTGCCAACCAAGCTGTGAGGCCACATCAACCTGGAAAAAGGGGCACCTTTTCTAATTGCTGCACCTGGAGTAGTGGTGCCTTTTAGCAGTCCTACATACCATGATGCCACACACACACGCACACCTTTCCCAGTGTGCACTGGGTACTGTATATGCCTCATTGGGTTGGAAGAGCTAGATCTGGGCTGTGTGCTTTCCTTCACACAAGAAAAAGCTAGGAGTGGGAGGGGCTCTTGGCTAGTAAAGGAGATAGGAGGTGAGGGAGAATTCCCTTGAAGGGTGGAACAGTTACTGGAGAAGTGTAGTATGGATGATGCTGAGGGCCCTCCAGAGTTGGTCCTATATTTAAAGTGAGACCATTCAGCAAGGGTGTGCGGTTTTTCTCCAGCCACATGCCATTGCTTGAGGGTTGAAAGAAAGTTGGATTTTACCAAGGCTGTGTTTTGCTGAAGAAAGTCTGTGAGAGGGGGAGGATATATGCCAGGGAGTGGTTGTAGCGATAGATCTTGGAATCTAAGCTGGGAAGGAAGAGAAAGCAAGTAAAAAAAGCCATGGGGTCCATGGTTTAGTGGTCCCTGGCGGAAAGAATAGTTCAAGAGAAGCAATCATACAAGTGGGTCAAGGGGACTTTCCAAGAATCGAGTATGGGAAAGGGTGAGCAAGGCAGTTGGGAGAGAGGAAGCCAAGGTATCTGAGAATACAGGGTGCAAACAGACCTATAGAGCTGAAGAAACAGCAAAGCCCTCAGGCTCTGGTTCTCTTGGCACTGAGTGAGCCATCCGTCTGGAAGAGGTTGAGTGAGCTGTGAAAGCTGGGGAGAGACTGAGTGCAGGAGGGGATCCTTCAGGGCTCCTTTACAAGCCTTGGGAGAGCCCACTGGGTGCTTTTCTTGACCTGCCCTTTCCTTTCCCTGCAGACTCTTGAACATTTGTGTAGACAATTTACCCTGCCTGGCATTGGACAGAAACAGAAAGACATCTTTCCTACTAGATATAACTCCTCCTCCTGAAATGCCCTTTTCTGCTCTTGGTATTACCTTTCTGAGTTACTTGACCACCAAACTTCAGCTGCCTTGAATCCGTCTTCCCCATCCTTTTACCCAGTGAGTCCTCAAGGTGTAGCAATCTGTACTGTTCAACAGAACATCTGCCATGGTGGAAATACTCTTTACCTCCATAGTCGAATATATTAGTCACATGTGGCTACTGAGCACTTGAAAGGTGGCTTATATGACTGAGGAACCAGCTTTTAAATCTAATTTTAATGAATTTAAATTAAATTTAAATAGCCCCATGTGTCTGGGAGCTACTATATTAGGCACACAGTACAGATCCTTTCTACACAATATCTCTTCCATCTGTCGCTTCCTCTGTAGCTCCATTGCCCCTCTCCTAGGTCGGGTACTGACCACCTCTGGTCTAGACCTATGCTGTAGCCTCCTGTTTGGTCTTTTGCTTAGTTGCTTTCCCTTCAGTTCATCAGGTGTTCTTCCCAGTACCATCTCTCTAAAGCAGTGGCCAGGTCACAACTCCACCCTATATTAAAAATTAGTAGTAGCTCCCTGTCTAATCAGACACAAACTATTTAATCTGGCATTTGCCCTGTTATGTGTCCCCCTCTCATTTTTCCAGCCTTACCTTGCACTGCAGTCTTACATATGGAGAGCTGGATCTTAAAGCAAAATTAAATTACTTACCGTAATTCCTACCAACCTTTTACAAAGGAACCAACCAGTTTTCCTAAATTGCCTCTGCCTGGAACAGTGCCTCCCATCCCCTCTTCCAACCCCCAAATATGTTGAAATCCTTGAAGGCCTGTCTCATATTGGAGCTCCTACCTGGAATCTTTTCTGACTTTGACTCTCCTGAAATCCCACAATTTCTGTTTTTACTTCACCTGTGGCACTTATATGCTGTCTGGTCCTATATTTTGTGTATTCATTTTATTCCTGTTACAACATACTCCTCTTTGCAGATCACTGTATTATAATTAAGACAGTGCCCCTTGCAGTGTATCTTGTACCTTATATATACACAAGATACTTCTCAACTAGCCACTGAAGTGACTTATACACTTTCATGGAATCTGAACAGTCATGCCTCTCTCTGAGAGTAATATCTCTAGTCCTCAAAGACAATGTCTTCATACCCTGAGGGAAACAAAAAGAAAAAGAAGCAGAGGCCGAAAAGCAATTATTTCATGGCACTCCTGTTACAACCGAGAATTTCGTAAGTTGAAAGACCAGTTGATGGTATTAAGTTAATGCAGATCTCTTGGAAATTAAAAATAAATGAATGAAAGCAGAAAAACAAGGAGGAAAAGTAACTTAAGTGGGAAGTTTCTTGAAACAGATCATAATCTTGACACATCTGATATCCAGCTCTTAGAGGATGCTGGAAACAATGTGGAGACAGATGAGTCTTTGTTCCAGAAAATGGATGGCTGGAGCTGGAGGAGGATGAAGATGATACAGATTATAATCCTGCAGTTCCAGAGCGTGACTTCACCAACTAATGGACTGTCCCCACCTACAGAGAGGCTTGAGTGCCATGGCGTCTATGGCTATGCTGGGACAACACTGATTTGCCTTTCTTGTTTTCTAGGAGAAAATAATTTTCAGGAAGGTATTCTGATAGCTTTCACCATGGAAATTAATAACCTTAACATTAAAACAAGAACAAAATCATACCATTTCCTAATAGGAGACTCAGACTTATTTTTTCGTTCCCAAGTTTTATTCAAGAACTCATGAGGAATGTTCCGAATAAATGAGTTTTAATGCTCTTGTTCCTCTTAGTTAAACTGGAAGTGGTGCAGTTTGTAACTCTCTTTGCTGTTAGCAGCTAGGTGCAGCCAATCATGTAGGTTCTTCTTCAAATATTTCTTGGTGAGATATTCCAAATACTTTTTGGAAAAAGGCATGTCCAAAGTTAGAGGATTCTTGCTCTTGCTTCTGTCACTGGTTACCTGTCCTCTGAGATTGCCAGCTTCTCCTTAACTTTGTTTTTCTTCCAAAGAAACTACCCAAAATTGGCAGCATCCACGATTCCATCTTCTACAGGGTGGGTGAAGTCCAGAGTAAACTGCAGAACCTGCTTCTTTCTTTTGTCCCCCTTCACGGCAAGCTTTTTCACAGGTGCCATGGTGGCATCAGAGGCAGAAAAGTTTTTATCATAAATGGATTTTGAATTTTGTCAAATGCTTTTTCTGCATCTGTTGAGATGATCATATGATTTTTATCCTTCATTTTGTTAATGTGGTGTGTCACATTGACTGATACATGGATGTTGAACCAGCCTCACATCCATGGAATGAAATGTACTTGATCTCAATTTGCTAATATTTTGTTGAGGATATTTAGCATCTATGTTTGGCAAGGATATTAGGCTGCAATATTCTTTTCTTATGATGTCCTTTTCTGATTTTGGTATCAGGGTAATATTGGTCTCATAAAATGACTTTGGAAGAGTTCCCTCCTATTTTTTGGAAGAGTTTAAGAACTGGTACTAATTCTTCTAGAATGTTGGTAGAATTCACCAGTGAATCTGTCTGGTTCTGGACTTTTGTTTTGGGGGCAGACTTTGATTACTGATTCAATCTCCTTACTGGTAATTGGTCTGTTCAGATTTTCTGTTTCTTCATGACTCAGTCTCACTATTAATTTAATTAAATTTAATTATTTATTAAAGATAAATTTAGTAAATCATCTAATTTAATCTTAACCATTTCTTCTTCTCCTCCTGGATATTATCTTTTTCAGAAAGAGAATACTTCATGCCTTTGAAGTGAAAGAGTCAAGAAAATATTTGAAATAAAAACAAAAAAACCCAAAAAAACTAAACCTGCTTTTTTCACCACAGAAGCTATATCTACCAATCTTATGCTATGGGGGTGTTATTGCCCAGTAATTAAGTAGATGGTCTCTGGAGTGAGTCTATATAGGTTTTTTTTTTCTTCCTTGGTTAGGTTTATTCCTAGGTATTTTATTCTTTTTGATGCACTTGTGAATGGAATTGTTTTCCTGATTTCTTGAGTCTATATAGGTCTAAATGCAGGTTTTGCCATTTACTAATTATGTGACCTTGGACAAATTGCTTAATCTCTTGCAGCCACAGTGTTATCTTGGACATAGTACTAATAAAAGTACAAAATTTCATAGAGTTTTGGCAAAAATTAAGCAGTCAGATCAGGCATATAAAGTGCTTTTCATAGAGCCTGGCATATAATGACAAAATGTTGTTTTTATACATAATGATAAATATTATTTATCATTAGGGGGTTCATAAAAATTCAAGTGGCTTGAAAGTTTTCAAAATTTTGACTATAGAGACAATTCTACTATCCAGGCTTGTAAATACATGGTCACTTTTCAGTTATTCACATTATGAAAAGATAATAAAGACCAGCTAATTCCAAAGTCCCTTTATATTTATTTTTTTAATGCATTGTGTGATCTGTGCTACAATACTTTTGTCTTTGAGGTAACAGTTAGAATAAGTTACTATTTCTTCAGCTCAGGTTATTTGGGTGGTGAAAGAAGGCAGGCTGATGGTTGCATGCTGTGCTTTGCTGAAAGTACAGTAGAGTGGAGAATGCACAGGTAATGAAGAGTTGTTTGGTCAGTGATGTGTATGTTGCCTATTTATATGTTTTATACGACAGACTTTATATGCAGGGTCCCTTTCTGCTGAGCTGTAGCCAGCTTATCCTTTTCCATTTCCTTCTGCAAACATTGCCATCTGTAAGAAAGTGGTTATTCAAGCATGCAGTTGTGCAACTCCAAGAAAGAATCAAGGATTTCTGCATCAAGGAAGTTGGATAAGGATGAGCACCAGGCAGGACACTGCTGACCATTGAAGAGAAACCCCAATGTAGGAGGAAGGCCAGAATATGCCAACAGGAAGTGAAATTCTTTCTTATCAGGAGAGAAAAGCATGCACTGTGCTACCAAGAAAACTGTCCCCAGACCAACCCAGCCTTCAATAAATAGAGGGAAAAGGAATCCAAGAGGGCTTGCCCTAGCTTTGTGGATATAAATTAACATAATTTATTCTGTGACAAAACTCAAGCATATCTAAACCTCAAAAGAAGCAACCTGAATGTATAGAGACATATGAATTTATAGAAGGTAGAATAGTGTGGCTTGAGTTGCTATATTTTGCAAATTGAAGTACAAGATGTCTGGCTAAATTTGAATTTTAGATAAACAACAAATATGTTCTATGCAATATTTGGGGTTTGTTTATCTGAAATTCAGGTTTAACTGGGCATCCTATATTTTTTTGGACAACTCTAAGTGTGGTGAAACATGTGGACACCAGAATCATACTGTGTAAGTTCAAATTCTGACCCTGCCACTTACCAGCTGTGTGACCTTGGACACATTACTTAACCTTTCCAAGCCTCAGTTTTTCTGTGTGTAAAATGAGGAGAGCATAACCTCAGAGAGTTGTGAAGATTAAATAACACATAAAAAAGTAACACAGTAACTAACACATTGTAAAGGCTGAAAAAATACTAGCTACATTTACTAGGAAAGAGAAATGGTTATTTACTAATAACACTTTTTTAAGATTGATGTTATGATTCCAAGCACCTTTTCAAAAAATGTAGGTGGAGAAGTGATTTTTTCCCCCTATTTTAATGGTATTTTCAATTTTTTACAACAGTGAAATTAACAAAACTTTTAGAACCATTATCTATGGCATGAAGGGACACACAACCAACATTTTTAGAGTATCATCAGGCTTCCTATTCCTTCCTTTGATGCCTAACATCTGGACCCAGTCTTGAAGATGTCCTAAGTTTCAAATTTCCACTGAGAAATTTGGGTAAACTTCAATAAAGTATTACTTGAGTATTTATTAAATGAAACTTGGTAGCTAATGCCAGCTGAAGATTGGCATTTTGTCAGAATTTTATTTGTGATAATGTGGTTTCTGTGCTCTGTAGGTTAGAGCAACCAGCTTGTACAGAGAGTTCTAGTTCTTGCATATGGGATTCTACTGGCACAAAGTTACAAAGCAAAGAGGAAACGTAGTGAAATGTAGAGAGCAGTAGATCTGGAATCCAAAACTCTGGTTCTACCACTCAGCACAAGTCACCTAATACTTTTGAGCATTTGCTTCCTCATTTATAAAATGCAAACATCAGTACTACCTCACAGGGCAAGAATTGAGTTAATTGAGATACTATAACAGACAATACAGTACTGGGAACAAAATACATGCTCAATTTAAGTATGAATCTGTTTATTCATAGAAAGAAAACCTTATATTAGAGCAGCCCTACTAAAGGATGAAAGCCTGGGGTTTGTGCTACTTTATATGGCTGAGCTAAAACAGTAAGTCCTTGCTCTCCATGCCTGATTCTGGATGAGAACCAACAGCTTCCAAACAATGATACATCCTAAGTGGAATTCAAGCAACGACTTCATCTTTCCCATCTGCAGTGACCGTGGGGTGTGTGTGTCTGTGTGTGCATGTGTGAAGGGAAGGTGCTGGGTGCGGGGGTCGGAGGGGGGAGGCAGTGGTGATATAAAGGAAAGGCCAAAAAAGGGGTAAAAATTTCCTTTTCATTTTGATAACTAGTTGAACCAGATACTAAACTTTGTGTGTAAAAAAAATATTAGTGTGAGGCCAGAAAGTAGAAAACACACTTCCAGCAAATTTACAATATTAATTTTGTGCTGAGGAAGCAAATCCCAAATTCAAACCAGATTCAAAAATTGTGACCTCAGCTTTCCCAAAGTTTGTACTGATTAGGCTTGTTACAGATTAACCAGAGGTAGAATGTATTAGGGGAAAAACAGAGGAAAGAAAAATAGAATTCATACTCAAACTCAGAAAATGAAACTTAGCGTTTGCTGCTAATAAATAGACTCAAGCAGAAGAGTGTAGTATCATCTAAGGAGGGGTGAAGGGATGAGTATTAGGAACTGCCAAGGGGATTGCCAAGGGAGCCTGTTGCTTTGGGCTGGAAGGTCATAAGGAATGCATAGTTTTGCAGGGCAATACAAGGATGATGGTAAATGAGTAGAGCTGGTAGTTGTAGAATGAGCTAGACATCTATTTGAAAGTCAGTTAATCAGTATTTATATATTGAGCATCAACTATGTGCTCAACAGCTTAATAAGTGTTCAGGGGATACAATGACACATAAAGCAGACACTGGAGAGACAGAAGAAGATAAAAGAGATGCTCTGGAACTAGATAGTTGTGGATAAAATGAAGGTTCCTGTGGCCAGGATTCTCACCTGGCCCTGGTTGGCTAGCTCACTACACCTGTGTGGGCAATGCATCGTTATTGACTCTATATAAAGAGTCCTACCCAGTGCTCTGGGTGACACGGTGGCATGGCTGCAAGGTGGCAGGAGAGCAGAGCAGAGGCTGCAGTGGTGGCAGTGCTGAGGACAGAGGCTCAGAGGACAGCTGTGTGGGTAGAAAGGCCCAGAGACAAAGATGGGCTTGCTGCGTGCAGACTCGCTCTGAGTGGACAAGATTTTAGTGATTGACCTGCCACCGTGGAAATAAAGTTAGGTATAGGTATAACCCTTTCACCCCAAGAACGTTCTACTGTCATTTCTTTGGTCACATTGAATACATAGTGAACTTGCCCAGGGCTGAAATCCATTGGCAAGACAACGGTCAAGAAATCTTGAATGACTAACATTTGAGTTAAAAAAGAGTAAGGGCTGAATTCTAAAACAGAAATTAGAAATAGAATTTCCTACCTGGACTCTTGACAAAAAAAAATTCATTAAATATCAGATATGCTGGGGATGTGATTGAAGGTCTTGCGTAGGCTTTGAACTTGGCAAAGAGTAGAGAGGAAGCATTTCTCAAGCCCTTCACTTGCCTCCTGCAGAACTGAGGTGCATGGTGTAAGGAAGAAAAGCCAGGGCAAGCGCCCCTCTGGACAGGCATCTGAAATGGATCAGACAGAACCATCCTGCTGGGGTTACAGGGTGTCTCACTGCTCCTGTCTTTATCCCCCTGAGCTGTAATTGCCAAAAGGAACAGATTATCACAATTCCAGCCTGTGCACTAACTCGCTAATGCTCATTACTGACTTTAGTGAGTTCTAGAACCAATTTGTGATCTTGCAATCAGCTCAGGTTTACCACCAAAAAGAAAACACTCGTAAGTCTTGTTAGGTCAGCTCCACAGACTGCGGATACATGACACGAAAATGAATTCAAGTGAATTCTTGTGGGCATTGTCAAGCCTCAAACTCCTAACACCATGAAGCACAAATATGGTCGATGTTGGATGTCCTGATGAGACACTGATGAACAATGCCTGCCTAGCAAACTACATTCAAGTATCCTTTGGTTCTCTCTTCAGCTTTCACAGCTTCCTCTGCTCTGCCTAAAAAGGAAAACTCACATCTTCGAACTGTTACAATAAAACTATTGGCAGCATGTAAAGTGAGAACAGAGGTTTGCCTTGATTAACTGCACCACGCAGATTTACTACACATTGGGGTAATAACAGCGGCACTGTGACTGGCCGCCTGAAATCTCCTTCTCTGCCCCAGTGGTGGAGGGAGCTTGGAGGCCCTGGAGCGAACACTCTCTGTATGGTGCTAAGTACTGCTGGGCATGCTCTTGGCTCAGCGCCGAGAGATGATGTGCTCCTCCTGGGCTGTGCGGCGCCAAGATGTGATCCAGAGCTGGTGTGGAGGTGTGTGTTTGGACAGAAAACACTGGAAGCTATTTGCCAGGTCTGTGAGAGGAGTGTTTCCACAGTTGCTCATTGCCAGGTGAATAAGCATTCCCAGCTACCTTCTTCTCAAATGATGAGAACACAGTTTGAGAACCATAGAGGTGAGGGAGTTCTCTGCAGAGCATTTTACCTGCTTTTAAGAAGCACACTTAAAAGAATCTGGGTCCTTCAAAGTTAAATCTATTCAGAGTGTCTGAGGAACAATTAACCCAATGCAGGGCTCAGGATAATCACCCGTCAGGCCAAGAGTCTCCTCAGGGTGCTAGCCTTGCTTCCAGGCTGCCTCTCTCCCTTCCTCATGGCCTCCAGGTCCTGGGGTGCCTAATCCATCTTGGCTGCCTCCAGGGAAACTGTTCTGCTGCACTAGGGCACTCAGCTCACCCGTGGTGACAGTGACCTCCTCACAGAGGACAGCGTCCATCAGAGGTGCCCTCCCGCAGCTTTGCTTGCTCTGGAAGCCTCTTATTAGGGTTTCTAATTTTTAAGATAATGGGAATTTAATGGGGATTATTTATATTTTCTCTCACCAGCCAACGCTTTTGTATCTGAAGCCCTGCTGCCTGCAGCTGCACTGCCTTGAGCCATCTGCGTCCTGAGCAAGTGAAAGCTCTGACCTGGGGACCGTGGACATGACCTCTGAGACACAGGCCAATCCTGTTGCCCAGTTTTCTTCTCTCTTTTGCCATGAGTTTTGCCTGTAAAAGCATATGGGTTTCTGGCCATCTTGGCGACCACTTTGTATCCTCCTTTTTTCCCCTACAACGTTTTAGAGAGAAATATCTTTAACAAATATTCAGTGGCCTAATCCATTACTTCTAAGCATGTGGGAGGTGGGAGGCTCAGCCTCCAGTCGCTCCTCTTCTCTTTACCACATTTTGTAAAAATCAAGGATTTAGTCTGCCCAGAATCCATTCCCGGTTGTCATCTAAGGCAGAGAGTTACCCTCTAAGCACAGTTCGAAGACTGAGATGATTGGAAAATCATGCATGATTACCCCTCAGAGGAATCAAATGACCTCAGCAAATATTTTTTGAGACCATTAGGACCTGGGGACCCAACACCATTGTCCCTGTCCTCTACCAAAGCTTTGGTTTCTTTCTCAAAAAAAAACAAGACAGAACACATACGTTTGTTTTTGCATCGGTAGGTGATAGTCAGTGGGTAAATGAACTCTTGGGAATTTTTGTCCTGCCAAAATGATGGCAAACCACAAAAATACACAAGCCACCATCCTTAGTGGGCCCACACCTCACAGGATAGGATGGTTTGGGGTGCCCCCCTTTCTCTGTTGGCTGCTAGTTGTAAGGACCACTCAGCAAATCCTGAATCTTGGAAATGACTTCAGTCCTGTGGTTTCTGGTTATTGGCAGGTGAGAAACCATGACAGTCTTCTCTCTGAGGTTCAGTGGAATATGGAACTTCTCCTTGAACTTCTGGCAGCCAGTCTTCATCTCAGCCCAGAGCGATCTAACAGTACGGGAATCGGAGAGTTAGACAAGTCTGACTGCCACAGAAATAGATGTAAACATGGTCCTGGGGATGTTCAGAGAGGCGACAGGCCTGGACCCTTCAAAGCACACTGGTGATCCCTCCTGATAGAGGGCCCAAGACTGTTTTACCTAAATGATTGTTTTGAGGATGAATTTATAAGAGAGGGACTTCACCACCCAGGCATTGTTTGGGGTGGTTGTCAATGAGCCCAAAACGAGGAAGAATGAAAAAGGCGCTAAAAAGGCAGATCACAAAGCAAGAAGGGAAGTGGGTAGAAACCGTGACATCGTAAAGAAAACAAAAATCAAAATTATGTTAGGAGTGGGGACTCAATTTTGTTTATTTAGATGACGATTTTATTTTCACTTTGATTTTGTTTTTAAGGGTATAAACTAAAGTGTGGACATCCCCAGCCACTGGGGATTGAATTCAAGTAGAACTCATAGGTGACAGGGGCCCCCGAGAAGAATGTGGATGGAAGCACGGCAGTGAAGGGGGACACGAGGAGGGGAGAGTGAGGCAGGGGTGTCAGTCCTACACGAAGCAGCCGCCCGACTTCAAAGGATGTCTGCGTCACTGAGGATGCCTAGGGGCGCAGACAGCAGGCAGCAACTTGGCTGGCCAGCCCCTGATAGTGACTGATAGGGCAGTTTCACCGTGGAGTGCTAGACACACGCTCATTGGCTGCCCTCTTCAGTCTGTAGGGGCTGACTTTGCTGATAGCGTCTCCACCGCAGCCACGCAACCTCTTCCCACTTCCTCCTCTTTACGCGGCTCTTCTCAGCAGAGGAGCCAAGGCCCAGTCTGGCCTGCTTTGAAGCTCTCACATCGGAGGTCAGGCAGAGCGGACTGCCAGTGAGCATTGCAATCTTTTCTTTTCATGCTCTTGAAGTTTGAGTGGAGAGGCGAAGACTAAGTGTCCCTGGAGCAAATAAATGTCTACATTTCCAAAATGAGTCTGAAATGAAGCTCATTTGAAGACGTAACTGGAGGCAGACAACTTTTAGGGCAAAAGCTGAAGACGATCTCATAGAGTCTCAATCCAACAGATTTTACTTGTTTTTATTAAAAAGAGAAGAAAGAAAAAAAGAAGCTAGATCTCCTTAGTTGACCTGGAATTAAGAAAAATCTAAAAGATAGTCACTGTTTTTTTTAAATTGCAGTCCTGAGCAGTTCAACTGGGAGGAGTAGGCTCTGCATTCCAACACAACTGTTCATGCCTCAAACTGGGAAGTGGGGAGGCGAAAGTATTTTACAAAAGAAAAAAATAAAATAATGATCTAAAATTGTTTACCTTGACAAAAATCAAAGTTCAATTTACAAGCTAAAGGAACAGCCTGTCAAATCTTCATTGCATCCCAGCTAACACCCGGCAGCTTGCCTCAGCTCTGCCTCTTTTGGGCACCTTTCAATCTCAGAATGCACAGTAAATACGAATTAATTTTCACAGCATTCCGAAGTCGGTCAAGCCATTCAAATGTAGAGTGATGACAGGTTGGGCAGCAGGTAGCAATTTTCTTTTGTTATCATTACCCTTCCCACATGCTGGGAAATTGAGGCACGAAAGGCTTCAGGGTTCTGAACCAAATCAGTGGTGTTGCAGGAACCAAGTCTTGAGCACTTCTGTCATCTCTGGGAAGTGGCTTTTTGATTCCGTAGTGGTACTTTCCAGTGTCAGCCCCTGTGTGTGTGTGTCAGCAGCTGAGATGACTCCCATCCAAAGGGCCCCAGGTTCTTGGCCCCGGCTCCATCTCAGATAAGTTCTCTGGCAAGTGGGGTTGTGGGAAGGTAGGGCAAAGCCTTGGTGACTTTGATGGGTGGGCGCTTGAATGGACTGCAGCAGGGAAGGAGGGCTCTGTGCTTGTGAATTAATATAACTAGAGGGTATTGGATTGGAGCCTCGGTTTTGTCCTTAAAACTCTGATAAGAAGTTGGCAGGCTTTGTAGTGCCTCCTCCCTTGATAACGAAGCATCACAATGCCTTGGCCAAGCCTGACCCCCCAGCCTCACTTGTCCTGCCCCCTTGGGCGTGCACACATCCTGTAAGCTTTGGAAAGGGGCCATGTGAGGGAAGATTTTCTTGAGGCCTTATTTGTTTTCAATAGAGATCAACAGGACATTTATTCTTAGGGTGAGCCAGATGGTCTTTAGAGTAGATAGATAATTCGATATCAACTGGACTTTGATCATTTTTTTTACAGTGCTAGAAGAGAAAGATGAAGGATTTCTGTGAGGTAGAAAAGGTTACAACAGTGGGTGTTCCCTCCCTTCTTCATGATCCCTTGCCTCAGAAAAGTGGGAGAAAAATACACTGACACATCATTCGATGGAGGTCCCCTTCCCACAGAGCAGTCCAGTTCTGTATCTCAGCAGGAAAGGGGGAAAGACAGAGTAGACACCGGCATTTATTGAGTGCCAAATAATTGAGACCAGTACGCTGGTCGCTTTATATAAATAACTTAATTCTCTCTCCCTCACAAGAACCTACTATATAGGTCTTATTATTGATCCCATTTTTAAAGACCTACTCTCTTAGTCTCTTAAAGTTAGGAAGCCATGAGGCCAGAATTGAAAACCCAGGGCTTCCTGACTACCTTCTTTCCATGAATATTGTCATCATGCTGAAGTGTCCGTTTTGAATGAAGACTGACTTGACCCTGAGCTCAGCCTACAGGAGGAAAAGGACCATAGTCAGGTGCTGTCTTCTTATATAACATGGTTATCAGACTGCCTCCTTATCGGGATGTCAAACTTGTTTCAAAACCCTGTTTGGCTAAAAGACCTGAGTCATTGAATGAACACCTTTCTTTCCAGGGTATGGGGTGCAGGTGCTTGTGAAGGGTGACCAGCCTGTGGAGGGAGATATTCTATGCCTTGTTTGCTGAAAAACCCAATTAGAATTTACCCTTAATCACTTGTCAATACACATAGGGAAACCTTAACTAGAGGACCTTCAAAATCGTCCTCTTATCTTTGTCATGAAAATAATTATAGCTGAATTTACTGAGCACTTACTATGTGTTAGTAACTGTTCTTTAGGCTCTATATGTGTTTTTAAACCCCCCAACAATCCTATAAGGAAAGTACTATTATTTTCTCCATTTTACAGATGGAAGTACAGAGGAAATGTACAGGGAAGTTAAGTAACTTGCCTGAAGTTACACAGGAAGGAAGTAGCAAAACTGGGATTTGAACTTCCAAATGTGGGCAACTATCAGCTACACCTTCTGCTGCCTGTAGTCAGGGAAGATTACACATAGATAGGCAGGATCATGTCTGTACTTGGAGAAGATTCTTTTCTCATTTTCCATTTCCAGAGCAATACAAGCCTTCTGCCCCATAAGGCACTAGTCCCTGGGCCCACATACCGTTAGCCTGCCAGAGGAGTGTGCTGAGACTTCCGTTCCTCAGTCCTTCATTGCACAGATTTGTTCCACTCTTTCCTTCTCCTCAGCGGGTCCTCAGCCTCTTCCTCCTGTGGTGGGAATGAGAGGCAATGGTAGGCTAGTATCGTCTTTCTCATCTGGACGCTCAAAGCAATAGCAAGTGGCTGAAATTCCGCTCCCAAGAGACAAAGGATCTCACATCAGCTACCTCACCAACAACAGGCAGGGTGGGTTAACGGACGTGTTCTTGCATTGTCTAAATATATGTATGTGGACCTCAGTGGGGAGAGAACAGGCTTTCAAAGAAAGGTCTTGGGGACTCCCCTTCGCTGCTATGGGGAGCAGAATGAGCAAGAGGACAGGAGCCCCTGCTGTTGGTTGCAAGGCTGAAACTCCCATCTGCTCACCCCTTCCTGTGTAAACCAGGATGGCGAGATTACTCACTCCACTCAGATGTGTACAGAGAACTCAGATGTGTAAAGAGAACATAGTTTCTTCTTTCACTAAATCACTCTGGTATCCCTTATGAGCCTGCACCTGCTGGGTAGCAAAAGGAAAAAAGCTCTAATTTTAGTTCAATAGGTTTTAAAACTTAGTCATTCAATTATTTAACTGTTTCCTTAGATTTAGCTCGCTGCCCTGGGGTTAAGGCTCAGTCTTTCAGATCCCGCCCTCTTCCTGCTTGCTTCTCTGCTCATGGTGCTCGTGGTTGAGACCGCGCTCTCCCTCACCCCGTTCTCTTCCCTCTTAAACATGGTGCCCTAACAAGGGATTTCATGGGGAATGGGAAAGGGCTCTCCTGCCCTTGACAATCTCTTAATTTATTTCATTCTCCCCTTCAGACAGAGACCTGGAGAGGGGAAGATGGGGGAAGACAAGGGGATCTGGGCCTGCCACGTAACCATCTGTTCCATCTCCTTCTAGCATCGGGCTGGAAGACGAGGTCTGATAGCCTCTATTACAGGCAGAGGAATATTTTTTTGTACTATGTG
The DNA here is from genome assembly GCA_029783875.1 of Phataginus tricuspis. Taxonomy (NCBI): domain Eukaryota; kingdom Metazoa; phylum Chordata; class Mammalia; order Pholidota; family Manidae; genus Phataginus; species Phataginus tricuspis. The sequence goes on from JAQQAC010012408.1 coordinate 13,734,102, forward strand.
GGAAACTCCAAAATCAGAGCACTTGTTTCTTGAACTTCTAAAGGGTGCGGATTACCCAGTTCATTTTTTTCAAGCTTGTTGTGAAGTCCTGACCTGCCTGGGGCTTTAGCCCTCCAGGCAAGGCCTCTGGAATGTGGGCTGCCAGAAGACAGGTTTAGAGAGGAATTGAAGGACAGCAGTCCCCTCTTATCCACAGGGGATACATTGCAGGATCCCCAGTGGATGCCTGAAACTATGGATAGTATGGAACCCTGAAAACACTGTGTTTTCTCTTATATGTGCTTACCTATGCAAATTACATAAAGAAGAAGATGAACAACAATAATCAATGATAAAATAGAATGATGAATTCCCTACATGATGAGGTGAAGTGAGGGGGATGATGTAGGTACTGTGATGTCGTGTGAGGCTACTATTGACCTTCTGACCACATGTCAGGAGGATCATCTGCTTCTGGACCGTAGCCGACCACAGTCACTGAAACTGCAGATAAGGGAGCATTACTGCATTGTGCTTGCTGAGTATTGTCCCCATTACATCAGTGTAGGCTTAGGGTGGCTGAAGGAGAGCAGGGATTGTAGAAGGTGCTTACATGTGCTCCTCAAGGGAGAGGCAGTATGGTGCAGGGCATTTTTATTTTTTTTATTTATTTATTTTATTTTATTTTATTTTTTATTTTTATTTTTTTATTTTGGTATCATTAATCTACAATTACATGTGCAACATTATGGTTACTACACTCTGCACTTCATCAGGTCCCCCCCACCTACCCCACTACAGTCACTGTCCATCAGTGTAGTGAGATGCTATAGAATCACTACCTGTCCTCTCTGAGTTGTGCAGCCCTCCCTGTGCCCCCTCAACACTATGTCTGCCAATCGTAATGCTCCTTTTTCCCCCTTGTCCCTCCCTTCCCACTCATCCTCCCCAGTCCCTTTCCCTTTGGTAACTATTAGTCCATTCTTGGGTTCTGTGAGTCTGCGGCTGTTTTGTTCCTTCAGTTTTTTTCTTCGCTCTTATACTCCACACCTGAGTGAAATCATTTCATACTTGTCTTTTTCCGCCTGGCTTATTTCACTGAGCATAATACCCTCCAGCTCCGTCCATATTGTTGCAAATGGTAGGATTTGTTTTCTTCTTAGGGCTGAATAATATTCCATTGTGTATATGTACCACATCTTCTTCATCCATTCATCTACTGATGGACACTTAGGTTGCTTCCATTTCTTGGCTATTGTAAATAGTGCTGCAATAAACATAGGCGTGCATCTGTTGCAGGGCATTTTTAAATGCAGGGACTCAAGATCCAGACTGGGCTCTACTAGTCGCTTGTGATTTGGACAACTTTATTTATGTGTGAACTCAGTTTCCCCATCCTTAAAATGGGATAATAGTGGTGTCTACCTCATAGGGTGATTATAAAGTTTAAATATGTTAACCTATATAAAGAACTTAGACTTTTGCCTATTTCATAGTAAGCATTCGACAGCTGTTAGCTATTTAGATTCCAAACACGTATAACATTAAATCTGAAGCCTTAGAAGCCTCTTATGTGTGATATAGGGGAAGAGCATGGATGTTCAAACTAGAGAGCCTGAGTCATATGATGTCGAGCAAATTATATCACTGGGAGGCTTGGTCGGGGAAACAAGGATGATAATATTATAGGATGGCTGCCAGAATGAACAGATAATGTGTGAGAAACACTTAGCAAAGAGTTTGGCACATAACTGAGGCTCAACCAATATTTCTTCCCTTTTCTCCTTATGTCAGTAACATGCTGTCTTGTAGTTATTTACCATTATGTCTTCAACCAGGAATCTTAAGCTTTTATAATCCCCTAACTGCCTAATGCATAGGAGAAGCCCAATAGATTTGTTGACAGATTCTAATAAGCCTCCAAATCTGGGGCTCAAGACCCAGAAATTCTCCCTGTCGAGTGCAGCTGGTTAGAGGGTAATTCCTGTCATCTAACCTTTGGACCTCCTAGGCATATGTATTTCTTCCTTCTTTACATTAAAGTTACATTGTGGCCTGTTGGAAGCATTTGCATCTGCTTTACTCACGTTGCTCAACCCACACTTGGAGAGAAATGTGTTTGCATAAATACTAGCAGATGAATTTTTTAAATATCACTTTTTTCTTTCCTGGCACCCTGTGAGAGAAATGAGCAAATATAAACAGAAGAGTATCACACTAGAAATATAACAGATGGGTTCCTGCTGGGGATCTGGACTTTCCTGGAGTTCACACATTTGGGAGATGTAGGATTATGACAAAATCCACTTGTAATGCTCTTGCTTTTGTTTCTTGGGCACAATATTAATTGCTTAATGTACTCTCCTCAGCCCAAATTTTCCCTTTTGGGGAACAAGCAGGATTCTGTAAGCACTCTCTGCAGGAGGGATTCTCTCCCTAAGCCTATCATAAATCCAGTTTGACTGAGGAACTGAGGAGAACACAAAAAGGTGAAGTTCATCTTCACTCCCTGCTGCAAGGGCAGGGGAAAAGGGAAACCCTTCATTTCCCATGTCAGATAGCTTCACCCTTATGATCAAGAGTTTATTATGGAAACTAAAATATGGAAATTGATTGCACATACACCCTACTAATCCTGATTTGGGCCACCTCAAATTCAAACTACACAGCCTGAGAAACACATCTATACCTGGGGAGATAATCACAAACCATCCTTAACCCCAGCCCACACCTTTAGCCCAGACTTGATATTATTTTCATTCATTCATTCGCCATTTTTATGAGCATCCACTGTGGACTAAGCACTGTATTAGGAGCTGGAATATAGCAATGAAGAAGACAAATATGGTCCCTGACTTCACAAAACTCTAGACTAGTGGCAAAAACTTATGTTATGATCTAATCATTTTATTACCCACCTGTTAAAAAGCACAGTAAACCAATTGTTTCCATTTCCATCAACCATAATCTGTCCCAAGGATTGGCGTTGGAGAAAATGGGAGGTGGAAGCTCCCTGTGGCCTCCTCTTACCCGAGCCTCCATGGGTCTTCGGGACTAGCCCATGGAGGAGCTTACCCACAGCTGACTTGGTGATCCCTAGTCCTCGTGGGTTGTCCTTAGGGCCTTTCAAGAGATCCTGCCAGCCCATAATGGTGCCTTCTGGATTTCAGAGAAAGCCCGACCTTTAATCAGTAAATATGAACTCATTTTTTATTGTAAGCATGTTTATCTATTAGATTTAACAAGGCAGGCAGCATGATACAGTACAAAACCACAGACTGATGTCAGCCCTGGGTTCTAATCTTGGCTCAACATTTTTTAGTCATTTCCCCTTGGGCAAGTTATTTTACTTTTCTGTGGTTTAATTGTCTCATATGTGAACAACTAGCAGTTGCCATAGGGCTGGGGGCAGGGGGAATAGATGAAATAGGTGAAGAGGATAAAGAAGTACAAACTTTCAATTGCAAAATAATCATGGCAATGAAAGTAAAGCATAGGGAATATAGTCGATAATATTGTAATATCTTTGTATGATGACAGATGGTAACTGTACTTACAGTGGTGAACATTCAGTAATGTATATGATTGTTCAATCATTATGTCTTGTGCACCTGCAACCAATATAATACTGTGTATCAACTATACTTCAACAACAAGAAAAGAATTGCCTCCTGTGCAAAATAGGGGAGAGAGTACTTAACTTTGGGTTGTTGAGATTCTTATGTGAATAATTACTAAGAAGTGCTTGGCTGGAGTACATTCTCCATTATGCTTGGGAGGTGTGTTCTGTATGACACAGGACCTGTCTTTGAAAGAGAACAGCAGTTGCATGAAATATTTAATGACAACCATGCAAGCATGAGCTATTTGGCAAATAATGAATTTTGCTGATAGCTGACTCTGCCCAACCTGGTGCCAACTCTCTCTGGTTTGGCTGCCCTAACTCTGCTGCTCAAAACATACACCTCCAGCTAGTGCCCCTACCAGGGAAGCCCAGAAGAAATCAGAACGTTCCAATAAGAAATCAGAGTAAGAGACAGTGAGATAACTTGATAAATATTTAAAAAGTGAGATCCTCAGCTTTATCATAGAAAGTGTAGCCCCTGTCCTTTAGTTTACTGTTCTTTTCACTCATTGAAAATATTATCTTTTCACTCCAGGATGCCTTAAACTATTGGGCTAGAGATGGAACTTGTGGGTCACATTTGAGTGGGAAATGTACTTGTCACCAGCTAGATAACTGGTGACATTGCCTTAAGCCATTTTCTATGCCTTCCAGACTCCTGTCAGAAATCCATGAGTCTTACAGCTCAAGAGGGGCTAGAGGCACCAAGAAGTCTAACTGGCAGCGTCCGCACATTGTCTGTCCTACAAGTTCCTCCTGAAGCTCTCAGGTTCCCAATTCAGATATTGGTAGGATTTATCACATGGCTAAGTGATGGGCTGATGTGAAAATCTCCAAAGTTTGTACATGAATTAAATAAAGACTTGCAGTTTTAGAAGCTGGAAACAAATGTATTGTCTAAAACATAGGGGATGATTAAATTAACTATGGATTATTAGTCAACCATTAATAATTATGGTTACATAATTTTCCATATGATACCAGAGAAAAGGAGTAAGGTATATTCAGCAAAAAGAAGTATACGAAATTCTATGTACAGAATGAGAGCGACCGTGTTAAAAGAATAACTCTATGTCTATAAATGGACTGGAAAGAAACACAGTAAAATGTCAACATATTGTAACTGTGGCTAATTTTTTGTTTCTACTTTTATTTTTACAACAACCATATATTGTTTATATCATCTTAAAAACCATGTTGAAATGAAGACTTCTGAGGCCAAGAATCTGGACTTCCCTGAGATGATTTTTATGAATCATTTCCATTTCCAAAGAGGATTTTCAATAATTCACCAGTGGCTGCCCTGGGTGTAAGTCACAGTGGGTAGACGCAGCATCTTTGAGGAACTTAATGGGGGTCAGAAAGTTTGCCTTGATCAAATCTTGGGTTCTGGTCTTTCTTTACAGGGGCTGTAGCTGCCAAGCCTCGTTAGCACTGAGTCTCCCTCCCCAACACCTCTTGAGATCAAGTTTTGCTCTTTCCAGTCATGGAATCTGGTTGCGCTCATGCGGGATAAGGGTGGAAAGGCAGTAGATCTCAGATCAGAGGCTGAGACCAGCCCCTACTGCCAGGTCAAGTGAAGTGGAACGCTGCTGCAGGCTTAAAAACCCAAATCAACTTATTTTGTTTTCTTCTGTTTCTGAGCTAGTCCCCAAACTTCCTGGTTTTGACCTAAAATGAGAACCAGGCAGCTTGTGAATGAATCCTGTCATCTTCACAATCTGGCACTGCCTATCTCAGGTGATGTTTAAAAAAATTTTTTTTTTCGAAAGACTCTCCTGGCAGCAAGACCATATTAACAGCCCTGGATGCCTCTTAGTTCTTGTTCCTTGCATATGTGTTTTTTCTTTCTGGCTTCTTGTGACAGTTCAAATGTCTTCAAGAAGAACTGTGGGCTGGCCGGGCAGATCCCATGAAATTAGACCATCTGACATGTTCCATAGGCTCAGCCTACTCTACTTTTTTACTTTGAAAAGAGAAAAGAGTAAAAAGCAGGAGTCATGTCCTAAGCTACCAGCACACATGCCCTGCTAGGGCAGGGTCCCTGGGGCTCTGAGCAGGGCCACAGCCTTCCCTGCACCCCACGTTCACCCCCAGTGCTGCCTGGAGCCTTAGCCTTGAGCTGGCCGTCCACCTCCTCTATTATGCTTCAAGTGATAATGGAAAAATGATGCATTCCTAAAATATCCCAACAAACAGAAAAGTACAAAGAAGTAATTTAAGTTATGTCCTAACTCTTGTCGCCCAAATACCATATGACCAGAAAGGGAATGGCCCCGGAGCAGTATCACTGTGTTTCTGCTTAGCGGCCTTGCAGCCAACCTGGACAAAGAATTCCAGGCCCTAGGACTCAGAACTTGTGAACAGAAGAGGAAAGCAGTCAGGTGCCTTGTCCAGCTGAGTTTTCCTAGACAGCCCAGTGTTAGCAGCTCCCGAGGGGCCTGCGATTATCCTGCGTCAGCCAGGGTGTGACAGGTCTCAGCGCTGATCTCACCTTCGCAAGCCAACCACATTCCCTGCCCCCTCGGCCCACTCAGCTGCTGTCAGCCACCTCTGCCAACTTGTTCATTTTGTTTCTATTTTTTCCCTTCTCCCTGTCTCTCTGGGCAGCCACCTCCTCTGCTATTTACCCCCCAACACACCCGCTGATCTTCAGAGCTCTGTTGTTGAAATGCGGTGACTCATTTGTTACTTAGGTATTTTGGGTTTGTTACTTTTCAACTACTGTACCAAGAGCCACACAGAACCAAAACAGAGAAAGGAGGAAATGGGGGCCTGCAGAAGGGAGGGGGTGGGGCAGAAATCCAAGAGCTGCTGTGGAAAAATTCCACGGAGGTGCTGCCGTCAGAGCTCAGACTCAGAGACCAAGGGCATCCAAAATCGACCGTGGGAAGGAAACAGCGCTCCATGGAGAGGCCTGGACACGCACCCCTGGGTTCCCCCACAGTGGACACGGTGTGTTCAGGAGTCCAAAAGAATCGTCATTGCTCTTTGGGAATATTTATAAGCAGCCGTACTCAAGTTGTGTTGACTCGGCCAGAAGTGGAAAGGTGCAGTCTCAGGACAGACAAGCCCCACCAAATACGATCCAAATTATTCGCCCTAAATTTCAGCCTCCTATTCCCCAGTATCCACGGGCCTTTCGCTCAACTGTCTAGATTTGCTTTGCGGACAATATCCGGTGTGGGACTGCTGTTGTCCTGAGTAGAGAGACACTGCTTATGTTGTGAACAATGGAAAAATCATGTGTGACAGGTCAGCCAGAAGCTTCATGAATAGATATGCTTGAGAGGTTTCCAGAAAGTTGTTCAGAAATTAATTTTCGTTAAATTGTTCCCCCAAGACTATGCAGTCCACGATGCTTCTGCTGTGCCATAAATCGTCTTGTTCTAGTTCCAATCTCTTTAGTAGGAACACTGAATTACTGCTTGTGACATTTGCCATCCGTTTCTGGTTTGGGAAGATCAGCATGCTGGGAGTACTCATTCCTTTCTAATTATGCATTCTTTAATTTTAGAAATATTTCCTAAGTGCCCAATGTTGGAGGTAACCCTTAGATCCTGAGCTGGGGCATGGGATAGAACCCCGGCTTCTGGGGGCCAATTCGAGAACTCTGTCTGAGAGAGAGATGAGAATAGAGGGGAATCATGACAAATCCTATGATTACTGAATTTGGGTTGTTAATTCCTTCTTATGCAATGTAGTATGTTAAAACAGTAGGTCGCGCTCGACAGCTGCTATATGCAAACCATTTTATTGGAATCAGTGAGAAATAAAAAAAAGGTATATGATGAAAGTCATGTGTTAGGATGTTGGAGTAGAAAGATAGAAGGATCCAGGATTCTGATGACATCATGCCTCTGTCTCACAACAACAAATTGGTATTATATAGAGCACATTCTGTGATCTGTAAAACATTTACTTTAATTTCCATAAATTTGGAAATTTAAAAATACTTCTAAATAAGGCTAGGAATAAAGCATATCTATTAGGTCAAAGAAAAAAATCAAAACTAAAATTAGATAATAGCTAAATAAAATATATTTCAAATTTTGTGTCATGTAACAAAAGCTTCAGAGAAATGACAGAGCGAAATTTTCAAAAGCTTTAAAATGCTTACTCAGAAAATAAAAAAGATGAGAAATTGATGAGCTATGTATTCAACACAGAACACAGGAAAAAGGAGCAACAGTATACACACAAAGAAAGCAGAAGAAGAGAAATAATGATAAAATTAATTAAATAGAAAACAAAATTACAGCAGAAATGATCAAGAAAACAAAAAGCTGGTGCTTGGAAAACACCAGTAAAACTGACAGATTAAAGGAAAAATCACTGTGTATATAATAGAATTAAAAAAGATAAGACCACTTTTTAAAAATAGAATGTTATAAACTTCAGGCAACTAAATTTGAAAACTTATATGAAATGGTCAGTTCCCTAGAGAAATGAAATGTGCCAAAACTGACTCAAGAAGAAATAGAAAATCTAATTAGAGAGTTATAGCTATTCTTGTATTGGTAGTTTAAAATCTGCCTACAAAAACAAAACAAAATACACAAGGGCCAGCAGGGTTTATAAGCCAATTCTGTTCTAAATGTAAGAAAAACATAATCATAACCTTGCACAATCTATTTCAGAGAATACAAAAAGAAAGAATGATCACAACTCATTTTATGATGCTGGCAGAATTTTGAAATCAAAACCAAATAAGGACAGATGGGAAATGAAAATTATAGACCAATTGCTCATAAATGCAGATGTAAAAATCCTGAACAAAATAGTGGAAAATTAAAATCCAGCAATGCATTACAATTAATATTTATGATCTGTTTGGGTTTATCCTGGAATACAATGCTATTACATTACAAAAGTTACTAATGTACTTCACTATATATGTATGGATATAAAAGGAGAAAAGATAATCATCATCTCGTTGGGTGCAGAGAAAACATTTGATAAAATTTAATTCAGTGTAAAAATTCTTAACAAATTCATTATAACTTCCTTAACTTGATAAAGGGTGTCCACTCAAAATTTACAGCAAACAATATACTTAATGTACTCAGTGGTTAATGTTTGTTAGAAGCATTCCCTTTAAAATCAAGGACAAGACAAGGATGGCTACCACCACTACTTCTATTAAATTGAGTACTAAATGGCCTCGCAAGCAGCCATAGGATAAGAAGAAATTAAATAGGTAAAGATTTGAGAGGAGGAAACCAACTGCTGTTATTCACCATCAATGTGATTATATAGACAATCTACAAACTAGTAAAATAATAAAGTTCAGCAAACACACAGAAATAAAATCAAAATGCAAAGATCAGCTGTGTTTCCATATAGAAGAAACAAGTAGAAACTGCAATAAAGAAAATGATGTTGCCTAGCAGCAAAAAAATTAAAAAAAAAAAAAAAGGACTGAATTTAACCAAAGATGTGTAAGACAGTTGTGGAAACAGCTATAAAACCATATTGGGAGACATGACCAGGCAACTCCTGAGAGGTACTGTGTTTTGAGAAAGGAAAAGTAAATACAGATGTCAGTTCTTCACAAGGCACTTTATAAGTTCAGGTCAATTCTGATCAAAATCTCTGAGTGTTGTTTCATTTTGTTTTATTTTGTGTTTCTGAGTGGCAATTGATAAGCCCAACCTAAATTCAGAAGGTAGAACATTCAGGAGGCCATAAATAGGCAACACAATTTCAAAGAAACACGAGGTTGGGAGAAGTTGTGCCACTACATATGAAGTTCCAAATCGATAACAACTACAATAGTGTGAGGTTGACCGAGGGACAGGCGAATAACCAATGAAACAGAAAGGAGAACCCACACGCTGTCCCAAATACACGTGGAAATTTACCTAACAAGTGAGTGGCGTTGCAAATCAGTCAAGATATGGGGTTGATGCAATTGGGTTCCACAAAGAAGCAGAAAATAAGATTACAGTTTACTGTATACCATGTACAAAAATTAAATCTAGGTGGATTAGACTCCTAAATGTCAAAGATCAACTTTAAACTTCAAGAAGAAAATTTAGGAGAATACTTTTATGACCTTGGGAAAAGAAATTATTTTAAAAATAGACTACAAAAAGATAGAAATCCCAAAAGCCCAGATGGATACATTTCAGATATTAAAATTAAGACTTCTTTACAACAAAAAGATTTAAAACAAAAAGTTAAGTCAGCAACTAGCAGTATATATTTACAATGTATAGCCCCCCTAATTAGCATTATGAAGACTAACTCTTATAAATTATTGAGAATAAGATAACCCGACAGAGGAAATATGGGCAAAATATATGAACAGATGCTTTACAAAAGGAACGTTGAAACTGGTGAATAAATGTAAGAAAAATGGTCAAGTGTATTAGTAATCAGAGATAAATTAACATAACCAGGTATTACTTTATACCTGTCAGATTAGTCAAATTAAGAAAAAAGGTCTGAGTGTTAGTGAGGATGTGGAAGCTTGTGTGCATACAGCTTATTTGTCTTTCCTCCACCATTAGAGTGTAAATTCCATGAGAATAGGGATTTCCTTTTGTTCACAGGCATAATTTCCAGTGCCTGAAACAGTGCCTGGCACTGCAGAGAGTAAGGGTGAGAACTGGTCATTTTGAAGATGCCTATAATCCAATACTCCATTCATAAGAATATGATTCACAGGAAGGTATTCTAAAACACTCCTTTACATGTTTGTAAGAGATCTTGTCCATATATATTTATTCTTTCAAAATAGCAATAATTTGGAAGTAAGAGAACAAATAAATAGATTGTGGAATGTTTACACAATGGAATAACATATGCCAGTTAAAATGCATGACTTAAAACTATCATGTATCAATGTGGATACTATATTATTCTTTGTACATAAAGTATATTTGCTTGAAATACGTCATTAAAAGAGTTATACTGTCTTCATGGAGTTGAAAAAATGTTAGATAAGCAAAAACTGCAATATGAAACCAAATATGGGACATGAAACATCCTGTGCTATAGTCAAGTATGATCAGAAAAAAGAAAGTGTTAGGGTGCTTAGTGCTACGATGTAGGCAGGGTCACAACAGGAAGGATTAGGTATTAAGGTGTTTTAATTTTATCTTGAGCTACTGGGGAGCCACAGAAGTATTTCTAAGCAGGGAACTATCATGACCCAATTTGCATTTTAGAAAGATAATTCTGGCAGGAGTGCTGCAGGGAAATTGGAGAAGAAGCAATTAGCAGACCACTATAATGACCCGAGGGACAGATGACAAAGAGCTCACTAAAGTAGAAGCAGTGGAAATGATGGTAGAACGCAGACTCTAGAAGCCTAAGTAACTGACCAGATGTATGGGCAAGGGAAGGGCAGGTCCAAGGTCATGGCCACATTTCTGGCTTGACATCTACGTGGATGGAGATGTTGGTCACTGAGGCAGGTGAGAAGCAGTTTTGGGTGGGGAGGTGATGGGTTTAATCAAGCCCTGTTATTGTCAATGTGGAGAGAAGTTTGAGTTGGACACGTTTGGGACAGACTTGGGCTGAGGGTCACCTGTGGAAGCTGAAGTAGTATACTTGATTGAAGACCACCAAAGAGAGTTCATAAGTAGGTTGGAGGGCAAAAAGGCCAAAGACAGCAACTTCTTCTGTTTGATCAAAGAATAACACAGATTAAGGAGGGGGAGAATGGTATCACGAAAACCAAGGGGGAAGAAATATCAAGGAGGGAGACGCCCCACAACGAAGTACTGTAGAGAGGTAAAGTGAGACAGGGTTAGGCCACATGGAGGTGAGTAGCGATCTTGGAGACCAATTTTATTGATGTGGGGATGTTAGCCAGATTGTAGTAGAACTTCAAGTGCATGGGAGGTGAAAGTGGCGACAGAAATAAAGGTAGACTTTTCAAACTTGGCTTTGAAGGAGGGAGAAAGGGTGAGAGCTAGGAGAGAGCAGTGTGGGGAAGGGTGGACATTGTTTTTAAGGATATTAGAGATGAAAATATTTACATGCTGTCAGGGAAGGTCAAGTGAAAGGCAAGCTTGGAGTAAAGGAGCTAGAGGGGATGATTAATCGAGTAAGAGTTTCCTGAGGAGGAGGCAGACACCAGATGGAGGGATTAGTTGTGAACTGGATAAAGAGTTATGCTGAAACAGGAGGAAAGGAAGAAAGGATAGAATTCAAGTTTTTTGTGTTTAGGTGCTGGGGAAGGAACTCAGGGAATTCCAAACTGATGGCTTTCATTTTCTTACAGAGTAGAAAGTAAGATGATTTGCTGCAAGTGAAGGTGCCGAGGGTCTGAGGGAAAAAGGGAAAGGGTGGCAGAGCTGTTGAGAAGAACGGCAGAGGGAACAGGTTAACAGCAGCTTGAGAGCCGGTGGAAGCTGGAGCGAATGAATCTGCCTGATGGCTCGTGGTCACCTGGATGCCCAAATGCAGAAGGCAGGAAGTCAGTCATCAAGGATGGAAAGTTGCAGAATGGTTGAAAGACAAGGACAAGGAAGAAGTAAGCTGCTGGACAGCATAAGAGGGCAAGGTCACCGGTGTTGAGGAGTCAAGGAGATGTAAGATCATGTGGCGTGAGTCTTCCACATGGACGCTGGAGTATCAGTTTGATAGAAGCATAAGAGGCTGGGGTTGGGAGGGTGGGGGCAGGAATGTGAACCAGATGCCAAGTTCTAGGTGAAGATTGGGAGGCTGATGATTCCAGCCAGCCCTGATGTTTCAAAACTGCAAGGTAGTTTGCCACCAAATAATAAGAAACCATCTGAAAGAAGGCAGTGAGGTGTCTTTTCAGCGTTCCCAGCTTGCTACTTATTTGTTTGTTCACTCACCCTTTCATCCCAATCCTTCAGCAACCTAAAACACTTACTGAGCATGCGGTACGTGCCAGGTCCCCATCAGTGGAGGTGAACAAGACAGCTCAGTGACTCAGTTCTGAAATATACACGTCCCCCTGCTCCACCCCCAATTTCTAAAATCTCTTTGAAGTCAATTGGGATCCTTCTTACACCGGTATCAGCCAGGCTGCAGTCATGATGTGGTTATCACGGTCTGCCCTGGCTCAAACTTAGTCTATACCTGTTCATATTGTTATTACTTCAGCTGAGTACACTGCTGGTAATAACATGTTGAGCTTAGTTGCTGTTTGAGCAAAATAAATTACACTATCATTTGGCACTGAAATGAAAAGTTGCTGTATTACAGAGGCAGGGATACAGTGGAACATGAATCAGATATGAATGAGAGTGCTGTGACTGATTCCTGGGTGACAGTTAGGGTTAAGGTGTTGTGTCATAGTTCAGTTGGCAGGATTGTTTTTTCTTACTTAAATAGAAAATAATGATGTGTCTTACAATTAAATGTGTCTTTGAATGGATGGTATATGATAATCTATGCCCTAGAACTAGCTTACCATTTTCTTTGAGAGAAACATAGAATGACGGACCTTTAAGAACCAACTCCTTCCTTTCCAGATGAGGAAGCTGAGTCCTAAGAGGTAGGTGGCTGGCCCAGGATTGCACCCCACCGCTTGTTAGAGACAGAGGAGATTTACTAACTGCAGAGGATATTGTCATGTCTTCTGGCAAAAGGAGCAAGAAAAGCTAAAAATTACATAATGACTTTAATGGCCCAGACATCCATTAAAACCATGATTGCTTTTTTTTCCTGTTTGAAGGACGATGAAGAGGTTTAGAAACTACTAATCTCTGACAGCACACTTCTACTTTATGCCCATCATCTATATCTATTTAATCTCCTTAATCACCGGCCTTGCTGGCTTTCTGGTTTAGATATTTCACAGAGCACACACGCTCGGTATCCCTTCTTTTTTTTCTCGAGAAATTTTAAAGGCAGTTTTAAATATACACAGAAGGCAATCTATTATTTGATGTGATGAGGGTTTTTTTTTTTTTTGATAAATAAAAACTGAGTTGCTTCGCTGTTAGTCCTCTCCTGGAGCTGGACTAGTTAAGAAAAGCAGGTGTTCAAACTTGAAAGGGGAGAGTTAACCACGAACAGCAGTGGCGCCCATCCTGGCCAGTTGATGAAGATACCACATACTCCATGTGAAACCTTCGTAAGAGTGTATTATGAATAATACCTTAATAAAAAAAATTGTAAAAAAAAAAAAAGATACTACAGAGTAACTGGAGTTTGCTCTTCTACCTTTTTCCCTCAAGCCCACGCCCTCGCAGAAGCAGTCTCTGTGTTCACTGCCCAAAGCAACTAATATTTGTTAGAAAATACAGTAGAGCATGTGAAGGTAAAGGTGAAAGATGCCTAATTTTCTAGTTGTGCAGTGGAAAGCTACAGACTCTTATAAGAAGTTTATGGCCAGCAGTTGGAGTTCATCCTTTTAGGTCCAGGGTCTTCACTAAGACTCCGATTTGTTGTTCGTTTATTTGTTTTGGTTATAATAGATGCTACCATCTCTTCTCTTACTAAATAATGGCGTTCTGGTCACCAGCCATACTGGCCAGTTTTAAGTTATTACCTATTTGTAAGTGAATCGCTTTTAAAGACATCGGAAGAATGTAAAATACGCTTTGAGAGACTCTTCTCCCCTCCGTGAGGCTCCTTTCACGTGTTTCCAATACAGGAGAGGTTTGCCTATATTCCTCCCTGGTATGTCTTGTACATCCTATAGATCTTTCCTTTTTGCAAATAAAGAAATCACAAGCTTTAAAAAGCTGGTGGCTCGTTTTGTTTTCAGAAAACATGATTCGATTAATTCCTTAATGGTGGCTTTTCTTATTAGCTCCAGAAAATTCACCTTTTCAAAACGCTGAAAGGTTGGCATGCATTTGACAGCCATCCGTAACCACTTCAACTTCAAGGCACATGGTGCTGCAATACTTTTCAGAGAGGGAATGAACAGAGGCTTGATCTGTTTGCAAGGCTCATGCCATGTGGCTGAGAACTCAACTACTGTGAGTTTATCTCCTGCACTGTTCAAAACGTCCAAAAAAGCACGCTTTCTCTCCACTGCTTCACTGTTTTGGCTGCTGGGGTCTCAAAGGTGAAGGTAAGTGTGAGACTACGCTTTCTGACCCTTTTTCTACGCATGCTTCTCACAGTTAAAAGACCAGTTGTTTATACAGCTGTGCATATCTAGTTTTGCTTAATCAGTATTATTACGTAAGCATTATCTTATGTTACTAACACGCTGACGCATAATTATTAGTAGTTGCATAAAGCTCACTGTGAATGCGTCATACTTTTTTTTCTTTTAATCCATTCTCCTGTAATTAGGGACTTAGGGTGTTTTCGGGTTTTTGCTGTTGTAAATAATGCTGCGATAAACATCTTTATGCATTAATCTTTTTCTGTGTGAAACGAAATTCAATTCTTTCAGTCTGGCTGTGTATTTTAAAAATATACTGAAGTGATAATTAGTGAATTAGTGGTCTAAAAGTAGTAAGTTATGTTTAAATGGACTGTATTTAAAAAGAGGGATTTTTTTTTTTTTTGTAAGCACGTATATTTACCTATTGCCATCGAGGATGGATTCCTTGCCTCAGAAAATAAGTGGGCATGTGTCCAGCAGCCTGGGATGTATCCTGCCCTTTTGCACTTTTTCAGAGCAGGGAAAGAAATTGGAATGGGTGAGAGCTGGCGTGTGTAGAGGACCAGCAGTGATCTGTGCCTGGCGACCTCTGTTCTGTGACCAGGAAATACAGGAATCTCTGCAAAATACTTCGGGAAAATCATTCTTTCCTGCTTCTCCAATTAAGTGATCTATTCCATGAAGAGTGGACTCCAGACCTCTATGCACCCTTCATCCTCTTACGGTCACTACAGGGACTGTATGGTTGTAGGAGACAGGAACCCAGAACAGCCAGGATCGGGGCCAGGAGTCCCAGCTCTGGCCTGGGTGGGAGTAATTCCCTAGCTTGGCACCTAGTAGCTTCAAAGGACAACTGGATCTGAAAGCCCTTAGGTTATACTTCTAACACAGCTGTTAGGACACACACCCTGTAAACAGGAAATGCCTTAGGAAGTACAACTGAGTACTTCTTATTTTTATTTTTTAAGAAACTATTAAAAAGCCTGAGCAGAGGATGACATTTATCTGGCATTACAGTTAACAAGCTAGAGCTGCTGTCTGACAAGCCCTGGTTTTATGTTCTGGGCAATTGTGTGCCCACAGCTGTTTAACAGGTGCTCAAATGTTCCCAAATTAATCTATAAGTCATTTTGCCTTGTAATCAGGGTCTCAGTCAAGAGAGTTATTAGTTATATAGTTCGTTTTTGATGTCATGGGAAAGGAAGAGATTTACTAAACCCTAAATCAATATTTAGACACGTCTGTGCTTGGATATTATGGAAAATTTAGCACCGGGCAAAAGGAAAACAATGTAAAACAGAGCACGGGGAGGCTATAGTTGGTTGCATAGCATCAGGAAAGGCTAAAATGAAGAGCTACTGACTTCTAGAAAAGACTTAGCCATGTGGCGGCCACACTGCTCATCTACCCCTTGTGTCAGGTCCCCTCCCACCCCTGCCCCCTGGCCCAGCCATGTACCGTGAGTTTCAGTCACACAGACTCACCAGCTGGGTTGTTTCACATCACAGGGCCCTTACATGGGCTCCACAACACCTGGAATGGCCCCTGTTCCACTCCTTTCCCCTCTTTGGCAAATTCCTGCTCATCCTTCAAGGCTAAGCTATCATTTGATATGATTATGGGAGGAAGACAGCATCATACAGCAGAGAGCACTTGGATGCTGGGTTTAAGCCTTGGTATCATTTTTTACTACATGACTGACCCTGGCCAAGTGGACTTGACCTTTATGAGTATGTTTCCACCTCAGTTACTGGAGTGAATGCCTTGCCCACAGGAGTTTAGTGAACCTTAAGTCACATGACTATGTAAAGTGTTTGGCATGTGGTAGACACTCAATAAATGTTCATTTCCTTTGGCCATGCCCATCTTCCAAGCCTTCCTTTATTCTCTAGGCAGCTTCACTGTACTCCCAACTCAAAGCGTGAGCCCGTGTCTTGCCCTTGAGTCTGTATTATCTACATAGTATTCAAATTCTTCATGGCATGCTCAAATGATAGGGTTTCCACCTAGAACTTTTAAATAATTTATTTAACAAATACTTAATGACAGTCGGTAGCTAATCCTATCGCTTGTGGTCTTGATGTTTTTTTTTCTTTCTTTAGAATAGTGTTTGACACTATTGCTATTTGGGCCAGATAATTCTCTCGTTGTGGGGGCTGTCCTGTGAATTGTACGGTGTTGAGCAGAGTCCCTGGCTTCTGTCAACTAGCAACTGGTAACAACTCCCCCAACAAGATGTGACAGACCCACATATGTCCAGACATTGACTGTCCTTAGGTGAGAAAAACTGCTTTCGGACTTTACTGTCTTGGTTATTCCCCCTCTCTAGGCTCTATATTCAGCCTCTGTGGGCACCTTTCTCTCATAAAAATACGCTAGTTCCTCCAGTCTCACAAAACAAAACAAATGAATCAAACACAGAATTTTCTCCCTTCCCGGGAAAGATTTCCAAAAGGAGAGCCTGCATTCATGGTCCCAGCATCCATCCTGGCACCTGCTGCGCGGTCAGGCTCCCTCCCTTCGCTTTGTGAAATGCCCTGGCAAAGTTCCTACTGATAAGTGGCGAGACCCTGCATCCTCCTTGTACGGCTTGTCTTGCTTGGCTTCTGTGACATTTGACACTTGGTAAGTTCCAGGATGTCTTTCTTTCCTGGTTCTTCTTTGACCGTCTTTCACAAGCCCTGGTGAGGTCTCCATCACTCCACCTCTTAAATTCTGTCATTCCCCAGGGCTCTGTTTTCGGTCTTCTCTCTTCTCTTTCCCTGGTGCATGTTCACCTCTTCGCGAAGCTTTAATTCTAATTAAGCATCAATTCCAAAATGTTTAGTGCCGGCCCAGATTTCTCTCCTGAGTACTAAACTGGTATATTCACTTGTGTGTCTCACAAACATCTCAAAGAGAACTTATCATCCTTAAATCCTCTTCCCAAAGTTGCTTTCTTCTCACCTTCCTCTGCCTCCGCTTATCTGCCCAGTAGGGCACAGTGCGAGCATGAGGCCTTTGTGAGGCAGATATTAGGCACTTCAGTAAAAATCTTCACCTTAGGTTACCTAGTCATGCAGGCTGAGTCAGTTCTTCCGTCGCCTGGATCCTCTGTCCAGCCCTCTGGCTGTAGGCCACACGGAGCAGTGAACCTCAGTATTCACTGATCCTACAGGGAGATAACCTCCACTAAACACCTAGCATCTGATCGGTACTCAGTACAGGTTAGCTCCCTTTCTCTGATGTTCTCTCCTGGAAGACATATTCTACAACACTGAGTTGTGTATGGGTAGTGAGAGTATAAGCGATTTTGTTTTGTTTTGTAAATCTCTTTGCATTGAAAAAAAATTGTTTTTCAGGTGAAGAGAAAGTTTTGCTAAAACACTCTAACACACACATCTGATCATTCCACTTCCCTCCCCTGGCTGTTCATTGCCTTCCTGGTCAAGTCCAAACCTCTAAGCACGGTTCATAAGATCCTCTGTTTTGGCCTTGACCAAGTTGTGTGACCTTATGCTCTTACTACCTCCCCACCACACTACACATTCTGGCAACTCCAAACCTCTTCCAGGTCCCTGACAGAGTCCGGCTGTTGCCTGTGTCTGCTAGGTGACTGACCCCTGCCCTCCACCCCTTCCTCCCCATCCCATGCCCACACACAAGTACACACTCAGACACACGGTCTGGACCACCTGACCAAGTTTCGTTTCTCAAAACTCAATTCAAATACATCCTTTCTAAACTCCCCCTCTCTTTTTATGAAGCATGTGCCCTTCTCAGGTTTATTTTATCTGTGTGCCAGGGGCATTTTGCCTGTTAGATGGAATTTCTTCATTTCCCACTCAGAATTTCCATTTCTTAATTTTCAGTAGTGGTTCAGTGCCTTCTTGCCTATGATAGTTGTTCAGATTCATGCACGTAGAGTTCCACTCAGCTGGCCTCTCTAGCTGATGCGGCCGGTTGGATGCTCCAGTGTCCTCCCTTACTGCTGTTAAAGAGGAGACTTGGCTTCAGCCCTCCCGTCCATAGGGTGCCGCAGGTCCAGGTGCACAGGTTCGTCCTTGAGAGTGCAAGCCGGTTTGGTTTTCATTCTTGATCAGTTCAGGGTGATGATAACAAGTGTAACAGATCCGCGAATAGTTGTGGTTGTGGTAGTTTGTGCCACGAGCATAACTCCTTATGTTGCAGGGTCACTTGCTCCCAGATCACTTGGCCTCGCTGTGACTTTTGCAGGAGCTCAGGCACCAGCAAGGCCAAGACTTTGGGGCTGATCGGGCGCTTGTAAAGGAGAGCCGCCGGTCAAGACCGCCGGTTTATTAACAGTCGGCTGGAAGGGTGAGGAGCTTCTGTGTCCTCTCTGAGGGAGCAGCGCTCCCCAGAGCTCATGTGCACCAACCCAGGGGTCCTAAATCCTTTTCTTATCTCTTCGTCTCCAAACTAAAAGTAAACATGCTGTTTCGTCCCTCTTTGCCTATTTGGACGTTTGTTAGGACACTTAAGATTTTCAACTATACTTTTTTTATTGACTCAATTGTCTCCCTCTGAGAACCTGTGTGTTTCTTAAGGTCAAGGGCTGTGTCTTTTCTTTGGCATATAGGAGATGCTTATTTAAATTTTATCTAACTGACAAGCACTGTAGTAGACTTTAGGACCGGAGAAGGGCAGGGAAGTAAGCCATAGCCTCTACTGCCTTTATGGGGTTTGCACTTGTATCGTGGGACGTGATGTGATTAAGCAGGGTAAAGAAAAGAGGAATTATAATAAAAGCTAAACATTTTATATGCTTTACCTCTCATTTAATCCATGACTTACTTGGAAATAAGTACTATTATTTTATAAATATGAGAAATTGAGACTTAAATGAGGTTAAGTGACTTAGCAGCTATTAAGCTTCCAAAATCTAACCTCACAATTTAAACACAATAATGCATCTGATCCACAGTCTGAATGAAGTCCTCAAAGATCTATTCAGGAAGAAATTACCATCAGGCGTCATCTTGACCACTTCACTTACCTTACAAGAAACCTGGATCCCTGAAAAAGAATATGTAGATGTCTGTTGATAAATCCAAATTTTCAGGGGCTGAGATTTCCGCTACTCTTCAACCCATCTTCTCACTTCCAACTCTAGAAAAACACTAAAAGCATAAGCTTCCCCAAGTGGCTAAACCCACATGTGCTTGCCCCATGGAAACTCCTGGGTCTCAGGAGACAAGGAAAATCTGACCCGCGTGTGGTCAGGTGCCTGGAAGGGTCTACTTCTGGGGGCACAGCGAGCAACAGGCCCTGGGGATGTTGATCTGGGGGCTCTGTTAATGATGTTTGTCTTAAGTTACCTAGTAACCCAAGGCCGAGACTGTTCTTTCTCCGGCATAGGCCCTCTTCCCAAAGCCCTGGCTGCAGGCTCACATGGAAGCCTGCCTCCTGGCAGCTTTGTTAATGACTTTAGGGTCTGACTGAGATCAGGTGGCCGCTAAGCTGGCACCAATACCCATTACACTCTCCAAAGATAAGGAAACCAAACATTAGCTAGTTGGTAGCAAACAGTGCCATAAACACACCCACGCCTTCCTTCCCTCACCCCTTCAAAGGAGCAGCAAAATGCCACTCCGGTCCTTATTTGAATAGGGAAATAAAAGACCAAAACCGACTTCACTTGGACTACTTAAGGCTGCTTTAGCCCAGAGAGGTTCTCCCACAAAGAATGTTTTCATTTCCCTGCTGAGCCAGTTGCCATCCTTCCTTCCTCCAGGAACTCAAATAACTTCACCTGTCTGAGCACCTTAAGTCTATGGCCCTGAAATATACGGACACTTAAAACGGCACTGTGAACTCTAATTGTTGCAGGTAGACATGGGATGCATTTTTGCAAATATTTTCTAGCTGCTTGATATATTTTGTTTTGTGTCCTGTGTATCCAAACAGTTTACGACTCCCTTTAGGACGAAGCAGCCCAGTTCTTCACTGTTGCCTGGTGTGGTCCTGGGGCCCTGGGAGTGGGAGAATCAACTCAGAGCTTAGAAAAGCAGACTTACAGGCTCTGCCCCAGACCCACTGAATCAGAAGCTGCATTTTAACAAGATCCGTGGGTGATTCTATGCGTCTTCTGGTCGGAGAAGCTCTGGGCTAATACTCACTCTGTGATCCCAGCAAGGTGGCAGGTGTGCAGGGTATGCTCAGTTTTCTCTGTCCCCCAAGTTCCTCCAGTATGCACAATAACTCTCCTTATCCTTTCGGTATGTTTTTGTACATATTATATATATATTTTTGTGCTCTGCATAGATATTTTTATCAGTAGTAAATAGTAGCATGAACAAGAAATAGTGTTGCACAAGGTGATTTGTGATAATTCTTCTAATCGTTATTGTATTAGTTGATCAGGGCGTCATAACAAAATACCAGAGACCGAGGGGCTTAAATAATGGAAACTTATTTTCCCGCAGTTCTGGAGGCTCAAAGTCAAAGATTAAGGTGTCAGCAAGCTTGGTTCCCTCTGAGGCGTCTCTCCTTGGCTTGCAGGGGGACATCACCCTGCTCTGTCCTTACGTGGCCTTTCTGTGTGCGCATGTGTCTGATGTCTTTGTGTGTTTTCAGATTTCCTCTCTTACAGATCAGATTCGATTGGGGCCCATCCTAATGGCTTCATTTTAACCTAATTACCTCTTTAAAGACTTTATCTCCAAATATGGTGACATTCTGAGGTTCTAGTACTTCAACATAGACATTTTGGTGGGACACAATTCAGCCCGGAACAACTACAAAGTGACTGATTATTTATCCCCATTTTACAGATGAAGAAACAGAGACTTAAAAATGTTCATTAACTTTATTAAGTGAAACGGCTTAGTAATGATAGAGCCAGAGCTGGAATTTTTTGTTTACTCATGAGTTTGTTTACTCATTTGTTTAGCAAATATTTATTGGATATCTATTATATGGAATGCACTGTAGTATGTTATAGGAATACAGAAATCATGGTTTCCGCTCTCATAAACGTTATAATTTTGTGGATTATTTTTTATTCTGGAATCTATATTACTTACCTTCTCTGTTGTTATAGAGGTTCATTTTTCTGTAGCCTCACAGCATTATTTATTGCCAAACCCAAGAGAATAGTATAGCAATCTTCCAAACAAAACCAGGCTCTGAATCTAGCCACGTAAACACCTATCTGGGACTGTATTTGGTCCAGGTCAGCCCTGGTCATTTCCTAGGGCGACCAACTCATCCCAGTTTGCCTAAACCTCTTCAGTCCCATGAAAACTGTCATAGTTGTCACCCTACTATTTCCTGACTTGCCCCTTGCTAGCACAGAGGGTGAGGAAGGAACAGACATCACCTAAACAAAGCCTGATCTCAGAATCAAGATGGAGTAATGGGGCAGTGAAATTTCAGCTTCCCTCAGGCCTCTCTCTACTGCTGAACAAGAAATAATCTGGGTCTGTCTATTGCCTCCACATATGGGAATTGAATCAGGAATAAATGGAACATCTCAATCATCAGTTATTCTTGATGAAAGTGTGAACACTATGAATAAACAAGATAATCTCTTGAGGATCTTCAGTTGAGGATTCAGGTATCCCTGGTTCCTATACCCAACCATCCTTCCTTAGATAATCTCGGTTTCAGTTAACAACATGTGAGCAATTCTAACAGCAGAGAGCTGTGCTGGCCCAGGAAGTCCTCTCTGAGTTGACTTTCTTGGGGCAAACAGAGACCGCTGTCCTCTCTAATGCTAGAGACCTTGGGAGGTGGTGAAAGGACCTTCTGAAAAGCAGCCAAATCCTCTTGCGTAATTGGTCACCACAGCAGAACCCTACTGACCCTCCCTGGTACTTCCCTGGTGCCGATGCATCTTCTACGGTTCACTGTCTCTTTGCGACTCATTTAGATGCAGCTCCTGGCAAGCTCCTGCACATGGAAATGGCAGTCTTCTCGGCTGCAGAGGAGTCAAGGACACTGTATGCCAGCCTCTGGTTTTTGTCATTCTGTTAGCACTCAAGGCTTCCATGAAGGGGTCAGGGACTAAGAAATAGTCAGGGACCCACATAATTAGTGAAGTCTATGGAAACTTCTGAATAAGAAATTTAGCTTTTTAACAACAAAAATGGTCCAGTGTGTGCTATTTTATCTATTCTCTCACGAAATTCAAGGTCCTCACCTTGAATGGAATTTGGACCATGAAATCTCCTAGCATAATGACCTGTCAGAAAAATAAGTGTCTCCCATAATCTTTCTGGTTGCAAAAGAAGGGATTCTTTAGCCATAGTTAGTCCCTAATTATGCTTCTTGTGGTCCAAGTTAGTCAAAGAACTGACTGGTACATATTTAACTGAGAACCTACTACATACAATTGTGGTATAATAAAAAAAATTCCGTTTTTGTCTTGGGTTCCTGGCATAGAGCTCCTAAAAACCCTTGAAATTTCCTTGGTGATAGGAGCAACTTTTTTTTCAAAAAGAGCCCCCCTTTTGGCCACTTACGAGTTTTGCTAAGGAAGCAAGTCAGGGTGGACCCCTAGCTTCAGGATGGAAGTTGGTGATCAGGAACACCAAACGTTCAGCCCCATTCTCTGACCTCCGGGGAGGGGAGGAGGGTGGAAATGGATTGCAAAAACTCTTGAACAATGGAACCCAGAGAGTTTCCAGGTGGGTGAACACTGGATGTGCTGGGAGGGTGGTGCACCTGGAGAGGACATAGAAGTGCCATGCACTCCCTACCCCCAGGCCCCATCCCTTGCCTTATGCATCTTTTCCATGTGGCCGTGCCTGAGTTACATCCTTTATAATAAGCTGGTAAAAGCAAGCCAAGTGCTTTCTTGAATTTGATGAGTCTTTCTATCTAATTATACAACCTGAGGGGTGTTGTGGGGACCCTCAAATTTGTCATTAGCTAAGCAGAAGTGTGGGTGGCCTGGGCACCCTATTTATGGCTGGTGTCTGAATTGGAGGCAGACTTGTGGGACTGTACCCTTAACCTGTGGGGTCTGACACCAGTGTCAGAACTGAACTGAATTGCTGAATATCCAGTTGGTGTCAGAGAATTGCAACATTGGTGTAGAAAACTCCCGCATTTTGGTGTCAGAAGTGGTATCAAAACACATCAGTTAGCAACAAACAAAACACCAAGGAGGAAACACAAAAGCAATAGACAGTCATTCAGAGTTTACCACCAGTTAGGGATTCAGCTGCACAGGAAAAAATGCACAAATCAAAGTCATTTTGGTAAGTGCCCAACAAGTGAACTACCTCATTAGGCCTTGATCTGACCTTGAAGTGCCTTTTGATTTCAATATAGTTTCAATGCATATAATGTATATATAATCTATGGTGCACAGACTGTAGGGATCTAAGAGAAGAACAAGAGGCCAGAGATGGCTCCCACCTCCACGGGGCTTCAGAGGCCCTTGGTTTCAGAGCCTGCTCTGGAAGGGGGCTCCGCATTGACGGGCTGGAATGCTGGCATGGCACTGAGATCTGGGTGCTAGTCATTGTCTGCTCATAGAGCATTTGAGCTCTCTTGCCAAAATGAAGTTTGGTGCAAATGTTTTCATGTCCTCTTGTAAATTAAGCAGCTTCCCTGTACCATACACTCACAGCACAGCACGAAGCAGTTTCCTCCCTGACATTTTATGCTATCTTTCTTTTTTTTTTTCCTAGTGGAAGGAACACCACAGAGTCTCCTCCTCTAACTGGGCAAGACTTTTTAATATTTTTCGTTAATTAGAACCTTCCAGGGGGATCTCTGAATCCCCACTCCACAAATACATTTGTGTCTTCAAACGTGCTGAAAAGCAGTGGACTCTGAGGCTTCTGAGAAGGTAGTACAGTCACCTGTGCACCCAAAGGTCGTATGAAGACTGCTGGGAAGGCCTCCTGGCCAGCAGTTCCTTCCCATCTTAGAGAATGATTCCTTCCCGGGGGACCTACAGACATTGAAGTCTTCAGAGGCCCTTGAAAGTGAACCCCGGAAAGATAACAGCTTAGAATCTTAGAACCACTAAAGCAGAAGGGAACTTAGGGATGATTTAGCTCATTCCCCTCATTGTACAGTTCAGGGACAGGACTTGACTTGCCTGGGGCCTTGAACCTAAGACAGTGGCCAACCTGGGCTATTGCTAAGTATTCCCAGGACTCGTTCAGCAATAGTAGGTTCCCTCCTTAATCCATGAGCAGAGACTCTTGTATTAGTGTGAACGTGTCCCTTGGGGGATGACTCAAAGAAGAGTAGCCTAGAGGAGCCAAGGTGTTAGGAAGAAGGAGTAGGGCCCAAGAGGACGAGGGGACACCAACCACCATTCTTGCATTTCCCCTGGAAATACTGATGGGGGCACCGTAAACCCCACAGTTCCTGGCTCTTCTGCCCGGGGGCCGGGCTAGAAAACCACTGCATTTCTCTAGGTGTTTGTCCTGTTCGCCCAGGCTGACATAACGAAGTGCCACAGACTGGGCAACTTAACCAACGGAAACTGATTTTCTCCTAGTTCTGGAGGCTACATGGCCAAGAACAAGTGCTGGGAAGTTTGCTTTCTGCTGAGCCCTCTCTTCCTGGCTTGCCAGGCATGGAGGGAGGAAGAGAGGGACTGAGATCTATCTCTGTCTCTGGTGTTTCTTCTTCTCCTTACAAGGACATCAGTCCTACAGGATCAGAGCCCCACCCTTATGACCTCATTCAACCTTAATTACCTTCTTAAAGGAACTATCTCTAAATACAGTCATAGTGGTGAGGAAAGGGGGAGGTTAGGGCTTCAACATAGGAATTTTGAGAGGTCACCGTTCAGTCCAGGGCGGGGTTGAGTTTTACCCTGGGGAGGGTCTCAAGTCATTAGTAAGCCATTCATCTTGGCAGTGATTAGACTTTTAGCAAGTGGATTGCCATTCAAGCCAATCTTCTACTTTTAGTTATAACAAATTTTGCAGCTTTCTGGGACACAAAATACTACCCTCAGGGAGACACCCAAACCACCTTCCCTCAGGCACGCCAGCTGCTCCTCCTCTTACACCCTCGTGCCCTGTGGATAGAGCCCTTATCCTCGCATTCCTGACATAGTTCTAGATGACCTGTTTACCTATCTCCTCATTAAATGGGGGTTTTCTTGAGGGCAGGGCTGAGTTTCAACTCATTTCATATAGTTTTAACTCATTTCAGCTCATGTTTATATCATTGGCACCCTGCTCAGTGCCCATAACCCATTAGATCTTTGATAAATATTTGATGAATGAACCAAATGACCTCCTAAAGCTGTTGGTACTGAGGCAGACGCACCAAGAAGCTAAGGAAATTAAGCACAGGGACCCTAATTTACATGAGGACCTACCCAGCAATTTTGAAGTCACGTTTTAATATTCTTTTTCCTAAAGAGACCACTCCAACTCCTAAAAACGCTATATAAATTTTGGACTCCATAAAACCTGGGTATGCCCCTGGGCTGCTGAAGTAGGGTGCGGCTCTCTGCTATATTTAATATTACTTCCTTCACTGCCACTGGAGGGGAGGGGAGCACCTCAAATACACTTCTCTTTCCCTGAGACTATTTTGAGAGGTATAATCTTGTCACTCAGACATCTTTTGATCAAGGGAAATGAAAATACTGGAGCTGTGTGCCTGGCAGCATGGAATACAACGACTTCCATAAATCACATGAATTAAACACAAAATAAGATGCCCCAAGTGTGATCCCAGGAGAGTTTTCTTCCCACCAAGTATTACTCATCATCTTAACCGAGAGGGGAAGCACCGTCGGGTGGGTCAGCCTCCCACCCCGTGTTCTCTCGGGAGCTCAGTCATTTGCCTGGATGTTCTTTGGGGTGCAGTAGCCATTTGCCCCTCGTAGCTGCTCAACGGAAATTCGAGTCAATCTTGACCCCTTGATAATGTCTCACATTAGCCCACTTCTCTCGTCACCTCCACTGTCTGTGCCTTGGTCTCCTGCCTGATTATCACAACCAGCACTGACTGGTCTTCCTCCTTCTCTTCTTGCCCCCTTCTATCCATCCTTCACACAATAGCTAAAGTGACCTTTCCAACAGTTCCGAGCTGATCATGCAGCTTTCGGGGTGGAATCCCTCAGTAGCTCCCCATTACACTCAAGATAAAGCTCAGATTCTGTGGTATATAAAGTCCTCAGGATCTGCTGCTGTTTACCTTTCCTGTCTCCCCACTCCTCACGGCATTTCAGGCCTCATCGTATTAAGTTACTTGTAATTCCTCCAAGGTGCCAAGCTACGTGTACCATCTGGGCTTTGGCACACGTAGGTCCCTCTGCCCTGAGGCGTCTCCTTCTGCTTGGCCCTGACTCAGCTTTTCCACTTTCGGTTTAGATTAGTGCTACCCAACAGAAATACTACATGAGCCACATGTTTATTTAATTATAAATTTCCCGGTAGACACATCTTCAGTGGTAAGAAGGACATAAGCCCTACGGCACAACAGTATCTTATGTGATGCAATGGCAAACGTGCGGGGCAGTCTTACCAAAACAATAAAGTTGTTTTGAATGAAAAATATTTCATACTTTTAAATTCATTGAAATTAGGTTAAATTAAAATTCAGTTTCTCAGTCATACCAATGACGTTTCAAGTGCTATTGAACCACGGGGCTGGTGGCCACCCTATTGGACAGCGCGGTTTCAGACTGCACTTTCTCTGGCATCCGCAGTCTGCACGGGGTGCCCTCCCATATGTGACCACAGTATTTTGCGCTTATCCTGATCTCATGACTTATTGCACTGTGGTATTTGCCTGCTTACTTGTCTCTACTTTTCATCAGGCTCTGAGCTTCTTGACAATTAGGACTTTGTCTTATGCACCTTTGTGTTTCAGCATCCAGCCATCCTGGCCCAGCTTATTTGTTTGAATAAGGTTGCATGCCTGAACAGTGACAATCTTCTCTGGGCCTTCAAAGAACTACAGAACCTGGTCTCTGACTTGCTCTTGGACCTTAATTCTACTACCATCTTCCCCTTTTCACACTGGCCCCTCGAAGGCCCTATGTTTGCATTAACCTCAGGCCCTCAGTACTGTGTTCTCTGTGCCTGGAAGGCCTTTCTCCTGGAGAGCCAATGGACTTTGCTTATTCCCTCATTGTATTTAGGCACCTCATTAAAGCTGCCTTTCCTGGCCAACCTTTTGAAAATGGGCCCCATTCTGTCAGTCATTTCCTAACCCCTTAACTTTATTTTTCATTACAATGTCCATTAGCACCTGGCATGCTATTTACTTAATTAATCTGACTCTCCCTACTAGAATGCAAGTTTCATGAGAGTAGGCACTTCTCTGTGTTTTTCAAAGCTGTTTTTCCAGCGCTAGAACAATCCCTGGAGCCTAATAGGAGCTCAGTAAATATTTATTAACCGCAAGAAGATTAGACTGTCACGGGGGAATTTAGGGAAAGAGAAAAGATAGCAAGGCATTCAGAAGCAAAGGTCTAGAAATCTCAGTATTTCTCCCACTTGAAATTTCAAAACATCCATTAGAAAGTTATACCCAATGACCAGCTTTCCTTGGTCTAGGGTGCAAAAGTTGCTGCAATAGACAAAGGATAATCATGAAACTTAGGAGGTTGAGGCTCCGTGAGTAGGTCCAGTTCTTTGCCCCCAGAACCAGGGAAGCCCTGGTTTTATAAAGGCAGAAGGGTTGAATGGGTGGAATGTGGCTGTTAGAAGTTTCCGTGGCAGTTGGTAAAGGAGACCACCAGCTGGACTGTTGAAAGGCACTCCAGCAGGGTGCATGGAACACAAAGGGGCCAGGTAGGAAAGCTCCTGGGAAAAGCAGTCAGACTGGACTCCGGGTTGTCTGAGTCATGAGTGGCAGTAGGCATAGCAGAAAATGTGAGAGCTGGAGGCAAAGATCTAGGTCTGAGTTTGCAATGACCACTTTGCAAGATGACTCCTGGCTGTGGGACAAACTACGCTTTGTCCTCACTTGTGAAATAGAGATAATCTGCATTTCACAGGGTTGTTGTGAAGACGATGTGACATGTTTATGTGAAAGTGCTCTGTGAACTGTAAGGTATTTGAGAAATAGTGAGATATACTGACTAGCACTGTAGGCTTTTCCCATGAGTTCTCTGGTCTGCCCCTCTACACATTCAAGCATTGGATTTATTGATTACATACAACTCAGAGCTCTTGTAAGCTTTTATTTTGTTATTGAACTCAAGCCCTTTCTTCTTGAATGTTTCTCAAGATTCAGAAAAAAAGAGTCTCAGTCTGGTCTTGGAGAACAACCATAATCTGTGACCTAAGGAGCTGCATTTTGGTATTTTAACAGTAGTGTTTTCTAATGATTTCATGTGTGAATTTTTTATCTCTCCAGATAGACTGTAAGCTGCTTATTGCTAAGAGCATAGACTTTGGAGTCATTCAGTCCTGGATTTAAATCTTGGCATTTCTACTTGCTGTGTAGGATTTTGAGTAGGTTACTCAAACTTTTTAAGCATTAGTCTTCTCATCCACAATATGGACATCATAATAACATTGTTAAAGTGTGAGAATTAAAATAGATAATACATCATAATACAAGTTCATAACCCAGTACCTAGTACACAGTAAAAGTCTGATCAATTGTATCTTCTGGACGATAGCTGCTAGTATTGTTACTGGCTGAGAACACCGCTATTTTTCCCCGGATCGTGTCTTGGAGGCAAGGAAGAATGAAGCCAGCTGACAAGAGTATAGAACAACCAGCAAAGCTCTTACAATGAGTGAAAAGAGAAGGAACCTGCTACTCAGGAGATGCTCCAAGGGCAGATGCCATCAGGGCTCTGGAGGTCTGGGGGTTTATATTGCCTCCTGAGAGGAGGAAGTCCCACCCGCCCCAGACCAAACAGAGAACTGAACCGATGACATCATAACCCATTCCTGATTGGCTGAAAGTACAATACATTATTTGCATAGGGCATAAGCAATTGGAAATGAGGTCTACCTGTTCTTTTGAATGTCTTAGTTGGATTGGAACTCTTTTTTGAAACTTACAAGGGCCGTGAAACTTACAAGGACCCTGAAGCTTCTTGAAATCTACAAGGCCTTGAAATTTATAGGGGCCCTGAACCCCTCTATTACCTGCCTCAGTATTATACTAGGCACATGCTAGTATTGGGTTGTCCCAAAATACTTGTTTCAGAACTGGAAATAAAGCAAAGAAGGAAAACACAAATTCAAGGCCAGTTCTGACTTTAATCTCCCAGGCTATCAGTAGGAACTGAAAGGGTTGTGCCATCCCAACCCAGTCAGAGACTTAAACAGTTATATAAACACCACCGATTTTCCCGGGTTAACAATGAATCTCACTTGAATATGGCAGTGGGTTTGGGTAGGGGAAGGGAATATTGGTAATATTAGTTTGAAATGTTGATGGGATGGTTGTGGGATATAGGTATGAGGCAGCGTATTTTTGAGGATATTTTCCCATTTCAAATCATCTCCCCATTTTCAGACCGTGTGTCTTGATTTTTGTTCAGAATATTTGATGGACACATATGGAGATATGTTATTGTACATCACTAAAAATGATTAGATTTATGTTTGTTTATTCAGTAGCTTAATTTGTCCATACGATCAACAGTTTTTAAACTACTGAGCTTTGTGCTAAAGTTTAGGCATCAGAGCTAAGGCATAGTTCTTGACCCTATGTTCTTGGTGCAGGAGAGACTCAAAACCAACTGTGTTGAAATGCTGAATGTGCTGTTTTAGTGGTTATGCACAAATGACATGGGGTATAATTTCCTCTTATTTCTGTAAGATTTTTTAGATAAGGTATATATTTTTAGGTAGAATTCTTTTTCAGCTCAGTCTTTTGAAGATATTATACTTCTCTCTTCTGGCTTCCATTATGGTTTTGAGAAATCAGTTGTCAGTCTAAGTAGCATTCCTCTGTAAGTGATATGTTTTCACTTTGACTATCCTGACATTTTCTCTTCGTGAACCTATGGTTTTACTCTTCAGTGTTTGTATAATGTTTGTTTCCATAGGATTTAATTGTGATTCCTTAAGATGAACATTACTAGCTTTTATCAGCTCTGGATTATCAACCATTATCGTTTTTTTCAAATTAAAAAAAATCTGTCTCACAGCATACATAACAAGATTTACCATTAAACCATCTCCAAGTGTTCAATTCAGCAGCATTAAGTACATTCTCCTTGTTGGGCAACCGTCACCACCATCCATCTCCAGAACATTTTTTTGTTTTCTAAAACTGAAATTCTGTCCACATTAAACACTAACTCCTTTCCTCGGGCCCAGGAAATCACCATTTCATTTTCTGTCTCTATGTTTTTCAACAACTCTAGGCACCTCATGGAAGTGGAATCATGCACTATTTGTCCTTTTATAACTGCGTTTTTTCACTTAGCATGATTCCTCAAGGTTCATCCATATCATAACATGTGTCAGAATTTCCTTACTTTTTAAGGCTGAATAGTATATTATTCCATTATATGTATAAACCAAGTTTTGTTTATCTATTCATCCATTGATAACCATTTGGATGTATTTCCATCTTTGGGCTATCGTGAATAATGCTGCTATGAACATGAGCATATAAATATCTGTTTGAGTGCCTGTTTTCAATTCTTTTGGTATATACCCAGAAGTGGAATTGCTGGATCATATGGTAATTCTATTTTAAATTTTCTGAAGAACCATCATACTGTTTTCCATGGAGGCCGCATCATATTACATTCCTACCAATAATGCACAAAGGCTCCGATTTCTCCACATTCTCACTATTTGTTATTTTCTGTTTTGTTTGGTTTTGTTTCAGTTTTCTGCCTTGCTAATAGCCACCCTAATGGATATGAGGTGGTATCTCACTGTAGTTTTGATTTGCAGTTCCCTAAGGAATAGTAATATTGAACATCTTCTCATATGCTTATTGGCCATTTGTGTATCTTCTTTGGAGAAATGTCTGTTCAAGTCCTTTGCCCCTTGTTAATCACATGTTATTTTTATGTTGTTGAGTTGTAAGAGTTTCTTATCTATTCTAGATATTAATTCCTTGTTAGATATGTAATTTGAAAGTATTTTCTCCTATTCCATGGGTTGCCTTTTTACTCTGTTGAAAGGATCCTTTGATGCATAAAAGTTTAAAATTTTGATATAGGCTAAATTATTTGTTTTTTCTTTTGTTACCTAAGCTTTTGGTGTCATGTCCAAGAAATCATTGCCAAATCAAATGCCATGAAGGTTTATGAGGTTTATACTTTAAGCTCTTCCATTTAGTTTTTTTATCTATGTTGAGTTAATTTTTGTATGTGATATAAGGTAAGGGTTCAGTTTCATTTTTTTGCATGTGAATATCCAGTTTTCCTAACACTAGTTGTTGAAAAGGCCATTACTTCTTTAAATATTGCCTCTCCTTTTCCTTTCTAGTCTCTCTTTTGGAAAGCTTAATAGACACAGATTTAGCTTTCTCACTTCATTCTCCATGTTTCTTAATCTCTCCTTATTAGTTTCCATTATCTTTGTAATATAAATTCTATATTACTTCTTTCAGCTTTGTTTTTTTAATTTACTAATTCTTCTTCGGAGTCAGCTTATTATTTAGCCTGTCCACTGAGTTTTAAATTCATTACATTTGTTTTATTTCTAGAAGGCCTACTTAGTTCTGTTCCAAATATGTCTGGTATTTTTCTATAGTCTCTTAATCTTTACTTACTCTTAATACTTTCAACTAATTCTCTTTTAAAATATGTTACACATACTTATTTAATATTCCATTAATACCTTTATTTAAAGCCTTCGCAGATGATCTTTCTCCCCCACATATTATTTCAGCTGTTTCCCACTCAGAGAATTGTGTGTCCTTATGTATTTCGCAATATTTGATTGTGAATTCTTTGGAATTTTGTGGGAATTCTTAGAGGACAGAGTGGAGAGAATTTATGCTTTCTTTTGCCAGAAGCCTGGGTACTACTACGCTGGGACCACTTTAACTTTTTGATTTGAGTTTTTTTGGAGCATGAAGGAAATTTGAATTCAGGCCTCAAAGTTGTTTGAAGCCTCATATGTGGTTAAAAATTAGCAAAGGAGACTTTTGGTCCCTGTGTCAAATACCATGGCTGATATGTTGTTTTTCATTATATTCTTTTGAGGGTACGTATCTGCCTCTTTTAAC
The DNA here is from genome assembly GCA_029783875.1 of Phataginus tricuspis. Classification (NCBI taxonomy): domain Eukaryota; kingdom Metazoa; phylum Chordata; class Mammalia; order Pholidota; family Manidae; genus Phataginus; species Phataginus tricuspis. Next base: position 13,766,858 of record JAQQAC010012408.1, read on the forward strand.
TGTTCACTGAGGGTATAATCCTGGACAGATGTTTGGGTCTCTATCTTACTACTGAACTTATGTGGATTTGATACTTCTTATGCTGCCTCTGGGTGGTTATTAAAACAAATGCTCCAGCACAGCCCCCAGCTTCAGTATTCACCCTCCTCTTTAGGTTCGAGATATGGCTTCATCTTTGACCCTTGAATATTTCCTTTATTTTCTTGCCAAACAGGAGATATTTGTTCACTTTTACTTGGTGGTTTTGAGAGGAATATAGCCACAAGGTTTTTCAGATGTGAAATCCTCTTAATACTACACACCTCCCATGGGCTCTCATACCTCTAAACTCTGTAATGTTTCTAACTTGATCTTTCATGTAAGTTTTATGTGTATTATTTTAATTCTCACAAGTATGTGAGATAAGCATTTTCATTATCATTAGTCCCATTTTAAGGACAAAGAAACTGAGGCACAGAAAAGTTAAAATGCCTAAGGTCACAGCTAGTAAATAGTAGGTCTTTGAATCGGGAAACTCTGGCGCCAGAGCACATGCACTTAACCATTCTGATCAATCATATTCAATTTCTGCTTTGTGCCAAGCACTCTTCTTTCCTGCTTACAGTTGAATGAAGAGGGAATCCATACCCACAGGGGTCTATTCGAAAATAATGTGATATATGCTCAAATTCTATATTATGTGTACAGGTTCTTAAGTACTACAGATGTTTACAGAAAGAGTGGATCAATGGGGAAGTTTCCTGCTCATTTTGGACTACAAATAGGTTTTGAGAAATGGATTTGAATTGACTAAATAGGAGAAAGGGGAATGGGGAAGAAATTCCAAAGGTGAGAGATGTGAGACCAATATCAGAAGCAGAAATGAGCATGATAATAATATATGTTAAAATCCTGCCAAGAAACAGAAGGTGGTATTCAGGAAAAATGAGCAACTAAGTTGGATAGGTATGGAGGAACCTGAAAGCCAGATGAAGAAATCTAGATGCAACGGGTAGAATTTAGGTTTAAGGAAGATACTGGATGGAAGTTATCAAAAACTGGGAAGGGTGTGAGCTTTTACCCTACCTGCAAACAAAAGGTTTTCCTGTTGCATGGATGCTGGGAGAGGACACAAGACTCCCAAGTCAGAGACAAAGGACTTTATTATTCAGGGCTCAGCAGGCAGCTTGAGTTTCAGTTTCACATCCATTCTTCCTGCTCCTTGAGTCCCACAAAGGTGCTGCCTAGTGAATGCTGTATCACCGTGGCTTTGTGGCACAGCTGAGAAACCTCAAGCCTAAGGAATTCATGTCTTTTATAGTGGGCTGCAAGAACACTGCCTGACTTTTGCGTGAAGGGAGATAGTGACCTCATTACCCTAAACTGACAAACCTGCTTTCTGCTCTAGAGGAAGACAGTCCAGAAGTAAGGCCATCTGGGCCACTGCTTGCAAGACGGAAAGCAGCAGGCGAAACCCATGAAAACCTGTTTCCTCAGGGAAGTAATGACAATCTGAGTATGAAGTGTTTGGAACATTTCACGTGAGATCCAGCAGAGCAGGGATCTTACCTATTGCTATGGACTGAATGTTTGTGTCCCCTTCAGATCATATATTGAAGGTCTAATCCCCAAGGTGATGGTATTTGGAGGTGGGACCTTTGGAAGGTAATTCGGTCGCAAAGGTAGAGCCCTTATGAATGAAATTAGTGCCCTTATAAGAAGAGACACAGAAAGATGGCCTCTCCCTGCCGTATGAGGACACAGCAAAAAGGAGGCCATCTGCCTACCAGGAAGAGGGCCTTCAACAGACCCCAAATTTGCTGGCACCTTGATCTGGATTTCACAACTTCCAGAACTGTGACAAATAATGTTTGTTGCTTAAGCCACCCAGTCAATGATCATTTGTTTTAGTAAACCAAGCTAAGACACCTGTTGTTTGTCTTGTTCACTGTAACAGTCCTCCAGATACGTGCATAATAGACCTTCAATAAATACTTGCTGAATGCATTTAGTACCAAGCAATTTTTTAATGTTTCCTAAGTGCCAGGCTCAGTACTAAGAACTTGACAAGTATTATCTCATTGAATCCTCATAACAATAGATCTTTTTGTTATCCCATTTTTCAGATGGTAAACCTGAGGCATAGGAAGTTTTTTTAATTAACTTGCTCCAGATCATACATCTAGGAAGTGGTGAGATGGGATTCAAACTCCGGCATATGATTTGTGCTTTTAACAAGTTATGATGTGTGATAAACCGCCTTGTTAGGCTGGTAGTGATAAAAACAGGAAAAGGAGGCTTTTGAAGGAATGGTTGGATGGCTTGTGTGATTTCCTGGATGTAGGAGATTTTAAAAAAGGGATGAATACTGATCTTAGTGAAAATGGCAGGATGAGGTACTATCTCCATAAGTCTACCCTCCATATAAGTAACTAAAAATCTGGCAAAAACTGTCAGATTCAACTTTGTCAGGAATCTGGAAACTAAATTTATGTTTGCAGCAATTCAGGCAGTACATATTCCAGAAAAACAGCCGAATCTTGGTAAGAATAGCAAGATTTGCAGTGTTAACTTGCCCTGGTTTCATCTCTAGCTCCCCAGTTCACTGGTAGCCTTGAAAATAACAGGCATCATTCCAGTCCCAGTCCCAGTACTTCCTTAGAAGACCAGCTCAAAAGGCATATTTTATCTCACTTAACTTGGAATTTGCCTGGCCCTAAAGCCACTACCCATGGTCATTGGTTGAAAATTTATAGACAAATGTTATAGCCTTTGCTGCTAAGGCAATGGATAACAGCTGGGGCAAACAATAGATTAATCAAATACATTGGGAAGAAAGGCTGGGGAATGAGATGCCTTTAGGAATAAACATTTTGAAAAGCTGACATATTTCTAGGACTCTAGAAGGCCCAGGGCTGTTCACCTGTTCAAGGAAGACCAGAAAATGTCCTAAGCTCTGCTCTCTAATTGACCTGCACAAGCAGGAAGTGAGAGCCAACACAGAGGTTTAAATCTGGCTGAGTGTTGAAGGGTCCCCCCAAAACCACAGGATCCCTCTGCAAGGACTGGAAGATTCTTTTTGGTTCTAGGTTTTTAAGGAAATCTCTGTCATTTAGTAGCTGATCACTAAGTTAGCAGAAGAGCCATTTCAGTGGCCATAACAAAGAATACAGTCTTTACAAAATTAGTTCAGGGAAGCCACTTAACAAACAATAGCTACAGCAAGCAGCAAAAACAAAGCCTATGGAGGGAGGAGAATCTGATGTCAGAGTTTCCAAGGTATAATATTCAAAACGTCCAGTTTTCAATATAAAAAAATTATGGGGCATGCATAGAAATAAGAAAGTATGGCCATTCACAGGAAAAAAGCAATCAACAGGAAATATTCCTGAGGAAGCCCAGATATTAGACTTCCTAAACAAAGATTTTTAATGAGCTATATCAACATGCTCAAAGACCTAAGGGAAACCATAAAAAGGAAAAAGCATAAAAAGATGCCTCATCAAATAGAGAATACGGAGATAGAAATGATAAAAAATAAATAAAATGGAAATTCTGGGCTTGAAATGTACAATAACTTAAATGAAATTTCATTAAATGTGCTCAATAGCAGGTCTGAGGAAGCAGAAGAAGAATCAGCTACTCAAAGATAGGTCAGTTGAGATTATCCAATCTGAGGAACAGAAAGAAAAGAGGATGAAACAAATGACAGAGCCTAAGAGACCTGTGTGATACCATTAAGAAAACTAACATGCACATATAGTGAGAGTTCCAGAAATAAAGGGGAGAGAGAGAAAGGGCAGAAAGAATGCTTGAGGAAATAATGTCCTCAAATATCCCAAATTTTATGAAAAATATTCATCGACACCTCCAAGGAGTTCAATGAACTCCAAGAAGGAGAAACTCGAGGAGAACCATACCAAAGACACAACATAAACTGTTGAAATCTCAAGACAAAGAGAGGCTCTTGAAAGCAATGAGAAGCACTCATCATATACAGCTAATTTCTCATCAGAAGCGATAGAGGTCAGAAGGCAGTGAGAGGACATTTAAGTGCTGAATGGAAAAAAAAAGCCTGTCAATCAAAAATTCTATAGTCAGCAAAAAAAATCCCTCAGAAATGAAGGCGATATTAAGATATTCCCAGATAAACAAAAACTGAGTTTATTATTAGCAAACTTGCCCTGCAAGAAATACTAAAGGGAGTCTTTTAGGCTGAAATAAGAGGACACTAGACTATAAATCAAACCCACAAGAAAAATAATGAGCACTGGTAATGATAACCACACAGATAAACATAAAAGATAGCATTAATGTGCCTTTGTTTATAACTCTTTTTTTCCCTATCTTATTTAAGACACAACTAAAGCAATAATTATAAATCTTTGTTGATGGGAAAACAATGTGTGGAGATGTAATTTGTGACAATAATAGCATTAAAGGAGGGAGAAACTGATCTATGTGAGAGTAAAATTCCATATACTATTAAAATTAAGTGGTATTAATGTGAACTGGGTTGTTATAAATTGTTAATTGTAATTCCCAGAGAAATTTCCAAGGAAATAGAAATCCCCCAGAAATTCACTAAGAAAATTACTCAAAATATATGGTAACAGAAATGACTGGGAATTAAAATGATAACCTAGAAAGTGTCTATTTAATACAAAAGAAAATAGTATTGGAGGAATTGAAGAACAAAAAAGAAATAGGACATACAAACAATAAATAACAAATGGCAGAAGTCTTTCCCCATCAGTAATTACATCAAATGTAATTAATTAATTAATGGATTAAACTCTTAATTAAACGATAGAGATTTGCTGAATGGATTTTTAAAAAAGTTTCCAGCTATGTGCTCCTTATAAGGGACTGACTTTAGATTTAAAAACACAAATAAGTTAAGAGGAAAAAAATGGAAAAGTATTCCATGCAAGCAGTAATGAAAAGTGAGCTGGAGTAGCCACCCTAATGTCAGACAAAGACATCAGACTTTAAGACAAAAATAGTCACAAGATGTACGTTTTATTCCATGTACCTCAATATAAAAAAATTGTCATGAGAGACAAAGAAAGGTATTTTGTAATGATAAAGGGGTCAGCCCATCAATAAGATATAACAGTTATAAATGTATACATCTAACAAAAGAACTGAGACTGAGGCTAAAACTGACAGAATGGAAGGGAAAAACTGAAGGAAAAAAACAGTTCTATAGTATATATATATATAGTTGAGTAAACTAAATATATACAGTTAAAACTTTAATACCCCAATTTCAATATTTCAATAATGTATAAAATAAATAGACTGAAGACCATCAAGTAGGTAAAAGACTTTACACACTGTAAACCAATTAGACCTAATAGACATTATAGAACATTTCATCTAATGACAACAGAATAAACATTCTTAAGTGCACATGGAACATTCTCTAGGTTAGACTATTAGCTAGGCCACAAAACAAATTCTAATAAATTTAAAAAGATTGAAACCATGCAAAATATGTTCTCTTACTATAATAAAATTAGACTGGAAATCAATAACAGGAGTAAGTCTGGAAAATCCACAAGTATTTGGAAGTTGAACAACATACTCTTAAGCAACCAGTGGGTGAAAAAGAAATCACAGGGAAATTGAAAATATTTTGAGAAGAATGAAAATGAAAACACATCATTGTAAAACTTAAAGGATACAGAGACTTTTGGAGGAATGCTAAGAGGGAAATCTGTAGTTGTGAACACTTTCATTAAGAAAAAAGAAAGAACTCATCAATAACATAACCTTTCATCTTAAGAAGTAGAAAGCAGCAAGAGAACAAACTAGGCCCAAATCAAGAAGGAAGGAAATAATAATCTGAGAGGAAATAGACAAAACAGTGTAGAAAAACAATAGAAAAAAAAATCACTGAAACCAAAAGTTGGTTCTTTTAAAAGATCAACAAAGTTAGCAAACCTTTATCTAGATTGACCAGAAAAATAGGGAGAAGGCTCACATTACTAAAGTTAGGAATGAAAACAGGCACCTGACTATTGACCTTACAGAAATGGAAAGAATTATAAGAGAATACTATGAATAACTGTATGTCAAAACATTAGGTAACCTAGATGAAATGGACAAATTGCTAGAAACACACAAACTGTCAAAACTGACTCAAAAGAAATGGAAAATATAAATAACCCTATAAAATGTAAAGAGATTGAGTCAGCACTCAAAAACTTCTAACAAAGAAAAACCCAGGACCAGATGGCTTCTCTAGAGAATTCTTCCAAGTGCTTGGAGAATCAATACCAGTCCTACACAAAAAATCCCAAAACATAAAGAGCATATGAACATTTCTTAACTTATTTTATTAGGACAGAATTACCCTGACATCAAAATCAGACAAAGATATCAGAAGAAAAGGAAACTATGAATCAAAATCTCTTCGATGTAAAAATACTCAATAAAATGCTAGCAAGCTGAACCTGACAGCATATAAAAAGCACTGTATGTCAAGACTGTATGGGATTTATCTCAGATATGAAAGATTGGTTCAGTATACCAAGTTAATCAATGTAATATACCTTATTAATAGAATAAAGGGAAAAAACACCTGACCATCTTAATAAACACAAAAAGCATTTGACAAAATCCAACACTCAATGATAAAAAAACATTCAACTAACCCAAAAAGAGAAGGGAAATTCCTCAGTCTGATAAAGGGTATTGATGAGAAATCCACAGCTAGCATCATATTTACTGGTGAAAGACTGAAATCTTTCCCCCTAAAATCAGAAACAAGACAAAAATGACCACTCTCACTAATTCTACTCAACATTCTATTGGAAGGCCTAGCCAGAGCAATTAGGCAAGAAAAGAAATAAAAGGCATCCAGTTTGGAAAGTAAGAAGTAAAACTGTCTTTATGCACAGATGATATGATCTGTGTACAATTTAAATATTGAACCCCCCCCACACACACACACACTACTAGAGCTAGTAAAAGAGTTCAACAGAATTAAAGGATACAATATCAATATATAAAAATTAGTTGTATTTCTATATACTAGCAATAAACAATCCAAAAATAAGGAAAAAATTATTTTTATAATGTCATCAAAAAGAATAAAATACTTAGGAATAAATTATTGTTAAGATGGCACTATCCCATTTCAAACCCATTAGTATGGCTATTATCAAAACAGAAAGCCAAAAATAAAAATACAGAAAATAACCAGTATTGGTGAGGATGGGGAGAAATTGAGTTCCTTGTGAGAACTGGTGGGAATGTAAAATGGGGCAGCCGCTATGGAAAACAGTATGGTGGTTCCCAAAAAAGAATCACCATATCATCCAGTAATTTCCCTTCTGGGTATATATTCAAAAGAATTGACTTTAGGGACTCAAACAGCTATTTGTATACCCATGTTCAAAACAGCATTTTTGACAGTAGACCAAAGGTAGAAGCAATCCAATTGTCCATCGATAGATGAATGGTTAACAAAATGTATATACAGACAATGGACTATTTTTTCAGCCTTAAAAAGGAAGGAAATTCCGACACATCCTATAACATGTATGAACTTTGAGGACACTGGGCTGAGTGAAATAAGCCAGCCACAAAAGGGTAATACTCTATGATTCCACTTTTATGAGTTACCTAAAGTAGTTAAGTTCATGGACACAAAGTAGAATGGTAGTTGCTGGGGGCTGAGGAGAGAGAGGAATGGGGAGTTATTGTTTAATGGGTATGAAGTTTCAGTTTTAGAAGATGGAAAGTGTTCTGGATATAGATAGTGGTGATGGTTATACATCACTGTGAATAACTAAATGTGGTATATCCTATAATGGAAAGTTATTCAGCCATAAAAAGGAATGAGGGAGAGACACCTGCTACAACATGGATGAATCTTGAAACCATTATGCTAAGTGAAGTAATTCAGACACAAAAGGTCACATATTCTATTATTCCATTTATAGGCATGTCCAGAATAGTCAAATCCATAGACAGAATGTAGATCCCTACTTGCCAGGGGATGTGGGGAGGAGGGAATTGAGAAGTACAGGGTTTCTTTGTAGGAAGATGGAAATATTCTGGGATTAGATAATGATGATAGCTATACAACATTGTGAATATACTGAAAATTACCGAAACGTACACTTTAAAATTGGTAAATGGATAATTTTATGTTATGTGGATTTGACTTCAATTTTTAAAAAGGAGTGAATAAAAAACAAGTGTATCTCCTTCAGATTTCAAGTCTGGGTCATTAAGAGAATCATTTCATTGACAGAAATGAGTGACTTAGAAAGGGGAGCCTGATATTTGATGACAAATGGCAAATTTGACCTTAAACGTGTTGGCTTTAAGTTGAAGGCTCTACAGTTGGCTGGAAATTTTGACCTCTGATAGATGTCTAGTAAGAGTTCAGGGTTAGAAATGAGATTTGGGAAACTTCGGCACAGAATATATAGAGGCTGGGTGAATGAAGCACTCCCTCAGGAAAGGGCCCTTTTGCAGATCATGGACTATTCTCTCTGAGAAGGCCCAGTGCTTTGAAATAAGCAAAACCCCACCACCTTCAAAAATGGCCCTGTCTGGGTTAGCAAGATGAGTGTTATTGTAGCAATAGGGGTAATTCTGTTTTTATGTGAAGCTTTCCAACCTGCACTAGAGCATTTTCCCGATTCTTTCCAAGGCAGGGTCCAGTCTTTCAATGTAGAAAATCTACTTTTCATTTCTTCAAAGCCCTGAGACACCAAGAAATAATCGTATTAACATTTTGGTGACCATTTGGTGAACACTCTTCATTGGGGAGTTTTAAGCAGAATAGTGATACTATCCAGTTATGTTTTTAAGACATTATTCTGGTTGCTGTGTGGAGAATGGATGGGAGACGGTATTCAGGGACACCAGACAGTTTTTCCCTTTTGGCAGTGAATTGCCTCAGAAATGAAATTCTACAGTGTTTTCAAATTCAAGTTCTTCTCTGATCTTAGGGATCTATTTACCTATCTGTGTCTATCTAGCTATCTATACTACATACCTGAGTTCACAGAGAATTATTTTAGTTTCATTTATTTTTTAATTCATCAGTAAAAATACCCATTAAAAACTACATTTAATAGTTGGATTACCAAAGAACTCATAGCTTTGTTGTGTGCATGTGTTTCACATAAAGAATTTCCTTAGAAATGTCCCGGGTGTTTTAACCAAGTGTGGGAATCTACAAATAGGTTTTGATTTCAGTTTCCCATCAAATTCCAAATTACGGTATTCATGTTTCCTTTTATTGGGAGGAAACTGAGTTTGTGAAGGAAAAGGCATACGTAGCTATATAGTTACTCACCTTGCATTTCAGCATCGCTGGTTGAGGTGCTCCTAGAACAGAGCCCAGGAACTTTCACAGTGAAACTGATTTTAGGAAGATGCTGTGGGATCAGTAGTGTTGTACCTATGCAGGTCTGGTTACTGTGAGCGTTCACAGAATTTCCTTAGTGAATTAGGAATTTAAAAGGATGACCTCAGAGCTTCTAGAAACCAGGAAGATTCTTATTTGCTCTTTCATTATCCATGGTTACTGAAAGAAATATATAAGAAAAATTTTGAATCTAAGAACTGGAATGGATGTAGACAACATGCCTGGTATAAAGTTTGTGCATAAGATGAATGCTCCTTTCACTCTTTAAGTCACAGACCAAAGGGCATTCATATGGCTCTGATGCATGAACTGCTTTAAATAAAAATTCTCCACCCTCAGGTGACCGTTCCAAAACTTCACTGCTGTCTTCAAACCTTCTACACAACCCTCAACTTCTCTCAGCCATTGAGACTGGAACTTCATCAAATAAGTGGAGGCCATCAGGCAGCTTCCTGCGGCCCCTGCCTCTCATCCAGCAGTCCTTTCATCCATGTGGAAAAGAGTCACAGAGCCACTTTCACTTTTCTAACTTCTGTGCATCGTCCGCAAAGTCAATGGCCATTTGGAGCAGGGAATGCTTGCAGAATGCCATGCTCCTAGTGACGTAGCTCTCATAAAATTTCATGTCTTGCTCCTCCTCTCCAGTTGTTTCTTTTGAAGGTAGAGCCATTTCCCTGCCTCTTTCAATTTTGGCTTACTGAATGTCTCAACCTCAGCCAGACCCAGTTTTGTTGCAGTCACTCCCAGCTTCTTGAGACTCTCCGCCTCTGCGGCCTCTGTGACGCTGCTCTCTGATAGAATCTGGACCTGAGGACCACCTTTCAAGTAAGCCCACCCACCATCACAGAGAGACCTAGGTATCATCTTACCTAGGCTACAAGCATCCTCCAAAGGACACGTCAGCAAGCCACAAGCCCACCTTCCCCTGACCCCTCCCCTCAAAGAGCCTGCCAAAAACCCTGGCCATAAAAAGCCTCTTGACCTGTCAGACACCCTCTCCTTTGCTCCGCTGGCCAGGACAGAGGGGGCCCTCTCAGGTTCAGCAGTAAACCTGCTTGGACCGTTGAGTTCCCAGCCCTTCCACTCTCTTGGGGTCTTAGGTGTCTTAGGCTCTTTTATGGGTCCCTCTTCCCTGGTCCGTCCACTGAATGTTGGGTTCCTCAGGCTTCTGCCTCAGCCCACTGCGTTTCTCTCTCTTTTTCCTGGTTATCTCATTTATTCTCGTGATGGCAACCATTGCACAGACGTGTATGTGGATAAGCAGCCCCACTCACATATCTCACAGGCCTCTCAAACTTGGCATGTCTCAAGTTGCCTCCCCTACAAATTTATTCCCCCTTTTCAGTTTGCCTGAAAATTATCCCCCGATTTTAGTTCTCTCATCATGACATCAGTCAGGATTCTTTTAAGGTGCTCATAGGATATATCAGTTCCACTATGTGCACCTTGAGTTTATAAGCCCATCATTTCTAAGTTCCCCAGCACACTTAGAGGTGAACAATCAACCCCATTATAGTTTGCATTGTCACAAAAATATCCTAGGGCAGCAAATGCTGGTTCATCCAAAGTTTTTCCTTTTATGGCAGAGGTTGGCAAACTATGCCTCCTGGGCCAAATTGGCTTGCCGTCTGTTTTTTGTCAATAAAGTTTTATTAGAATATAGCCACACTCATTCCTATACTTATTGTCTATGGCTGGTTTTGAGCTACAACAGGGTTGAGCAGTTGCAGTTTGCAAAGCCTGAAATGTTTACTATCTGCTTTGCCAACACTCCAATTCTATAAGCATTTGATGGCACAGGAGCAGGAGGCACTGATGAGCAGGGGAAGAAAGACCTAGAAAGGTGTCAACATGTGGTGATTTATGCAACTGTTTTGTCCCTGCCTGTGGTATAATACTACAGTCTCCTTGAGCACTGGCGACAGGGCCTTTAATACCTTTGAATCTAATAAAATCAGGGGACAAATTCCAGAAAACCCGGAACCTATTCAGAGACCTCCTCCTCCCGGTCCTAGACCCCTGGAGCCATGGGCAGCACCAAATTCTCTATCAGGCATGGTTTGATCACAGATCAAAACCACTAGAGATTGGACCTTGCACAACTGTGAGATGTGGTTAAACGGTCTCTGTGGGGCTGTGGTCTTTGTGCCTGATGCTGTAGCATGAAGTCTGCAGGGCAGGCAGTCAGGAGGGAGATCGAGGTTAAGTGGAGAACAGGAGGAGGAATAGCTGGAACCTGTCCGTTTTTCATCCCCTCCAACTTCTACAGGAGGAGAAGCTGGCACCCTTGGTCACAGAACTAAAGAGTCACCTGGTCCAGGAGTCAGAAAAGCTGAAGATCCAGGAAGAGGTGGAGCAACTGCAGGACTGACAGCAGATGATGAGCCTGCAGATAAGTGACAGCATGTGAGCTCCGTCAATGCCTCCGGTGACTGCACTCACCTTTCATGTATCATAACATTATGCTTGTTGCTTCCCTTACACATTCCAAAGCTCATACAAAATATCTCGTGTGGTCCATCTTAACTGGAGACCGACGGGAAAGAGAGTTCTGTGAAACAGTCATTTAAATCAAGTTAACAAATGACAAACCACCATAATCGCATTCCCAATTATTAAATTTCTAATTCAATTATTCTAGATTTTAATTAAATTATGTAACATGTCTAAATTATATTTTCTGTTTCTCTGTATTGCTAGTCTCAGTAATGGTATACCTTCACTAATTTTCTAAAGCTAGTTACCTGGATTCACTCCTTTCCCTCTTCATCATCAGTGGGTCACTCACCAAATCTTGCTCATTTTGTCACTGGGCGACACATCCCAGAGAGATCTCCCCGCATGCCAGGTGAGACCTCAACCCGGGAAAGGCTTCTTTGCTCTGACTGCGAAAGAATGCAGGGCAGGCCAAGCAGGAACAAGCAAAGAGTGGTTTAACACAGCAAAGCACACACTTAAGGAGGGAGCACAGGCCTGCTCAGAGGTGTGCAGCATATGGCTGGGTTTGGGTTGGGTGGTCTTATGGTTGGAGTTTAAGCAGGGGGTGGGATATTCTTCGGGGTAGGTGGGGTTTTCTTGGAACAGGAAGGGCATTTCTGGGAAATAAGGTGGTGCCCTCTTTTTATCCTTAGATGGTCTGCCTCAGGACTGTCATGGCTCCAAGGGGTGTGATTTTTAGCTAATAAGCACATGATGTACTTTAAAGTGAAGTCAGGGTCAACTTCTCCTCTATGTTGGAACCAGTGTTGGCAGGTTATCTATACCCTCCCTCCCCATATTCTGCAAGAACAGTTTACACAGAATGTTTAGAATATAAACAAGCATCTAACTGAATATAAACACCAGCCGAAGTCCCCAACCACTCCCCACTCCTGTCTGGCCATCTACCCACTACGACAGTCTTAGGTCCTAAATATATTTCTAATATATCTGTTCTTTAGGGGTGAACTAGCACTTCTCTAGTTCAGGCTTTCCTTCTCTTTCGTCTTCCTGCTGTCACTGCCTAACCAGCCTCCCACCTTTCATCTTGTCCTGCTTAGATCCACCCTCCTTTCTATAGCTGGACTAAACTACCCCAAATGCAAACTGAATTACATCGTGTGTCCCCCAGTTACCACTCCAGAGTGTTGTATCACTGGTGGTGGAGATTGGGAATGGCGGGGAGGGGTGGGTCGGTGGGGTGGGGGTGCTGTGTAAGGTGTGAGTAACTAACTCTCTTGCTTTTCTGTGTTCCTAGTGGTCTGTTTTTGGTGATAAATTTAAATAACATAAATATACTCTTTTAACCATTGCTAAGTGTACAGTTCAGTCGCATTAAGTACATATACATTGTGGTGAACCTGTTACTATCATCCGTCTCCAGAATTACTTTCATCTTCCCAAACTGAGAGTCTGTATCTGTTAAATACTAACTCTCTGCCCCCCTCCACCCAAGCCCCCGGCAGCCACCATTCCACTTTCTGTCTCTGATTTTGCCTGTTGACGACTCCAGGTACTTTGTGTAAGTGGAATCCTACAGTATCTGTCCTTTTGTCCCGGGCTTATTTCACTTAGCATAATATCCTCAAGGTTCTTCCATGCTGTAGCATGCATCAGAGTTTCCTTCCTTTTAAAGGCTGAATAATATTTCATTATATGTACTGAGAAGGCAAAAAATTCTGAAATGTCCTAAATTAAGTGACATAAGGGCCAGAGAATGAGGGAGAGACAAGGAAAGGTCGTAAGTCAATAGCCACAGGCCATAGCTCACCAGAACCTCCACGTTCCTGGATGAAGTCATTTCAACAATCGTCTAGAAGGCCCCCAGTACCACCACATCCCCCTTGAGCGTGACCAGTGTCTGACCATCCTCAACACCGATCCATGAGCCTTCTCTGTGGACTAACCACCCGTTCCCAGACTCTCTCTGCTTCACATTAGCCCCCCTGCCCTATCTGTAGCCAATGTGAATTTTAAAAACTTTCTTTTCCTAGAGACCCCTCACAAATATACCCTGTTTCTTGGATCTGGCAGACAAGTTGTTTCTGTTAACTGGCCTTGCTGCTGGGGAAGCAGAAATTTCCTGCCCCAGGACAGTCCTTATCTGGCTAGCATCTGTAAAGGCTCGATAAACCCTTTTATTTCAGAGATCTCCTGGTCTCTAGAGTTTTTGACATATCAATATACACCACATTTTGCTTATTCATTTTTCTGTCAATGGACATTTGGGTTGCTCCCATCTTCTGGCTATTGTGGGTAATGGTGCTCTTTATATGGGTGTACAAATATCTGTCTGAGTCTCTGTTTTCAATTATTTTGGTTATACCCAAAAGTGGAATCGCTGGATTACATGGTGATTCTGTTTTGACCTTTTTGAGGAACTGCCATACAAGTTTTCCAAGTTCCCACTGGCATTGGTTCTGGTTTCTCCCCATTGTCACCAACACTTGTTATTTTCTGGTTTCTTCATGTTCCTGTTTTGCTTTGTTTTAGTAAGAGCCGCCTTAATGGATGAGGACTGGTATCTCACTGTGGTTTTTGATTGGCAATTAGTGACACTTGAGCATCTTTTCTTGTGCTTATTGGCCATTTGTATATCTTCTTTGGAGTAATATCTATTCAACTCAGTTTACCCAGTTTAATTTTGCTCAACTCAGTTTAAGTTGGTTGTTTCTTTTTTTGTTGTTGAGATGTTGATTTCTTAGTTTATATATAAAAATGTCATATATTGGCCTCAGACATATGATTTACAAATATTTTCTCCAGTTTCTGTGGGGAGCCTTTTTACACCGTTGATAGTGTCCTTTGATACACAAGTTTTTCATTTTGATGTCGTCCAACTTAGCTATTTTTTCTTTGGTTGCTTATGCTTTTGTGTCATATTCAAGAAATCATCACCGAATCCAATGTCTTGAAGCTTTCCCTTATGTTTTCTTATAAGAGTTTTGTAGTTTAGGCTTTATGTTTAGATCTTTGATCCATTTTGACTTAATTTTTATATACAGTGTAAGGTGAAGGTCTGACTTTATTCTTTTGTATGTGAATATCCAGTTTTCCCAGCACTGTTTGTTGAAAAGACTGTTCTTCCCTCATTGAATGGTCTTCACATCCTGTCGAAAACCGTATATGTAGAAGTTTATTCCTGGGCTCTCTATCCTAACCCGCTGATGTACGTGACTGTCTTTATGCCAGTGCTACACTGTTTTGATTACTTTGCCTTTGTAATAAGTTTTGCAATCAGGAAGTATGAAACTCCAACATTTTTCTTTTTTTTTCAAGATTGTTTTGGTCATTTGGGGTTGCAGTTCCTAGTTGTTGTTGTTGTTTTTAAATAAAATGAACACTAATTTCACTGATAATAAAACATTAAAAGTCAAATTTACTAAAATACTATCCACCCAAACAACTCCCAACATAAACAAAGCAAAACTCATTAATGGTTCCCCATTGTGTACTGAATGAAGTCCAAACCCCTTAATAGGTCATTCAAGGTTTTCCGTGCTCAGTCTTCTATAAATTTACTCTCCCTTGTCTCGCCTCTGTCCCCACCTCCCACCTTATATTTTTTTTATAACTTTTTAACCAATGCCTAACTGCTTGTACTTCTTATCACAGCCCATTCTCTTTATACTGCTCATTGGGATACGGACCATAGGAAATCTTACAGAGGAATATAAGTGTCAGATGACTTCCATATCATGAACTGGGAGAATTCTGTTGGCAGGTCACTAGGCAGAGCATCTATTGAAAAGGCATATAAAGTTCAGGTCATTCTAAAGGCCACTAGGCAAAGATCCAGTTCAGCTGTGGTGTAGTAGTCCTTTCCTGGAGGAATGCCAGAGGTTCTGGGAACCTTTGTATTCTTTGGTGTGTTTAAATGGAAACATGTTTTATGCAACCTGAACTGTTTAATTCTTGAGAATGTTTCTCCAAATGCATTCCAATAACTGCAGATGTTGCAATTATTTTAGTAGACAATACGGTTCTAAACCCCATGGAGACCCAGTGGGCATGGTCCTGGGATATCAAAGATGAACAAATGTATTTAGGGCAAAATGTGCAGTAGGTCTTACCTGCTGTGCAGGTCCAGCTGCCAGAAGCAGCAATTCAGCAGCCCCTACCAGAGGGAGACATCCTCATCGGGGGGCTTCCTCCTCGGGCTCTGCTCAGAGCCGTTAGTCACACACCGACAGTGGCGCGTCTAAACAAGGAACTTGGTAATGGAAAGACCTTATAATTTCTGTAGTCATGTGAAGGGTGTGCGTGATGAACTTCCAACTCAAATCCTCCTTTCCCAATTTGGTAAATTCGAGAGCAAGGAGTCTCTACGGTACAACTTGGTTTTCTGCACAGTATCTCGTCCATAATATGTACTTGATAAATGTTTGATCCGAGATCTAATTCCAGAAGTACAAGTTGTGTTTTTCAGTGAAATTTCTGTAGTTTTCTGCATATCATAGGAAGTGTATTTTTAAGGGCTGTTATTCATGATATCATCCTGATATGCTCACTTTTCTGATGCAAACATTCTTTTAAAAATTGTGAAAATGCCATATGAATTGACAAATAGCAAACATGTTGTCTTTAATCTTAAATGCTTAGGTATTTAAGGAAACATTTAAAGAAATTAGTAAGAGGTCCCCTTCTGGTAGTAAGGGCCCAGGGGGAAAAAATCCCCTTGAATAAATGAATAGTAATTAAAATGATCCAACGGAAAAGACAATCTCTGTTTTAACTCTGGTCATCATGGCTGCCATGTGTTGCATGTTGCTAATTATATTGTTTTCTTTCCTTAAAGTGTATTAATTTCCAATTAGCTATGCCTTCCTTAAGCTTGGTAAAGTACAGTTGTTTCCCTCGGAAACATAGTACTTTTTATTTCTTAGCATTTGAGTGAGTTCAGACCACCGTCTTTCTAATTCCTTAAAATCTCAGGTCAGCAGAGGCAGGTTCGCCTTAGACGAGAACTCGGGTGTCCCTGCACAGCTGGTCCCGGGGGCACCTTCAACGTGCTGCTTGGACTTTGTGGTCCTCTTTGGCTTTGGTTACCCAAAAAGGGAAGTTTCCCTTTAGACAACCATGCACTTATGAACATATTTTTTATGTCATAATTGCTGTTTATATCCCAGCTGGCATCACTGGAGGATGAGCATTCATGTCAGATTACTTTCAGGGGCTCAGCACATCTTCTCTGGGCACCTGGGGAAGACTTGGGCTGTTTTAGGAGCAATTCATTCACTCCAGAACAAGACGTTTATTGAGCAACTACGCTCTGCTGGATATTGGGATACAAAATAAAAAGAATGGTTTCTGTGTTTGGAAAGCTCAGAGTCCAGGTGAGGAGGGAGCTGAGGAGCAAATAACCATCCAGCCATGTGAGTGGTGTTGTACTAGAGGTGAGTGCCCATGGACGTCTAAGGGGGAGCTCTTACTCCGGCATTGGGGAAGAGGAATTTTGCAGAGTACATGGTACCTGAGCCCAGGCCTTGAAGGATAAGTGAAATTTTGCCAGTTAAAGAAGAGTTAGGTGAGACTTGTGGTTATACAAGTTTGGGTAGATACAGTGGTTGCAGGAAAACTTACAAACAGGGGCAGGAAATTGGACCTGAATTGGTAGGTAAGAGGAAGCAACAATTGTAGGCTGAAGGGTAGGATGGCATGACCAGGGATCTGTTCAAGGAAAATTCATCAGACATGACCTTGGAGACAGACTGGCTTGGAGGCAGCCAGGTAGTTCTTGCAAATACTGTCAATTGCAAGATGACGAAGCCTGGGATTGGGGTGATGACAGAGGAGTGGAGAGGAAAGGAAGGTGTCCCAGTGGCAAGGGACAGTGCATGGCACCCAGAAGGAGATGACTAAACATCTGTTGAGATAATGATGGAATATTTAAATGCATAATTAACAGCACCTGATGGATCGCAAAGGAGTGTCCGTGAAACATGATTGTGACTAAGGATTTGAACCAAGCTGCCAAAAGAATGGTAATTATTTCATTGACAGGGATGAGGAGTATGAGAGATGAAGTGGATTCAAAGAAAAAGAAATTTAACTAGTCACTACAAACTCCTGCAGGGTAGAGCTTTTCTTCCTTTTCCAGAGCACCAGCCTTCGTATATAGCAATTTATGAGTAAGTGCTCTTAGGAAGTTAATAATGCAAGTAAGTAGGGGAGGTGAGGGCGTGGTGTTCAGTCCCTGGTGCCCTGTGGTGGCCTGTCCTGGGGGCACCTCTCAAAGTGCTGTTCGGATCATTTGCGTCTTCAGCCTCAGTTTTCTCATCTGAATAATGGAGTAGTCGATTGGTGGCTAGCTAACATGCTTCCAGCATTAATAATCAGTAGCTCTGTTCTTCTTGCTGATATTGGTGTTTTTTTTTGTCCTGAAAAATAACTTAAAAAGTTAACCCCAACCCTTCAGGCCCATTGCTTCCTCTGAAATGAGCAGGGGAAAAACTAATGCATGAGGTACAGAGAGAGTCTAAAGGGCTTGTGAGCTAAAGGACTATTTCTCACTGTTTGAAGGATCCCATTGCCAAAAATGGAAGTGGTGTTTGGAGTGTTGTTTTTGCCATGTCCCCTGGACTTAAATGGAACTAAATTCTCTTGCAAGGATGGAGAAGAGAGGAGAAGAGAGGAGGGGGTGCCTTGGCTGGGAGCTGGCTGCTAATCTATGCACTGGAAGTCCAAGTTCAAATATGCTTGCAGGAAAGTTTCAGTTGATTTTTTCTGCATACCCAGTGAAGCTGTTGTGTGTCCATAAATGAGGAGAAAAGCAGCTGGATTTTTTAAGCTCAATGGCCAGCATAATTTTTACTCCTTTTTGATTGTCTTCTTTTGAAGACACATTAGTCTGGAGAATAAAATAGTGGTCAATCACTGCTGTAAATTCTAGAAACTAGAAGCACACCCTGAACAGGAATGATCAGCCCTCATCAGCACATGGCCTCACTGAATCACTCAGCAATGTGTGAATAATGACTTACAGTAAAACAAAGCACGTTGAGCACTTTTTCCTTGCCTGTGATGACCATTTTAGGTGGGTAAGTTCCTGGACTGCTGACTCCTTTTTCTGTGTCAGTTTAATTGTGTAAACTACCCAGTACAAGAATGTGTTGAATAAATGCCCATCTGATTTCAGAAGTTCAGAAGGATTTCTGTGCCTGCTGCTTACAGGATCTAATCAGATGGTCCCTGAAATGGCTCTGATCCGTTTCTAAATGATAAAAATTTCTAAAATGATAAATTATTTTTTTCTGCCCAACCTCTGTGTAACAGTTTTTCTGGATTTCTTTTTAAACAGATGAGACTTAAAGAGTTGGAAGAAAAAGAAACAGGTTTAGAGATGGGACAGATGGACGCATTTAGCACATTCAAATGCAGTGCTAGTAAGAGTCCACCGTTTATTCAGTGTTTACTCTGTGCCCGAGTACTATTTACTCTGATTTCCTGTGAGCAGGGCACTCCCCTAACTTTCATGCCTCTTGGTGTCCAGACGGCTATGTTGTGCTTTAGTTCTGGATATAGTTCTGGACTATTCATTGTCTTTATACTCTGGTTCCCAACATAAGATGAACAAACAGTAACTGAAGAGTACATAAGGGTGGAAAGTGAGGGAAGAAAGAAGTCATAGCATTGAGTCCATACACATACATATACACGGGCACAAGCACACACACATGTGTTCACACACACACACACACACTCACAAGCTGGCCCGTTTATTTATTTTATACTCACATCCCTCATGTGCTCTCAGAGGCTCCTTTCCTGCCAGGTTATACATAGTCCTCCCCTGAGGAATCGGCCCTTTCCGAAACTCCAGGTCATGGGAAGGGGCAGGAAGGAGATGACTTCCTTTCCAAGGGCCCGCCGGAAAACCATGTTTGGAAAGGGACATTCATAAGAGTTGATCAATACGAACAGCAACTGTAAAGGTCAAACCTCGTGGGTGAGACAGGGCCATCACCAGCTCCCAGAACATAGAAGAAAGTCAGCCTTGTTCTTTAGGAGCTCAGCGCTGCCAAGGTCAAACGCCGGTGTTAACGTGTCATCCCCCACCTATGCCCACAACCCGGGATCCCAACACTGTCATCCTGGGACATGCTCTGTGATGTGCTGTCACGTCCTCTACAATTTCTTGTACCCTGGATATAAAAACAACTCCAATTCTTACAACCATGAGAATGCTGTGCTGTCATTACCATGAATGAAGTTGATTTAATATTCAAAGTACCCACGGCATGTTTATTAGGTGAAATTAGCTTGCAGAATAGTATGCATGGTATGATCCCATTTGTGTAATAAAGATAAAAATTCAGGCATAATAACAATAATAAAAATGCACAACAGTAATATCTGTATCGTGTTTGTTATACACAGGCATTACTCAAAGTACTTTACATTGATTAACTTATTAATCTGCAAAACAGTCCTATGAAATAGATACTAATATTATCTCAATTTTATTGGAAGAAATCAAAGTACAGAGAAGTTAAGTAACTGGTCAAGGTCACTCAACTAAGTGGTAAAGTCAGAATTCCAACCCGGGTGTCCTGGCTCCGGGCTAGTATTAACCAGCATGCTGTACTAAAATGCCGTGTAAGCTTAGAACAGGTCTAGACAGTGGTTAGCTGAGAGGTGGGGAAATAGTGAAGGACAGGAGAGGAAATTTTATTTTTATAATACATCCTTTACTTTTTGTCATCATTCTTTCTCTTATTTGTTCACAGCTTGAAAAATCCCTTGAGGACTGCAGGTAACTATTGAATGGAAGGTAGTCAAGGGAAGAAATTAATAGATTCTGTTTCTAGGAGGACAGAATGAAAACTGGGTTGGTTCTGTATGTAGAAAGGAAAGAGTGGGATACTACTTAAAGAGGAGAGGGTGATTTGCAAATCACAGAGACAGAAAGTGTGATGGTGGCGGCCAGGGGCTGGGGAGGCAGAGATGGGGAGTTAATATTTAACGGGCGGAGAATTTCGGTTTTACAAGATGAAAAGAGTTACGGGGATGGGTGGTGGTGATGGTTGCACAACGATGTGGGTGTGTTTAATATTTGGGCACACAACAAAATGTTTAAGGTGGTAACTTTTGCATCAAGTGTATTTAATTTGATTTTAAAAATTGAAAAGAAGAAAAGAGAGGAGAGGGAGACGGGACTGAGGAGCCAGAAGAGACAGCAAAAAAGGGAAAAGAGTTGAAATCGGGGTCTCCAAGGGTGATGAGGAGTTGGATATCTAAGACTTCCAACTTCAATGGTCAGCACCTAAAGTCAAGTCTCAGTGGAAGGAAAAACTGGTATTCTCCATGTTCAGAAATGAAATATTCTGCACACTTTCTAAGTTAACCAGTAATTGTCCTTTTAGGGGATGGCCAGAGGGTCAGTATTCTGGTCTGGAGGAAAGGTTGCTGTTTTAAAGCAGTAGTGTGCTCTATGTCTCTGAAAAAACAAACACACACAGATTGGTCCTCCGCTCTACAGAGCAGTATGGATAAACAAGACTCCCCACAACCACACGAACATGGGAGCTCAGGGATCAGCTCTTTGCAGCTGGGACATCTTGCTGGCTTGGTGACAGGCCTCTGTGAACTGGCCTTATTCCAGCAGTTACCAGCAACTTCTTTGCCAGGTCTGCTATCAGCTAATCCACCTTTACCCTTGAACTAGAGCCAAGGTCTCTGGAGGAAGGAGCGTGCTCTAGCCTTTCACGTCAGGCCTTCCTAGTACACACGGTGGCCAGGCAGTGCTCAGCCCAGTAGAATCTCATGTGTGGGGCACTGTTGCAGGAAAGACTGAGTCTCTGGAAAATGTAACCCCTAAAAGACTGTCAGGACCAAGAACAGCCTGCTTGCTTGAGATATTGCTGCCAATTTAGAATTTTGGAATACAACTGAGATTTTCTTAGTTTTTCCTAGGCTTGGAAGGACTTCATTTAGAGCATGGCATGTTTTCATTTTGACACCTTCCTATCTCTTTCCTGTGGTCACTGTTTCATCCCCACATAGCTGCCATAATAGTAATTATAGCTGTATTTACGGAGCAAATCTTATGTTGCCAGGAATCATATTTGAACTCTTCTCACAAAACGTTGCAATAGGGACCATCATCACAATTTTATAAAATGGATGAAACTGATAAGCAAAGAAGTTAAGAGTCTTATCCAGGGCCATTCATTTGTGGCAGAGGTGGGATTTGAACCCAGGTCTGTTCAACTGCAAAGCTGGTCAATTTATACAATAAATTTGTGCATTGTACATTATGCTAGATTGTCCTTTCAAGTGGAAAGAAGAATATATTCTGTATGTTCAAGAAGGCAAAGATTCAGCATGTTAAATAGAGATGTGGAAAACATAAAAAAGACCAAAATGGAATTCTGGAGATGAACAGACACCTCAGCAAAGAAAATATGAAGATTTTCAAATAAGCATATCAAAAGATGCTCTACCTCATGTCATTAGGGAATTTCAAGTTAAAACAACCATGAGCTACCACTACAACCCTAATAGAATGGCCAGATTCAAAATACTGAAAACACCAAAGGCTGGCAAGGATGTAGAGCAGCAGGAACTCGCATTTACTGCTGGTAGGAATGCAAAATGGTACAGCCACTTTGGAAGACAGCTTGGCAGTTTCTTATAAAACTAAATAGACTCTCACCATATGACCCAAATGAGCTGAAAAACTTATGTCTACACAGAACCCTGCACATGGATTTTTTTAGCAGTTTTATTCATAATTGCCAAAACTTGGCAGCAACCAAGATGTCCTTCAGTAGACGAATGGATAAATAAACTGTGGTACATCCAGACAATGGAATATTATTCAGCACTAAAAAGAAATGAGCTTTCCAGTGATGAAAAGACATGGAGAAACCTAAATGCATATTACTAAGTGAAAGAAGACAGTCTGAAAAGCTACATACTGAATGATTCCAATGATATGATATTCCAGGAAAGGCGACACTATAGAAACAGCCAAAAGGTCAGTGGTTGACAAGGACTGGGGGGAGAAAGGGATTAATAGGAGGAACACAGGATTTTTAGGGCAGTGAAACCATTTTATATGATACTATAATAGTAGATACATACCAATTTACATTTGTCTAAACCCATTGAATGTATACAACACCAAGAGTGAAACCTAATGTAAAGTATGGACGTTGGGTGATAATGATGTGTCAGTGTGGGTTCTGTGACTGCAGCAGGTGTACTGCTCTGGTGTGCGCTGCTGATAGTGGTGGAAGCCATGTGTATGTGGGGCAAAGGGTATACAGAAACGGTGTACTCCTTGCTCAGTTTTTCTATTTTTCTAAAAAATAAAATCTTAAAAAAAAATTCTACCAAATTCTCAATGCAAAAGAAAGCATACAAAGAGGAAAAAAGGAGCAAGAACAGGTGTGACAAATAGAAGACAAACAGCAAGACAGTAGATATAAAACCAACTCTCTCAATAATTACATTAAATGTTTTGGTTGTCAGATTTTATATATATATATGCAAAAACTTATTACATGTTGCCTCCAAAGAAATCGACTTTAAACAAAGACACAAAGAGGATAAAAGTAACAGGATAGAAAATAATACACCATGGTAATACTCATCAAAAGGAAGCTAGAGAGCCTTTATTAATATCAAACAAAGCCAATTTCAGGGCAAGGAATATTACTATTGATAAAGAGAGTTGTTTCATAGTGATAAAAGGGTCAATTCATCAGGAAGACACAGTAATCCAAAACATTTATCCATATAATAATAGCGCTTCAAAATACATGAAACAAAAATCTGATAGAACTGCAAGAGGAAACAGACAAATCCACAATTATAGTTGGAATTTTAACAGCCCTCACTCAACAATTATTAGAACAAGTAGACAGAAGTCAGCAAATATATAGACGAACTGAATAACAACCATCAATTAGCTGGCCCTAACCGGCATTTATAGAACTATCCATGAACAACAGCAGATGCATATTCTTTTCAAATAGTAGAACATAAAATAAGTCCCAATAAACTCAAAAGGATTTAAATCGTACAAACTGTTTTCTGACCACATAGAATTAAACTAGAAATAAATAATAGAAATATACTAGGAAAATCCCCAGATATTTAGAAACTAACACACTTCTAAATAATCTGTAAGTCACAGAGGAAATCAAAAAGTAAGTTACAAAGTATTTTGAAATAAATCCAAAAAATATATAACATCAAAATCTGTGGACGGAGCTGAAGCAGTACTTAAAGGGAAATTTTATACCACTAAACATCTCTATTAGAAAAGACGATAGGTCTCAAATCAATGTCCTTATCTTCTACCTTAAGAAACTAGGAAAAGAAGAGTAAATTTAACCCAAAGCAAGCAGAAAAAAAAAAGATAGTAAAGATAATAGCGTAAATCGGTGAAGTAGAAAATAGAAAATAAAGAAATGCAAAGAGACAAAAGCTGGCTCTTATCAATAAAGCTGACAAACCTCTGGTTTGACTGATCAAGACAAAAAAGGTAAAATTAACAAAGGAAGGGTATCACTGCAGCTTCTGCATCACACTAAAAGGATAATATATGAATATTATTTATAAGTTCGTTGATAAAATTCAATGATTTAGACGAAATAGAAAACAAATTTTTTGAAAGACACAAACTACCATACCTAAAGAAATTGAATTTCTAGGTTAAAAAAAAAATCTTTCCATGAAGAAAACTCCAGGGTCAAAAGGCTTCACAATGAATTTTATTAAACGTTTGGAATGAAATATCAATTCCACCAAAACTCTCCTAGCAAGCTGAGGACAATAGTTCTTGACTCAGGCTATGACACCAGTGTTGGTTTGATATGGAAATCAGACAGACACTACAAGAAAAAAAACTATAGACCAATATCCTTCATGAAATAAATGCAAAAAAATCCTTAAAAATTTTAGTAAATTGAATCTAACAATTCATAAAAAGGATAACACATATGTCCAAGCAGGATTTATTCCAGAAATGAGAGGTTGGTTTGCCATTCAAAACCCAATCTATAATTCATATATTAACAGACTAAAAAAATAAAAACTGTATCATTACATTTTATGTAATAGTTGTAAAAAAAAGTATGACAAAATCCAACCTCCCTGATAGAAATCCTTGGTAAACTAGGAATAGAAAAGAACTTAATCTGATATAAGCATCTACAAAAACCTAAAGTAAACATCATATTGAAGGACTAAAAACTTTCCCATAAGATCTGAAACAAAGCAAGGAAGGGGTTACTACCCCTATTCAACATTGTACTGGAGGTTGAGGCCAGTGGAATATAGCAAGAAAAAGAAATAAAAGACATTCTGATCAGAAAAGGAAAAGTAAATTTGTCTTTACATGAAGATGACATGATTGCCTAAACAGAAAATTGTATATAAGTTCAATGTACAAAATTAATTGTGTTTCTTTATTCTGGTAATGAACTATCAGAAATGGGAATTTAAAAACCATACTGTTTGCAATAGCAGTAGCCACAAACAATACTTACAGATAAATTTAACAAAAGATGCATAAAATCTGAACACTGAAAACTATAAAACGTTGCTGAAAGATGTTTTAAAAAGCCTATTGTAATGGAGAGATATACTGTGTTTGTAAATTGTAAGATTCTGTCTTGTTGAGATGACAGTTATCTCCCAAACTGAGCTATCACTTTAACACAATTCCAGTTAAATTCAGAGATGGAAAATTTTTAAGAAATTGAAAGGCTGATTTTAGAATGTGTATGAAAATATAAAAGACCTAGAATAGTCAAAACAACTTTTAAAAAGAACAAAGTTGTAGTATTAACACTACTTGATTTCAATACTGACTATGAAACCACAGCAGTTGAATGGTGGTATTGGTGTGAAGATAGGCAAACAGATCGATGCAACAGAATCCAGAATCCAGAAATAGACCTACACATATATGGCCAACTGATTTTCAAAAAAGAAGCCAAGGCCACTAAATGGGGAAAGGATAATCTTTTCAACAAATGGTGATGGAACAATTACAGCCATATGCAATAAAATGAACTTCAATCCTTATCTAGCACCAGACACAAAAATTAACTTGAAATGGATCATGACTTGAAAATAAGGCTAAAATATTATTTCTAGGAGAGTCTTAGTGTTCTTGGGCTTGGCAAATATCTCTTAAATATGACACAAAGAGCACAAGTATATAAACAAAAATAAATAGTTATCAAAATTAAACCTTTGTCCCTCAAAAGGCACTGTTAAGGAAGTGAAAAGGTTGACACAGACTGGGAGAAAATATTTGCAGAACATATATCTGACAAAGGACATAAAATGAAACTATATATAGAACACTAACAACTCCATAAGAAGATGAATAAGCCAATTAAAAGATGGACCAAAGATTCAACAGCCACTTCACCCAAGAGACACATGAATGTCAAATACGAATATGAAGACATAGTCATCATCAATGGCCGTTAGGAAAATGCACATTAAAACAATGAGACACCACTACATAACCACTAAAATGGCTAAAATTAAAGCAACTGAACATTCCAAGCATTGACAAGGATCCATGCAGAGAAACTGGTGAGAACGTAAAATGGTACAATCATTTTACAATACGGTTCGGCAGTTTCTGAAGAAGCTAATTATACACATACCATATGATTTAGTCATTCCATGACCCGGTATTTACCCAGGAAAACATTATGTCCGCATAAAGACACGTACGAGAATATTTATGGCACTTTTCTTTGTAATAGTCCTGAACTGGAAACAGCCTAGATGCCCATCAACAGGTGAACGCAGCAGCAAATATGAGAGATCTGTACAATGGACTCCTACTCAGCCACAGCAGTGAATGAATGAGCTGCTCACACGCACGGCAGAGGGGATGAATCTCAAACTTATCGCCCTGATTGAAAGAAGCCAGGTAAAAAACAGTGCATGCTTACTGTATGACACCATTTATATAATTTTCAAGAAAGCACAAACTGTAATGTTTCTTTTGTGAGAGCAGATCGGTAGTTATTGGGTGGGAATGAGGAGAGGAAGAAGGAGGGAATACAGAGGCGTGAGGAAGTCTGGGGAGCGATGGATGTGTCATCTTGATTGTGGTGGTGTTTGGCAGGCAGGGGCGTACATATTTCAAGAATGTATCAAATTGTGCAATTTAAGAAAGTGATATTTATTCCATATTAATCGTGCTTCAATAAGGGTGTAAAACAAAAGAAACCCATTTTAGATT
This sequence comes from Phataginus tricuspis, assembly GCA_029783875.1. Lineage (NCBI taxonomy): Eukaryota > Metazoa > Chordata > Mammalia > Pholidota > Manidae > Phataginus > Phataginus tricuspis. Next base: position 13,793,938 of record JAQQAC010012408.1, read on the forward strand.
GCTACCCTCCATACATTCGAATATATGACTGAAACAAAATTACTCTACATGTAATGTGATCTGATATATCCATGCCATTCCATTTCATTTAATTAAAATTATACTCTGATGATGATCTACTAAGTTGATTTCCTAATTCACTAATGGGCTGATACCTGTTGTTTGAAAATCACTGCCTTAAGATATGTCTGAAAAATGATGGCTTGAGTCCAAACAGTTACATGCTCAGTTACAATTGACAAACCCGTCTGATTCAGTTCCTGTGTCTTTACCACTGACTTTCATCTCTCCTTTTGTTAACTGGTTGAGGAAATACAGAGCCTTAGAGCAGAAGTCCTAGTCTTTCAAATTCTTCCAGTGGAGAATGAGATTTACTCTTACCCTTTTCCCATCCCCTCCTACTCACTTGTGTGGAAGATTGTTGATTTTACGATCTCATAATGAAAATCCTTCTGTGATGAGAGTAGTCAGGAGGAACACCAAGGGGCGGGGGGCCTTTGGGGGACAGTGGCCAGCTACTGACCACACAGTTACTTTGGTTGCCAAGACTTCTGGACTTCACTAACTGGGCAGCAGAAGCTATTAGCTGGCACTTCCCTCATTAAGGAAAGCCAGCAGGCTCTGGCAGGGACCCTACTCTTTGTGATGACCTACTTCGTTTCCTGAAGAATTTACTTTTAGTTGTTGCATTTGCCTACACATGAGGAAGGCCGGGCAGGAAGTGGTTCCTGTTTCCTCATGTACAGTATACGTCAGCTGCGGTGAGTGACTGGTCTGCGCACAACGGGTCCAGCCAAGAGGGGAAAAGCTAGAGGAGGGAAGCAGAGAGTAAAAAGTGCTGAAGGAAGTCTAGGTTTGGGGTAGTTTCGATTCTGCTATAAATTAGTGTTCCAGTATGCAACTTTGTATTTCTGTGCTTGGCAATTCTCTCTTCAATTACACATCTTTCTGTATTGCAGGAAGTGGTGTAATTTGCATTTTATGGCCATAAAGATTTTAATAAATGAACTCAGAACCAAAAGGAGATGAAACTCAGGCAGGAGTTTGAGTTGTGATTCGGGCCTCGGCATTTTCTAGACGGTGGCTGAAGATAAGCAGCTGAAAGAGCTGCGCCGTTGTTTCCCAAGACTTCATCCCTCCCACGGCTCCGGAACCAGCGGACTGTGTGCCCAGGCGAAGCTTCATGGCACATTCAAGGGGCACAGGATTGTAAAGGGGAGCTTAAATTCCTAGGCTTGGCAGAATGGCCTAGATCTCAGTTGCTTTAGCTCCTGAGATCTAAGATCTAGGTTCTGCTCAGGTAAGTAGCAGTGAGAGATTCTAAGTTTAGAATTGGAACCGTCCTGGGGACTGGGAATCCATATCTTGATGCTACTGCTTTTGGGAAAATAGATTTCAGTAGCAAGTTCACACCTTCCTCATTTAGAGCTGGAAGAGAGCATGATATAGTGACAAATACTTGGTCTTGTGCTCAGAGTCTGTCTCTGTTGCCTACCAGCCTTGTGACCTTGGAAAAACTGCTTCACCTCTCTGAACTTCAGGCTTCTCCTTTAGAGCAACAGTTCTCAACTTGGAGTGATCTTGCCACCTCCCCCCCCTGCCCCCAGGGAACATTGGTAATGTCTGGAGACATTTTTAATAGTCATGACTAGGGGGTGGAGGGGTGCTACTGGCATTTAGTGGGCAGAGACCATGGATGCAGATGAACATCCCCCAACACGCAGACAGCCCCTCACAGCAGAGAATTATCTGGTCCAAAATGTCAATAGAGCTGAGGTTAGGAAATCCTCGTTTAGAGATAATGTATGCAAAGTGTCTGGCATAAAATAGGTAGGTGCTGAATCAATGGGAGTTATGATAACCAAATAATCAGTTCAGTGTGGCTCATTGAAAAACCAGATTCTGGGGAAGTACGGACCATAAAAGTCTGTCTTAGGTTCAGGAAAAGTCGCCAACAGTGGGACCTGCGGTGCCCTGAACAGTTAGCGCAGGTGTAGCGAAGAGGTTCAACATGGGGACAGCCTTCCAGGGGCCAAACCCTGGCTCTGTTGTTACTACGTGTGTGCTCTTGGGCAAGTCACTTAACCTCAGTCTACTTATCTCCAAAATGGAACCAATAATGATACCTGCCCCATTGTATTGAGACGTGTTGAGATGCCCAAAGCAGGGGTCTGCACAGCATGGCAGCTGCTCACCTAACATTCGCTGTTACCCTGAAGGGAGGAGGTGCGTAGCCAGCGCTGAGAGGGACACTGATTTCAGTAAGAAGTTCTGAGCCCTTCGATATGAAGTAAGAGAGGGAACACAAACCACCAGAAATGGGTGATTCACCCAGCAGTAGAAAGTCTCATCATCCCGCTCAGAACCCGCTGTGAGTTGCTGGGAGGTGCCAGGTGTTTATAACTATTCTGTCATTGGGTCCTCTTGATAACTCTCTGAAATGGCTTTTATTAAACGATTTCAGTCTTATTTTACAGATACGGAAACAGGCTCCAAACAAGTACGGCGGCTTGCCTAAACTCACGCAGCTCTCCGAGGGGTAGAGCTGCAGTTTTGAATCCAGGGACGACCCCAGACTGTGCTTGTGGGGCTGAGATTGAGGAATGCTCAACTTGGGGCAAGTTCCAGGATGGAAAATGTCCAACCGGTTAGAGTTCTCCACGTTTAAGGAAGAGAAGAACTTAAAGCCAAGCCTCTGTGTGGCCGGGACAAATGGCCTGGGGTACGAGGGGATGAGGAAGGGGAAGCAGGCCCCGAGTGTGACGGAGCAGTCTTTGCTTTATCCAGTGTCAACCGCTGCATCCGGGAAAGCCACCTTGCATGGCCACGGACCATAAGCCACTCACGGAGAACCCCCGGCTGCCTGGGGATGTGGACTGTGAAGTCACTCGGTGTTGGCACTTCCTGCCCTGAGGAGATACTTTCTAGCGGATTCCTGAGACGCCCCCTCCTCTCACTAAATGTTGCACGAGGTTAGTGCTGTGTGTGTGTGTGTGTGTTTGCGCCGACGGATGACACCACAATAGCCTGGGACCGAGGAGCCGGCAGAGCCAGGAAAATGTCCCTGGAAGACGCTGTGTCCTCCTAAACAAGCAGCTTTGTCCAGATAAGGGATGAAATGTTGCCTGAATATATCCCAAGGCTAACAGCGTTAAGGGGTCACGCATTGATACTCATGCCTGGGGCCATGAAATAGGGGTTGTTTCATGGATCTCTGGCTTTCCCAGGGGGCCCCTTCCCCATCTGGGGCTGGAAGACATCATGTGCTGCACCCAGAAAACCGCCTGGGGGGACTACCTGCCTCACTGCATGGATGGTGGGTTTTGAGGCTTTTTCTGCAGCTCTAGGCCCCACTCACCCGGGAGAGGCTCAGGAGGGGCGCAGCCTAGGCCCCAAGGGGTCTGTGTCGTCTTACACCCTGTGTGTTCTTCCCCAGGCAGAAGCACTCTCCAGCTCACTAACCTGGTTGGACACATTTAGGAGCAGACACAGACGCTGGCCGGGCGGCAGTCTCTGAGAAGACGGGGTTTTGGCAGTGTCTTGCTAAGGCCGATAAGGACCTGGGGTGGGCTCCCACCTGGGCTTCTGCCAATACACGCTTAGGCCTCTGATGTTGCCCTGAGCCACTACCGTCAGAACTGGGCCCCTTCACAGGCTCCTCCTCGGGACGGACACGGAGACGAAGGTTATTTTTAAGCTGATCTTTGTGACTTCCTCTTGGCCTTCGTCCTTGCTCTCCTCTCTCAGAGGCCGCAGAGCAGCTTCCTGCGCAGGCCAGCTGGAGCTCGGGTGCTGTATGCAGGGCCTGGGAGGTGAGGGCTGGCTGGGCACGCACAGTGACATGGCTGAGGCCAGTGCCAAGGGTACTGTCCTGGCAGGCAGAATCCCAGCCCATCTGATATTATGACAAGATTGTCAGAGAACTCCTAGTTTCAGACTCAGGAACTGAGCAGAGTCGGGGGAAACACCCAGATCAGTCACCCAGCAGGAGCCACATGGAAGCGGCAGTTCCAGGACTCCAGGGGCTGTGTAAAATGGGTACGAACATCCCTGGGCAGATCCTGATGGCCGTGGGGGCTGCCCTTTCTGGGCCAGTCTGTGCTGATTAGACTGGCTCACATTTGAGGTCTGTGGGGAAACACCCCTCCAACATCCCTTGGCTCAGAGTTCCGGAGGAGCATGTCCGGGTGGCTGTACCACCCACACCCTCAAATTGGGTCTCAGATGAATCACACCAGTCCCCTACCCCGCCTCCCTCAGCAGAGGGGCTGAGCTGACAGCACTGCGACTTCGGGGGATGCCCAGGAGTCAGTTCCTCTGCACCCTGCCTCTGCTCCTCTGGCTTCCACCAGCGGCCAGACCCACAGCCAGGGCCTCTCAAATAGAGACGCAGGGTCTGACGCTGCTGTTGTAAGCTGGGCCCTCAAAGGGAAGTTAGCTCCTTGCAGGGACTTCTTTCCTTGCCATCTGCCTGGAGGGGACTGGCCCCATCCCCAGGTCCTGTCCTCTCCTCATGCCTTAGTTTGGCCCAACAGACAGGCCTGAGAATGCTTCTGCCGGTGATTCCTTCAGCCCATATGCAGGGCTGAGGATGGGCACGTGACAGTTTAGGAAACTGGTGCTTCCTTTCCAAGGCACAGGGCTAACTGAGGCTCCATTGTTACCAGGTGGGAGTCCTGGTTCTGCAACCCCTGAGAAATCAAGCAGGAAGAGCCAGTCTGTGTCCCACGGGCCAGGAACCAGCCCATGCGACATTCAGAAAGGCCTTTCCAGGTTAGAGTCTGGGGTGAGAACTAGGCCTTCACTCTAGAGATGACCTCTTTAGAGGGACAGCGGACCGTGAGGCCTTCTTTTGGTTGAATTTGGGATTCTAGACTCTCAGCCTAGGTCACACATTTGTCAAACCCTCAAGGGTGCAGTGGGACTGAATAAGGGGCTCTTGGAAGGGCAGAACATGGTTGGGCTGTGGCTGCTGGGGACAAGGCTGCCTCTATCGTTTGCAAGCAGTGTAACCTTGGGCGAGTTACTTAAACTTTCTAAATGTCAGCTCCTTACCTGCAGAAAGCAGAAGTGAAGAGAATGATGGGCTCTGTGATAGGACTGTGCTTAAGATCAAGAGCGAGGCCGTGACGGAGGGCTTAGCATTGTGCCAGGCCCAGAGAAGGCTCACAGGGGGTCAGTTGTTATCCCTGTATCCCTGTGGGGCGCGGTCCTGAGCATGGCTCCTGGCATACGGTAGACGATCGATACCTGTTCTTCCTTCCCTTCCTTCTTCATCAACCTGACTTGAAGGAGCAGTGTTGAGGCACGGTGTGTGTGTGTGTGTGTGTGTGTGTGTGTGTGTGTGTGTGTATGCATCCATGTTGCACACACTCGCAGTAGGGTGCTGGTGGTGATGCCAGGCAGCTGGCATCGGGCGAGGGGGTTTCTCCCTGAACACCAGGCAAAACCTCAACCTGGTTGGGGGAGAGCTCTTGACTCTAATCCAGAAAGAATTTGCAGTCAAACCCAACCAAGTGCCAGCAAGGAAGGAATTCATTAAAGCAAGAGTAAAAGTGAATGACAGCCGAAGTGCAGGCAGCAGAGAGCAAGGAAGAGCAGAGGGAGAAAAGGGAAGTTCATTGAACCACTGCTTGGCATAGGGCAAGTTCCTTGTCAGCTCCTAAAGCCGGGGTCACTAGGCATCCAATGTCTGCAGATGCAGGAATTATATCGCTACCAACCCAGAATTTGGGAGAGCGTAGAGCACTGGAAGGAGTGAGTTTATGTTCTGAGAACTTCCACTTTCCTGCTGGTTGGAAATAAATCAGGGAGAGAGAGAAAGGATTGTGTTAAGACTAGAAAGCTGAATTAAATAGCAAAGTGACAAAGACATTCTCCATTGGAGGTGGAAGTTGGTGAGTTCCTTATCATGAAAAACAATTCAGAGACAAGGGCAATAGGCTTATGCAGCAAGAAAGTTTATTTGATAAGACAGTACACACTCAGATGGGAATGCAGGCAACCTCAGAGAGGAGGTGTGCTTAAGGGTTTAGGGTTTGGGGTTTTATAGGGCCTTTTAGGTAGAGGTTGGCATAAGGCATGGTGTATCCAGGTGATTAATAATTTCTCTGAGGAGGGAAAAATGATGGAGGAGTAGGAAGGCAAGGCAGAAACCTCCTCCCACACACACACCAAGGAAGCAACTACAGCAAATACAATTAACCCTGAAAACAACCTGAAGACTGTAGAACAGACCACCTACATCCAGTGAAGAAGAGAAGTCCACACAGAGAAGGGTAAGGTGGCAGAGCCATGATCAGTCAGGACCCCATCCCTTCCCCCACCCCAGCCCACAAACGGAGGAAGAGGACTAGAGCAGGGAGGAGATAAACACTTAGGAACTCCGTGCACCTGGCCCTGGAAATCTTCTTTGGGACATAAGTCCACATCGCGCTGGGTTTTGGTGATTAATAGAGCTGGACACCAAGGAGAGCTGGAGCCCTCTGGGAGGATGAGACTCCTCTGCTTGCCGAGGACAGGCACACTCCACCAGTCCTGCTGAAATCCAAAACAAAGGCAGCAGTTTGAAAGATCTGCTAGCAGTGGGAAGGGTTCCAGAGGGCCAAGGGCTGGGAGGAGCTCTCTCTCTTCAGAAGAAAGGGCAGGTGGCTGACACTTCCCCAGCCCTCCCTCAGCCCAACAGTTTGGACATTCATGGGGGCCCCAAACACTCCATCCCCCTTGTTGGTGGCTCAGCCTGCAGATGCTGCCTTGCACACCCACTTGCCTGGCCTTCTCAGCCCAACAGCATCAGACTTTGCTGCCTGGCAGGCACAGGGAGGCTTTCATAGCTTTCTCGGCTGTATCTCAGACCAACTGGGGGGTGCCTGCTCCAAGTGCTCCTTCCTCCTCGTGGCAGTGTGCACCTGCCCCAGAGCCTCCTGATTGCCCCCAGCCCATTATCCCAGCAGCACTGCCATCAATGCAGGGCAGGCAGAGGGTAGCCCTGCCCACAATGATCCTAGCAGAAGCACTGCTGCTTGGCTTACAAAGGGTGAGCTGTGCTGAACTGCCATCCTTGGCAAACTGCCGTCCACAGTGAACTGAGACAGACCACTGCCAGTATAAAGAAAGGCAGCCCTACCTATAACCTACCAGTAACTTGGGCTCCACCACAAAGGAGAACCAGGTAGAAAGTAGAGTCTTGAGCTTCTGAGCACCGCAGAATCTCTTCTTCATAAAGCCTTTACTCTCTAGACCAGGAAGCATAGCAGATCTAATACAAAGGAAGAAACAGACACCCTGACAAAATGAGGAGGCAGAGGAGTATGTTCCAAACAAAACTACAGGATAAGATACCAGAAAGAAGGTTAAATGAAGTGGAGATCATCAATATTCTTGATAAAGATTTCAAAGTAACAGTCATAAATATGTTCACTGATCTGTGGGAAAGTATTGATGAATCTTATCCTAACCCTAACCCAACGTCAGCAAAGAGATAAAAGAGTTGAAAAAGAGCCACTCAGACCTTAAGAATACAGGAACTGAAATGAAATATACAATGGAGGGAATGAATAATGGATTGCGGCAAGCAGAGGAGATAATGAGATGGAAATTAGAGAACAGGAAAATGATGACACTGAGGAACAGAGAGAAAAAAGGATCTCTAAAAATCAGAGGATGCTAAGAGATGACTCCAAATGAACCAATATTTTTATATTAAGGGTACCAGAAGGAGAAGAGAGAGACAAAGGGATAGAAAGTCTCTTTGAGGAAATAATTGTTGAAAACTTCCTCAATATGAGGAAGGAAATAGACACCCAAATCATGGAAGCTCAGAGAGCCCCTAACAAAAGGAACCCCAAAAAGACAACACAAAGACATATAATAATTAAAATGACAAAGTTTAAAGATAAGGTGAGGGTACTGAAAGCAGCCATAGAAAAAAGATTACTTATAGGGAAACCCCATCAGGCTATCACAGATTTCTCAGCAGAAACTTTACAGGCCAGAAGAGAGTGGCATGAAATATTTATGGTATTGAAACAGAAGGACCTTCAACCAATAATCCTCTACCAAGCAAGATTATCATTGAAATTTGAAGGTGAGACTAAGCATTTTCCAGATAAATGAAGCCTGAAGAAATTTATAACTACTAAACTGGCATTACAGTATATGTTAAAGAGACCTCTGTAGATGGAAATGTTCTTAAGCCTACATAGTTTTCACTAGTGAAAATAAACACACACTCAAGGTAGTAGAACAATTACTTATCAAGCAAGTATGGAACAAAACAAAACAAAGCAAAAGTAGTAAAACCAACTATACACAAAATCACTCATGGGATACACAAAAAATACAGACTATGACACCTCATATATAAAGTGTGGAGGAGGAAGAAGAATAAAAAAGTACTTTTACATTGTGTTTGAAATAGAGCCATCATCAACTTAATATAGATGGTTATATAGTTAGGAAACTATCCATGAACCTTATGGTAACCACAAGCCTAAAGCCTATAATAGATAAACAAAAAAATTTTTAAAATAAATCTAATCACAACACTAAAGAAAACCATAAAATAACAAGAGAAGCGTATAAGAGAGGAAGAAAGGAACAGAGAGGAACTACAAAAACAACCAGAATATAATTAACAAAATGGCTGTAAGTATATACCTATCAATAATTACCTTAAATGTAAATGGACTGAATGCACCAATCTCTAGGGTGCATGAATGGATAAAAGTGGCAGAATGGATAAGGTGACAGAATGGATAAAGAAATAATACTCATCTATATGCTGCCTGCAAGAGACTCATTTCAGACTGAAAATGAAGGGATGGAAGAAGATATTTCATGCAAATAATAGGGAGAAAAAAACAGGAATAGCAGTACTTATTTAGACTTTAAAATAGACTTTAAAACAAAGAAAGTAACAAGAGACAAAGAAGGACATTACATAATGATAAAGGGGTCAGTCCAACAGGAGGATATAACTATTATAAATATCTATGCTCCCAATATAGGAGCACCTAAATATATAAAACAAATACTAACAGAATTAAAGGGGTGAAATAAACTGCAACTTGTTCATATTAGGGAACTTTAACACCCCACTTACATCAGTGGACAAATTAAACAGACAGAAAATAAATAAGGAAATAGAGGCACTGAACAACACATTAGATCATATGGACTTAACAGATATCTACTGAATATTCCACTCGAAATCACCTGTGTTCTGAAAACTATAAGACACTGATGAGGGAAATTAAAGTAGACACAAATAAATGGAAATTTATCCCATGCTTATGGATGGGAAAAATTAATATTGTCAAAATGGTCACCCTGCCCAACGCAATTTCTAGATTCAGTGCAATCCCTATCAAAATACCAATGGCATTTTTCAATTAACTAGAGCAAATAATCCTAAAATTCATATGGAACAACAAAAGACCCTGAATAGCCAAAGAAATCTTGAGAAAGAAGAACAAAGCTGGGGGATTATGCTCCCAGACCACAAGCTATACTACAAAGCTACAGTATCCCAAACAGTATGCTACTGGCACAAGAACAGATCCATAGACAATGGAACAGCATAGAGAGCCCAGATATAAACCCATGCATATATGGCCAATTAATACATGATGAAACCATGAATATACGATGGGGAAAAGACAATGTCTTCAACAACCAGTGTTGGGAAAACTGGACAGCTACGTGGAAGAGAATGAAAATGGATTACTGTCTAACCCCATACACAAAGTAAACTCTAAATGGATTAAAGGCCTGAATGTAAGACATGAAACCATAAAACTCTTAAGAAACCACAGGCAAAAATCTCTTGAACATTAGCATGAGCAATTTTTTCCTGTATATATCTCCTCAGGCAAGGGAAACAAAATAAAACATGGACAAGTGGGTATGCATCAAACTAAAAAGCTTCTGTACAGCAAAGGACACCATCAGCAGAACAAAGAGGCAACCTACAGTATGGGAGAACATATTGTAAACTATTTATCTGATAAGAGCTTAATATCCAAAATATATAAAGAATTCATTTGTCTCAAAACCAAAAAAAAAACTCCAAATAACCCAATTAATAAATGGGCAGAGGACCTAAACAGACATTTATCCAAAGAATAAATACAGATAGCACATGAAATGATGCTCCACATCACTAATCATCAGGGAAATGCAAATCAAAACCACAATGAGTATCACCTCACATCAGCTTGAATGTCCACTATCCAAAAGACAAGAAATAACAAGTGTTGGCAAGAATGTGGTAAAAAGGGGACCCTCCTACACTGTTGGTGGGAATGTCAATTGCTGCAGGCACTGTGGAAAGCAGTATGGAGGTTCCTCAAGAAACTAAAAATAGAAATACCATTTGACACAGTAATTCCTCCTCTAGGGATTTACCCAAAGAAAACAAAATGCCTGATTCAAAGAGATATATGCATCCCTTTCCTTATTGCTGCATTATTTACAATAGCCAAGACATGAAATCAACCAAAGTGCCCATCAATAGATGAATGGATAAAGAAGAGATGGTACATATACACAATGGAATACTATTCAGCCATAAAAAGGAAAGAAATCCTGCTATTTGCAACAACATGGATGGACTCAGAGGGTATTATGGTATGTGAAATAAGCCAGGCGGAGAAAGACAAATACCACAGGATTTCACTTATATGTGGAATCTGAAAACAAAACAAAACAAAATGAACAAAATAGCAGTAGACTCAGACACTGAGAAGTGACTGGTGGTTACCATGGGAGAGGGGTTGGGGTGGATGCAGAGGGTAAGGGGGATAAAGGGGCACAAAAATCCTCAATCATAACATAAGTTGGTCACAGGGATGGTAGTACAGCATGGAGAATACAGCCAATGATTCTGTAACATCTTCCTATGTTCACCGATAGTAACTGCACTCATTGGGGTGAGGATTTAATAATATGGGGAACTGTTGAACCACTGTGTTGTATACTTGAAAACAATATAAGATTCTACATCAATGATATGTCAGTAAAAAAAAAAATACCTGTAGAATACTTAAGGAATTAAAGATTTTGAAGGGAAAAACTTAAGTCCCTCAATGTAAAATTTAAAAAATTCCTTTGAAGTTTTGCCTTAAGAATAGGATTTTTTAGGTGACTGGGTTGATCTGAATGTGGGCATTCTTTACCCATGTAGGTTCATTTATAATCTGGAGGTCTGTCTCTCGTCCTGTTCACAGTTATTTAACTGATTAAGGGGCTGGAAGAAGAGGAAGAACAGCATAAAAAATATTCAGTTAAAGAATAAGCTGAGCCTTTTTCACAGGCTAAAGAGATTCTACAATGGCACGAACCCTTTCCTGTTACCTTGCTCTGTCTCAGTGGCGCCAGATACCAGTTTAGACTTTGCTTCTGACTTACTGTATCTATTCTCTCTTTGGGCCTTTGCCATCCTCTGTGAAATGGTGTGGGAGACGGATCTATTATTTTCTAAGATCCATGTCATCTTTAACATAAAATTTAACGCTTAAAATGGTATTTGAAAAGGGTATGCATATACTCCCTTTATTAGGTCAAAACACGGCAGAGTTCATCTTGGACAACTGAAAGGGCGAGGAGTTGTGAGGCTACTGCGGTCTCGGCCTTATTCCCGTCGGCCTGTTCGCGGTGCGCAGATGAGGCTGTGTTCTGTCTCCTTCCCACTGAGGTTCCTGCATCTTCCTCCCACCCCCTCCCCTGCAACCCCCCAGCCAATGGCTGCCCTGGGCTCCCTGCAGATGTTTCCAGTTTGCAGACTGCATGGAGTTCACGGTGATCATTTGTTCCATTTGCTCAGAAACAACAGCCAGCATTATTGGCAGGAAATGGAGAGGGTGCCAACTCCAGAATAACACAAAAAGCCCTAGTCATGGGCACTGGGCGGGGGTGGGAGTGGGGGAGGGGAGGCGCACGGGCAGCGCGGTCTTGCTGTGACCTAGAGTTCTGTTGCCCCAGCTGAAGTCATGGTCACCGAAGCAAGGTCTAGCCTCCTCTGGGAATGAAGGCAGGCCCGTTGACTCATCTAGGAGAGATGAGCGCCAGCACGAGGACCGACTGAGATGCTATCTTGGAGGGATAGGAGCCTGGCTTCTCAGCCCAGCCCTGTGGCTAGACCTTGACCTAGAACAAATTCTATTTCTTTGTTCTTTCAAAATCAGGAAGGATTCCAGGGCTAATGAAAGATTAGATGATGTTTGGTGTTTAAGGTTGAGAGCTAATACAAATAAATGTAATGCAAATTAAATTATGGACTTCGTGTGCCTGCGGATGTTTGCTAAGCAGCTGTTTTGGCAGGAGTTGGCTGTGAAATTCAGCAACCTCCACACCCCGCACAGGAGGGGACCACTTCTTAGTAGTGAATAGTGCCTAGTGCTCTGCCAGGCCCTCCAGAATGAATGACACACAAGAAATGGAAACTGTGATTACTGCTCAGGATAATCCGGCTCTGGAGACCTGTGCTGGGAGCGCTTCTTCTGCAGCAAGCTGGGGGACTCAGCGGCTCACAGGGGCTGGCGACTGGGTAGGCTGAGAGTCTGGAGCTGAACACCATCAGGTCTGAGGCTGCCTTTGCCAAGCCTCACAAAGAAGTCATGGGTGGCACCGCCAGTGAGCCCACCCAGCGGGCCTGCTTCTGCTTCCCTGGGTGGTGGCTGTTATCCCCAGGGCGACAAACCACTCAGAACGGAGTAAGCAAGATGCTTCTTGGCAAGTGTGGAGAAGGGAGAGGAAATGCCTCCCGGAAATCTCCTTTGGGCCCTTCCCATTTCTGCAGCAAGGAGCCCTGTCGGGATTTGGAGCAGGGACAGAGCCCCTCAGAGGAGACACTGAGCCCATGAGCCATGAAGAAACAAGACCTGGGAGTGCATCCCTATGTATTCCCAAACATATGGGTTCCTAACCATTTCGGGGAAGAAACCGGCTGCTTCTCCAGGTTTGACCTTGAACTGACCCTCTGGGCATCAGTTTCCTCGGGTGCCCCATCCTGGGACACCACAGGCACTGGTGTCCTACAAACCCCATACTGAACACAGCGATCTGAGTCAGTGAGCCCTGCTACATCGCATGCGGATGGCCAGAGGCGGCTCTCGGTCCTGCAGACAGAGCAATGACAAAACACGTAAGGAAATGAATAAACTAGTTCTGCCGAGTTCTCAAAGGGCTGACACAGGAAATAGAGTGAGAGGATGGAGGTGCATCTGTGAGTGTAAATGAGCGTGCGTGTGTCAGAGGGCACCATTTTAGATGTACCACAGATGTTGATGCTGGGGTTCTTGTTTGCAGAGTCGAAGAATAAACTTAGCAAACACTCAAGGTGGGAGAACCAGGGAGAGGCTTTTATTTACAGATAAAGTGAGAGGACAAAGTCCTGGCTCATGCCAGGAGGGGACAAGAGAGCCCCCAGATGTGCGTTGTTTAGGGGTTTTATAGGCAGTTGAGGATTTTCGGGAATGTGATAAAGGGTTTAGGGGTGTGGACTTGTTAAGTGGCCTTAGAATGTTCAACCTTGATGAGACAGTAAGTCCCTTTTCTTATCAGCCCTCCAGGTAATTCTGCAAAATTAACATTTTAAAAGGCAACCTAAAATGGAATCTTTCTTGCTTTTACTATGTTGTTTATGGCTGGGCTTACTTGCCATTATTAATTGCCCAGGTTGCAAATCACCTGATCAGGTCTGAAGGCGATAGGCCTGGGCCTTTTAGCATGCTAAAGTGAATCTTACACATGATTACAAATGATTAGCATAATAAAAACATGAACTATGATACTTCCCTTTATCTGGGGAATATTAACTGATCTCACTGAAGAATGACTTTAGAGCTTAATGTTTAGTGCGGAATTTTGGTCGGGGGTTTCCTTGCAGAGAGTTACATTGCTATGACTCTGATTATCCTGCCTTCCTCTATCTAAGCGCACGGTCCCTGTCTCAGTGTGAGCAACGAGATGGGCTGTTGCCTGTAAAGATACTGAGATGACAAATGCTAATACAACTATTGGACATTCCTTCCAAGATTCCCTTTGTCTAGACCCAAACTAGCCACATGCTGTTTTCTATCTGCAATGACCTGCAATGGAAGTTAGGTGCGAAAAACTATTTTTGTTGAGGAAGAGTTCTTCCTATATTCCCCCTGACTCCTCACTGGATATAGTGAGGGTGGTCAGCTTTCTTGCCAGGGGAGAAGGCAGACCTAAGAGGAATACGTGAGAATGAGAATTCATTGCAGAGGCCAGGAGGAGGTGAACCTAGGTCCCCTAGGTGCCAAGTACTATTTTAGGCTTTTGTGACTCTGGGAGAAGAGGAATGGAAGAGCTGTAAAGATGAATAAGGCATGATTTCTTTTGCAGTGTACTTAAAGGGTTTGCTAGCTAGTGGGAGTTTGCTAGCTAGTGGAAAGAGCAGTCATGTAAATAACTACACAATAATACAGTAAGGACTCAAATAGAGGACTATGTAAGCTAATGTGGGAGTACAGAGGAAGAAGCTATTAACCCAGCCTGGTAGTAACTTCAATCCCTGGTGGAAGTATGTGGGATGCACATAACTAAAAATAAATTCTCCCTGGGGGAACCATAATATTATGCCCTATATGGCACCATTCCCAAGGGAACGTTTACTAGCTATTGCTGGATATTGATGCTTCAAGTGTGGGATTGAGAGCTTTTCCTAAAGGGCTCACTTAACCCCAGAGGGCATTTTCAGTCTCATCATTTTTCTCTTTTGCCCAAACTGGTAATCTGAAATATGACTGTGGGTCACTTGTGGAGGAAAAAATCCTTACCCCCAAAGTCATGGGGCAACTAACAAGAATCTTTGTATAACAGTCTGGAAAAACTAACCTGCAGCTATGCCTCCAAAAGAAGCATGAATGTTCCTTCTAATATTACTTCTATATACTTATTATTTATACCTTGCCTCCTCCCCAAAAGGATGGGAAGCCACTTGTAGTGAAAGAGCGCAGGGCATGGTAGGCTCACTACCACCCCAGGAACCAAAGTACGACGTGGGGCCTTTGGATACCCTGCACAGCCCAAGAAAAGCATGATTACTGGGACAGAACACCAGTTCCTAGGCTCCGGGCTGCCCAGGCAACATTGAACTGTACAAAGCTCTCTCACTGAGCAGTTTAACAGACTAGTTTGGTAAGAAAAGCAGCCTCTCTTCTAGCCCTAGAGTCCCCAGAGAAATTTGCCCTAAGAAACTTGCTAGAAGGAACATAGCAGCAGTCTCTTCAGTCATGATGAAGTGACTGACACCTACTTCATGACAGCTTTCTATATTTGCCTTTACTAGAGAGCAGGGAGAATGAGGTTATCTGGGAAGGCATTTCGGTAGGGAAGTAAAGTATGGTTTCCTGATGTCCTCTGATCAGGGACTGGGTGCAGGAGCAGCGCATGGAGAATGTAGAGGAGAGAAGGCTGGACTGTCCACTGGTCCCAAATAATGACCCTCTTAGCTAGCTGAGTTTGACAGGAGGTGGAAAGCAGACAATTGCCACGGTAACACAGGCCCCCAGTAGCTGGCCCAGCCTATGAAACGAGCTTTACCCACTGGGATACTGAAGACATTCTGTTGGAGATGGTATTGGGTTTTGGCATAATTGATGTTCTCATGTGGTTCCTGGGAAGAGACAGGGCTTTGAAGCCAAGCTAGACTTGGGTTTGGGCCCCAGCTCTGCCATTTACTGGCTGTGTGGACCAGAGCGAGTCACTCAACAGGCACCAAGCGCTAGTTCCTCATCTGTGAAATGGATCTAATAATGCTTACTTGCAAGGTTGCTGTAGAATTGAAATGGCGTGTGTAAGACACCTGGCAAAGCCCCTGACATCGTCTCAAAGGCAGAGCTCCTGATAACAAAGATGAAAGGCCTTGTGCAGGTGAGGAAGACACCTGTCATCAAAACCGGGAGGTTACTTACCTCTCGCGCGGCGGGAGGGTTTGCCCCGAAGCGGTCAGCACTGCCGTCCTGTAGGTAGAAGGTGAACGGAAGGAGGCGAGGAGGTGGCCCTGCTGTAAACATCCAGGATCGGCCTGCAGGTGTTTAGATAAAGGGCATGGAGGAGGACATCAGCATCTGCAATCAGGGCCTGAGGCCCGACCCCTGGGGACTGGGGACACACACCAGGTGTGGGTGGTTAGCAGCCTGGGGCTGTGGTGAAGAGAAGCGGGCCTGCCTTCGTGGGGTCCTAAGGACAGGACGCTCTCCAGCAAAGGCCAGTTGACCAGAGAAGGGAGAGGATGGGTCAGAGACTAGCGGTGCTGGGGAGACACTGGTGACGCAGGTGTGGTAGGGAGCTAAACACCGCAGTGGGGCTTCACACCGGCCAGCCCTCCGCTCCTCCGTCCTCCCCTAAGGGGAGGAGGCTCCCGTCCTCACACCGCCTCTTCCCACTTGGACAACCTTCAGCAGATTTCTGCCTCACTTTCTTCTGCTGAGAGACAATACCTGCCTTGAGGGGTTGATGTGCTCAAATTTAGTGAGGTGGGGGTGTGAGGAACTTTGAGCTCTATAAAGAAACACACGAACATTGTTTTATTGGAGCACTCACAGGTTCTAAAGGAGATGCTTCTCCTCAACCTCGCTGAGTCAAGATATTTGAACCTGGTACTGCCCACGAATATTCTCTGAGACCAGGATGCATTTAGGCAGTTGGCAATCTGTCCTTGCCTCCCTTACCCTTAACTCTCGTTTCTCTCATCTGGGTGATCTGAGGTCGCTGGCAAAGCAGTTCTGGAAGCGTGTGCCGTTAAGTTCTGAACCTTGCTTTTTCTACCTCAGCTTGTGTCCTGAGCTGCAGTGAGTATGTGCTGCCCCCTGGTGGTCACTGCTGAGCAGTCCAGCAGCGGACACTTGAAGCAGACGCTGGGCAGCTTGGACCCTCTGAGACTTAAGTAGTTCCAACATCTCCTAACTTTTAGAGTTAGCTCGACCCTTCTCTGGATTCCCCACTAGGGCCTGGAGGTCTGGCATACTCTGCGTGAGTGGGGGTCTGCTGGGTGGCGTGTGGGTGCCCCAAGCAGTTCCCATTTGCTGGGCAGTATTTCCTTTTGCTCATAGTGAAGAAAACTTGATGTCTCCTTCCCGCCTAGCACTTGCTCTGAGTCCCCTGAACTCACACTACAGACTTAGGGAGTCCCTGGCTCCCTGGCCACAGCCGGAGTGTTCAAGCCCCCCGGGCCCTAGTAAGAAGCACTCTACAGACAGATCAGCCCCTGGAGGAAGCCTTCTTAATGGCCCAGACTCCTCCCTCCAGGTTGACAGAGCGGCAGAGAAGGACGGGTGCCAGGAGAGGGGGAGTAAAAGCAGACCATCGTCCTGGAGTGACTCTGAGATCTTTCTTCTAAACCTCTGCTATCGGCTAGCAAGCATAAAGCTCGGTAAAAATATAAGGCTTTGGGGAAGTGGCAAAGGGGCCAAGAGGAAGTGAACAAACTTCTGCGCAACTGTGCAGGCTGCATCGAGTCAGCGGGGGGGCCGGCTGCAGGCAGAAGCCGCCACCTGCCGCCTGCCCGACACCCTGTCTCAGCAGCTCCCTAGACCAGTTCGAAGGCTCTGGAGGTGCGATCCCTCCATACCTGCTCACACTACATGTGGCTGTTTTTGCAAGCTGGTTGCTGGGGTTTCCTTGGCTTTTCTGCGGAGCTGCAAAGGAGCAGATGAACCACGTCTCTGGTCAGCCTCTCACAATGTTAACCAGAATACTAAAGACAAGGTTGAGCTGTGTTCAGCAGCCCCAGCCCAAGGAGGCTCCAGGCCAGGGTTTGGGACAGGTTAGGTCTTTCCCCAGGACTCCAGTTGCTTTTCCTGTGATTCAGGTGGATGGTTCTTCCCAGATCCTTGCTTCCTCCATGGAGTTCAGATTCTTTTAATAGAACCGAAACAGACATGGCCTTTCTTTTAATGGGGAAATTCTTTGAGCCATGTCTCAACTATAATTTATTTTCTTATTAAAAAAATGTTTTTGGCACCGTGGTCCAATAAAAGGCTTTCTTTCTGGCCCAGAACTCCCCTTGGGACCCCAGCCCCTCCAGGTCCTCCCAACTCAGAGAAGGTGCTGGACTTTTATTGTACCTGTGTTCTCTTCCCATAGTCTTGGTTGTCACTCTTTTCCAGTGTGAAGTTAGAACCTCCTATTGATGATATGGCGACATCAGATCCAGGGATGCCTTAGACTTGTGAAAGCTTCGTCCACTTGCTCATTTATTTAGCAAACACTGTGGTGTGGAACCTGGGCTCTGAAGCCAGGAGCCTGGGTTAGAATGCCGGCTCTGCCATGTCCTAGCTGGACAACCCTGAGCAAGTTACTGAACCCTTCTGAGCCTCGGTTTACTCCGAGGAATGGTAGTATCTATTTCACCAGAGACCACCGAGTGAGACCATTTAAGTAAAAATGCTCAACGCGGTAGCTGATATAACAGAAAGTCTCTTAGCAGGTCCTAGTTGATGGATTGGTATTATATATCCAGTTCCAAGTTTATGCCCCCTGGTTTACTTATTCATTTATCAAAAATATACTGAGTACTTACTATCTGCCAGGCATTGTGACTGGGGCTAGAAATGCAGAAATAAAAAGTGGAGGTCCCTGTCTTTCAGAAGCTTACAGAGTAACAGGGGAGGGGTGGTATCTAAACACAGCACAGGGTGGAGGGGGCTGTCTGGGAAGTGTTCCTCAAGACCCCCTTTGGGAACCGTCTTGAAGGAAAAGTGCTTGTGTTCCAGGCGGAGACAGGAGAGAAGGGCCTTCCAAACTGGGAGAGAGCATGTGCACCAGGGAGAGGAAGTGAAAGAGCAGGGGTGCTCCGCATGTTTTGGAGGGGGGGGAACAGCCTCCAGGAGGCTGCAGAGGCTGGGAGACCCTTTGCGGAAGGTCTCTCTTCTATGTTATTCCAAGGAGTCTGGACTCGATCCTGAGGGCAACAGGGAGGCTGTGGGGGAGCTCCCGTCTGGGGATGGGCTAGGAGGCTGACGTGGTCAAGGTACTTGACCAAGAGCAGCTGTGCCGTGGTGGGGTCATGGGCTAATGAGGTGGCCGTCCGCATGGGCCTCTTGGGCCTCTTTCCCACACCGCCTTTGGATGTTCAGTCTGGAGTGAAAAGGACACCCAGGGCTTAATCCTAGGTCAACATGCTCAGCAACTGGGAAAGCCGTTCCCGTCACCACTCAAACTGCACTCCCCGCCCTGAGCAGCGATAGACTCTGTCTACTCAGAAAACGTGCAGGAAGGGCTTCCCTTGTTCATGGACAGGACATTCCTGAGGTATGAGCAGAGAATTCTGGAAACAGAATTCCCACGTGGGAAGAGGTGGCTTGATCCATGGCCCCAAACATGTCCCTGCCTCTCCTTTTCCCTGTGGATTATCCTCTCACCGGCTGCCTTGTCCTCATCACACTGCTCTTACCGTGGTGCCTGGACACAAACCCCTCTCCACGGCTTCTCTGACCCACCTGAGATGCTCTGCTTCCAGAAGGACTGACTTGGTTCTAAAGGAGAAGGGAAGCATAAAGATCTAAGAACACACCAGTCAGGTTTCCGGCTCCAGGTGTCATGTCCGTCCCTAAGGATGAGGTTCACTGCCGGTGGGCTGGATCCTTGGCTCACGCACTTTCTCTGGCCTTCTCCACCTTTTCCCTTCCCCACCTCTGGCCCATAATCCCATAAGGGCAGTTGTTTCTTTCTAAATGTGGGAGCTGTTCATTGTCTGACCGGCTGCCAAGCATAGAGCAAATGTCTGTGCTCCTGTCTGCCGAGGACCCATACTCTCTGTCCCCAGCCACCCCAGGTCGAGCTGTGACAGCCCCAGGACTGCCAGACCTTCCAGGAAATGGCTCCTTAGCTGTGTAAGCCCCACAACCAGGCAACATGGCTCATCCCCACACTGCAGGGTCTTTTTCTCTCATGAGGTAATTTGGTGCTACTGGATGGCTGGGGGTCAGTGGTGAGGGGACAGATTCAATGATTGGTTTAGAGTGAGGGCGACGTGTTTTGATAGCATGCAGCCTCCTAGAAATCGCTCTCTGTGACTTCCCTCTCAGAAGCGGAAATAAAGAAAGCAGTTGCAGTAGAAACATTTATGAGAGGCCTCGCTGGAGGCTGGAGAAGCTTCTTAAATTCCCATAGTGCAGGGACATGGGCAGAGCTAACACTGGAAAATGCTGGCATGATGGAAATGCAGTCAGAGAGGGCTGCCCCTTAATGTCTGGGGAGTTTGCTCAGGGAAAAATGGCAAGTCGAGCAGGGGTGAGCAAGGGATTCAGACAGACTGGGGCCAACTTGGGATGTCGTGAAGGATCAGTGGGGGATGTAGGAGCAGACCAACTGCAGAAGACCCTGACAGGTCCGAGCCAGGCTTCTTGCTGGTGTCCCCGTAAGGAGTGTATTAGTAAACATCAGAACAACACTATCATTATCACTGAATTCTATTTTTGGCTGTACATAGATTGTTGCTTAAGGTAAATATCTTAAACACTTCAATTCACTGCTTACATCCAACTATTCCTTCTTGCTGTCTTTCTAAATAATCCTCTTGGAGGGCACTGAGAAGCACCTGAACTCCGTGGACCTCAAATAACAATTGCCTTTGAGTGTCTGGTTCCTAGAAGTTGCAGACCAGGTGAGCAACTTCAGGGAAAGGGGTCTGATTCCCAGACGGATACCTGTCCCTGGGGGTGGGGGTGGGAGGGTCTGCTACCTGGCTACATGCAAGCTGCCCGTCCCCTCGTCCTGTTGTCCTGTTGTTCCTCATATGGGTTGGGTACAGGCTGGCTGCTGCCCTGAGGGCATGTGAGACTTTGGTGGGTCTGCGGGCTGAGAAGGGGAGCTGGGGGGTCAGCAGCTGTGATGCTTACGGGAAGTGCTAAGTATTCTGTTCTTCTAAGCAGGGGATCTTAGTTTGTCCCTTTTGGTTTCTATGCTTGCTGTTATGCACTGTTTTAGTCTGTCCAAGCTGCTATAATGGAAGACCAAAGACTGGGCGACTTATAATTATAACAGTGATTTCTCAGTCCTGGGGGCTAGGACATTCGAGATCAATACGCTGGCCAAGTCCATGTCTGGTGAGAGCGAGCTTCTGGTGGAAGGGGCGAGAGAGCTCTGTGGGGTCTCTCTGATAAGACTACTCCCATTCTTGGGGGCTCTACCCTCAGAACCTGATGACCTCCTAAAGGCCCCACCTCCGAATCCCATCACTTTGAGGATCAGATCTGCACATAGGAATCTGGAGGGGACACAAACATTCAGTCTACAGCAGTCACCAGGAAAGAATGATCCTGGCCAAGGTTAGGGGCTGCCGATAGCCTATTTCCCGCTCTTCCGCTTGCCTCCTTATCACGGGATCTCCCTGCTAAGCTCGCAGAAAGCCCCTGCGTCACATGGCCGGTGCTCCCAGCTCCTTCCCCACCCGGCGCTGCAGCCCTGCCAGGCCTACGTGAATGAATTCTGAGCCTTCTCAGTGCCCCTCGCACTCCCTCCTCCGCTCTTTCTAAACTCTTACTGAACGTTCCTGGTTCTGTGCTTCCTCTTGGCCCATCTCACTTCCTGAAATACCCCTGAAAAGGGCTGCTTATCTCGATGGAGCCTGAGTCGCCCTCCAGGGGCAGGGGAGAGCCGAGGCCTCGAGCTGTCTGTCTGGGGAAGTAAGAGTGGCAGCCCTTTCCGATTCAGCCCACAGAGAGCTCTCCTCCGCGCTTCCCGGAACAGGGCCGGGCTGCCCGAAAGGCGCTGCAACAGCCGTCCTACTGGCTCTTACTAAGGAGAGGGGGTCTCCAAGAGGGCGCCCCCCAGAGAAGAGAACGAACGGGCCTCCTGTGAGTTCAAAGCTGTTACTGCCGCACCGGGACCCTCTGGCAAGATGTCCGGCAAGAGCTAGGCTCACCGGCCCACACGGACCTTGTCGGCACCCGTGGGAAGGCGAGATGACTGCCGACAGCACTGCCCTGTCGTCGGCCAGCATCGCCTACATCACCGTGGAGGTGCTCATCGGCCTCTGCGCCATCGTGGGCAATGTGCTGGTCATCTGGGTGGTCAAGCTGAACCCCAGCCTGCAGACCACCACCTTCTACTTCATCGTCTCGCTGGCCCTGGCCGACATCGCCGTGGGGGTGCTGGTCATGCCTTTGGCCGTGGTGGTCAGCCTCGGCATCACGATCCACTTCTACAGCTGCCTTTTCATGACGTGCCTGCTGCTGATCTTCACGCATGCCTCCATCATGTCCTTGCTGGCCATCGCGGTGGACCGATACCTGCGGGTCAAGCTCACGGTCAGGTAACCTGCTGGCCGGGGGTAGGGGGCGGCGGCACAGGCGGTTGGGAAACGGGGCTACAAAGTTCAGATCCCAGAGTGAAAACAAATCCAGATTGGCTTCTGAACTTGCAAGAAGGCTCTGCATTTCCTTTCACCCCTTGGTGTGTGATGGGTTTGACGATGATGAGCTGAGACTAGGAGGACCGCTCCGATCCCCCCGCCGCTGATGAGGGGAGGGTGCGCTCGGTCCCCCCGGGGAGCTGGCCGTGATGAGAGCGGGATGGGCCTTGAATTAGTCAGAAATGATCTTCAGTTTTAGAAATGACAAGAAACCTACGAGATAAGATAAGGAGCAGGCAGAAAAGAATAAGAGGAGATAAACAGATGGTTCTGCCCTTCGCAAATGTAGGCTATTTTCAAGTTATTTTAGC
This sequence comes from Phataginus tricuspis, assembly GCA_029783875.1. Taxonomy (NCBI): domain Eukaryota; kingdom Metazoa; phylum Chordata; class Mammalia; order Pholidota; family Manidae; genus Phataginus; species Phataginus tricuspis. The sequence goes on from JAQQAC010012408.1 coordinate 13,816,633, forward strand.
TTCACTTCCTCTCCCATGTCGAGAAAGGGCCCACAAAAGTTCTCCATCACGCAGTGTGGTAACAGCCTTTCGTGGGACCAGGTGAACAGAACAGACTGCCGGGTGGAGAAACCTGATTCCCCAGGTGTCCTGCAGAGCGATCAGCTCACGCTTCTCCCCTTTCCTCTTGGGGAGCGGGCACAGACGAGCTTTGATATAAATAAGTCCGGGTTCAAGTCCCAGATGTTGCATCTGGTCTTGGGCAAGTTACTTAACTTTCTCTGCTTCAATTCCTTATCTTACTGTGGTGGTTAAGATACTCTGAACTCAGACTTACCTCATTTCCATTTTAGTTTGTACATGTTCCATTTTAGTCTATACATGTGACGGCTTCATTTTTTTCACCCATGAATTGGGGATAACAATCGCATCTTCCTCATACAATTAAATGAGTTAACACATGTAAAGCTCTTAGAAAAATGCCTGGCATACAGTCTGTGCTCAAAAAGTGGTAGCTATAACTGCTACTCTCTTCACTGTTGCCATCAATGTGATGGAGATTCTCGTAAAAATCTCTCCCATTTATTGTGAGATTTAATTGAGATAAAATCTCTGGAGTAACTTAATAAAATCAGTTTCCTCCCTGCAGTCTGTGTAGAGGAAGGGATGGTTGGAGGAGAAATGGCAACTCTGGTTAGATGAGGCTTTTAAGGTCCTGGCAGCACTTTCACACAACCTTCCCCACTCCATGGACTCACTTAATATAGACACCATGGGTGGGTACCTGTGCAGATAGAGAAGTGGGGGGTTGGCACAGGTGAAGGGGACCGGTGGGGGAGGTGGTATAACTTATGGGCATTAGCACACCAGCCACACGAATCAGTGCAGAGCATAGCAGGCAAACATGCTTGGAGGAGGTCACTACCTGGAGAGAAGTACTTGGAGGTCACTGCCCAGAGACTTAGATAAATCTTACCTCCCAGGAACTGAAGAATTCTTGGTCAGGAAATGGAGCTGCAAAAGGGGTGTGCAAGCACCTGACCCCAGGCAACACATTCCCAATCAATTCTAGATTGTGTATCTTTAGAAAAGTCCCCAGAGACTTCTGCTGGGTTTTTCTCTAATCACTGTCTGCTCATCTTGTCTTCATATCTGGAAGAGGTTTGCGAAAACTGCCATTGCATACCAACGCTCTCCAGCTCCACGTCCCTCTACCTTCTAGCAATTCCTACCGTGAGCTTAACCCATCCTCTTCCATTCACACAGATACAGGAGAATCACCACTCAAAGAAGAATATGGTTGGCCCTGGGCCTTTGCTGGCTGGTGTCATTCTTGGTGGGACTGACCCCCATGTTTGGCTGGAACATGAAACTGACCTCAGAGTCCCAAAGAAATGTCACCTTTCTTAAATGCCAATTCCGTTCTGTCATGAGGATGGACTACATGGTCTACTTCAGCTTCTTCACCTGGATTTTTATCCCCCTGCTTGTCATGTGTGCCATTTATCTTGACATCTTCTATGTCATTCGGAACAAACTCAATCAGAACTTTTCTAGCTCCAAGGAGACAGGTGCATTTTATGGACGGGAATTCAAAACAGCGAAGTCTCTGTTTCTGGTTCTCTTCCTGTTTGCGTTGTCCTGGCTACCTTTATCCATCACCAATTGCATTATCTACTTTAATGGTGAGGTCCCACAAGTGATGCTGTACTTGGGCATCCTGCTGTCCCATGCTAACTCCATGATGAACCCTATCGTCTATGCTTGTAAAATAAAGAAGTTCAAGGAAACCTATCTTTTGATCCTCAAAGCCTGTATGTTCTGCCAGCCTTCTGATTCTTTGGACCCAAGCACTGAAAAGAATTCTGAGTTGTTACCATGGAAGATGACTCTCCATCCCACTGGCCTTCAGTTACAGCATCAATAAACACTTGAGGGCCTATCCACTCAGGCCAAGGGCTTTCACATCAAGGGATTCCTTCCACTGATGCACGGAGCCTTTGGCTGCCTGCCTCCAACTCTACCTCCTCTACTCTCCTCTTCCCCCGATTTGACTTCTTTTTCTTGTATTTCTCCTCGAATTCAATTTTCTGGATGTCTATTGAGGACAATGCTCTATCATTATTACTACCTGTGTTCCTCCTTCCCAGAGAGGAGAAGTCACGGAGTCTGAAGAATGCCTCATTCACTTACTGACAAAAGGCTTCCATTGGGCTGGACATGCACATGATGGTGACTCAGTTCCACTCTCCTGTGGAACTAAGCAAAGGGCCCAGCTCTTCAGCCCTGCTTGGGAGTTCGTGGGAACAGAAGGAGTGAACTGAGTTTAATGGGAACTTAAACTGCTGAATTCACCTGTAAATGTATTTGAGTAAATAAAGGATGATAGCTAACTGTTGTTCAGCTCTTTGCTGAGGGCCAGGGTCACTTGGGGCTTGAGGAAACGGCTGGCTGCTCTTGGCACTCAGCCTGCTTGCTACCTGGAGCCCCTGTGGCATGTTCACTTTGCAAATTCTGGGCCCCTCATCCCTTGTCCCAGAACACCCCGCTCCTTTTTCCTGGGCTGATCAGAGCATTCGTCAATTTCCTGAACCATTCATTGGCTGCTAGAGAAGGCATGATTCTCTCTCTAGAGCTGAGTCCTAATCAGCTCCTGCGGTTTTCACTTTAATAGGTGTAGTTGGGGTGAGGCAAAAAAGAGACACTGTATGGCTATTTATTATTTGGTGAGCACTTTCTATGCACTAGGCACTTTGCATACTTTACCTCTTTTGGTCCTAACCATCTCTGAGGTAGGTACCATAGCATTATTGTCATCTCCATTTTGCAGAAGAAAAAAAATGAGGCACAGAGAGTCTAAGTAACCTGTCTACAGTCAAACAATTGACAGGTCGTGGAACCAGGATTTAAACCCAGCCCCGCCTTATGGGAGAACCCAAACCTCTCACCACCTAGCCTCAGACGTGAAGAGAGAATTGTAACTTCTCCAAAGTCCAAACTCTCAAGTTCACTTAATGTACAATTAGCAGATATATGAGTGCCAACTATTATATGTATACCTGAGGCCTGCTGGGATGTTTTTGTTTTTCTGTCTTAGCTTCAGTTTTTGATGTCTCATTCATCAGGCAGGGATAGAGGTCTAGTCACATCATTCAAGCACTGAGTGTGGCTCTGGGGATTCAAGGTGCATTTCTGGCTCAGTCTGTCCAAATGTGTGGCTGTGCACTCTCACTCCCAGGACGATAAATATATGAACTTGACAAGAGCAGCAAGATGATGATTTCAACTAAACCATGTCAAAGAGGGTAAGTGTACTGAAAATGTTTTTTCTTAATTCTTAGCCAGTCCTAAAAGTTTACCCTGACCCCAGTCGTAAGCCAGAGCCTAATAACCATATTTATGAAACAAGGGTTTCTTCTGCTGTCATCCCAGGAAGAATCAACACTATCTGGGAAGTTTAAGAACTTGCATGTACCTTCTTACAAATGCCAACCTGAGCTGGTCACCCTGCCTGCTCACAGTCACATCGTAAAGGCAGACGACCACAGTGCAACTCCACCATGACTGCAGGAGGTCACTTGGTCCTGACAATCTCCCCTTCAACATTTTAGGAGCTCTTTTTTCTTTAAAAATCCAAGCCCCTGATTAATTTTGGAGTTTAGTTGCAACACCCCTCCAGGACTAGGGCCTGGGTTTACTCTGGGGTTTCTGGTGACCCTGGTGCATTGTTGTGCCCATGAACCCCCTTCACCCAGTTAGGGGCTTGAGGGATATGCAGGTTAGATGTCGGTCCCACAGTAATCTGCTCACATTGCCTGATTTACAAACAATCTCTAAGCTAGTCGCTATAGCAACACTTATTGGAAACTTGATTTAAACTTCCTTCAAAACAAAACCAGGAAACTTGATTTAAACTTCCTTTTGGAAACCTGATTTAAACTCCCTTCAAGACAACACAGCAGTGTGTCCTGGGTCATGTCATCAGACACGCTGTAGCTCCTGACTTCCAGAAAAACCTTTTTCTCTTTTCTCCCTTTTTCCTCCAGTTTGCCCTTCTCTTCCTTTTTCTGTCTGGTGGCCATTGCTTAGCAAATCCACTGAGAGTTTACAGGGGGTTGTATATATGTATCTTTTCTGTCAAATGGGAATTTCCTGACCTAGAGTGTTCCACAAGCCAAGAAAAAGCCCTTAAAGCGAAAATGTCTTTTGGAGTGGCCTCCAAAAAATGAACCAAGAATTACTGGCGAGGAGCTTGAGTAGAAGTGGTAAGCTCCCCCTGGTTTCAGGTTAGAGATGAGTGCCACGAGAGTCTCCCCAGTCTATCTCCTGGCTGACTCCCTTCAGCTGAACACTAAAGGGTTGCTTTTATTCTAAAGAAATAAGGTGAAAAGACCACTCAGACAGGAGCGAGGTTTCTTCCTCCTCCTCCACATGAATTAGCTGAAACAAAGGTAGATGTTGAATAGCTGGATTTTTTTTTTTTTTACCCAGTTTTTATCAAGGCAGCTCTGGAAATAAGTAAAGACCACATGAGGAGGAGCAAGGGCTATTTATTCTTCACTTAAAATAGCAAGGGAGTCAACCGCTGTCACCTGCCTTTTGGCAGAGACACAAAAGCAGGCAGAGGAGTGGGAAAGCCTAATAGTAGAAAAAAGGGAGGCTTCCTGATTGTGCCCTGCTTGGAGGCTGCTGGCCTGGGGAAGTTGCCAGCGGGCCACTAGACGTGGACATCCTGTGTGACTGGCTAGAGGAGCATATGTGGCTTTCCCTAGCTGGTCCCAAGTTGCAAACAGGACAAAAATTAGGGAAACTGTCAATTATTAATCAACGCCTGGCCATTTGGGGCCAGTTGATACAGGGAGCATTGTTTGGTGCTCTGGACTTGCTAGAGATGATCTGCCTTGCTATGAGTCTGACTCTAACAGGCTGGCTTCCTGGGCTGGTTGGGGGCCAGACTTCTACTTTTATATATGGTCTGGCCATTGTCCATTTGCATATTCAGTTTCTTACAACCAGATGCACATTTTCTAGAGAAACTCTTCCCTGAGATGCTGTAATGGGTATGATGGGAATAGGAACGCCAAGTTGTATCTTGCCCCAGCAGCTCAGATGACATAGTGAATGTAAAGTCTCTTTGTAAAATCTAAAGTGTGGAGGATTAAAGATGGCGGCATGAGAGGTGAGACAGAGGCCTCCTCCTAAAACCACATGTAGTATGAAAATATAATTAATATAACTAATCCTGAAAGAGCAACAGGAAGGAAGGCAGTGCAGACTGCATAAACCTGGAGGAAAGAACAGGCCTCATGGAACAGAGTAACGTACCAAAGCCGTGACCTGAAAGGACCCAAGCCCTTCCCCCACCCCAGCTCAACAGCAGGAGGAAGAGAAACATGACGGGGAGGGAGTGGAGATCTGGCACTGCTGAACACCTAGCCCTGGAGATCTGCTCTGGGAGCATGAAACTACATTGCACGGTGCTCTGGTGATTAGTGGGGTTGGAAAGCTAAGACAGGTGGAATACCTGGAGAGACTGAGATTCCAGCTGCTTGTGGAAAACAGGGATTCATATCTGGCTAATCTGAGCAGGCAGTGCGAGAGACTTCCTAAAAGCTAGAGGGATGCTAAAGAGACAAGGATTGCAGAGAGCTTACTGATTAGGAGAAAGGACAGGTAGACAAAATTGTCCAGGTGCATTCTGCCCAGAGCTTAAATGATCTTCAGGCACTCCATCCCCCTGGCTGGCTATGCAGCTCCAAGGCCCCCCACCATGATACGCAGCCTGCTGTGCCTTTCTCCTGGCCAGCCTGCACCTGGCAAACCCTGCCCTAGTGTCAGGCCAGTCAGAGGGAAGCCCCGCCTACAGCAGCTACAAACGCAAGGAATAGAGGCTTACACCTGTGTGTTTGGCCCACTGGTGGAGACAGGCATAGCAGGCAGGAAGCAGGAAACAGCTCTTTCTTCCCTCCAGGCACCAGCACCACTGTCCTGCAACCCCCAACATCACTGCAGGGGCTGAGCAGCTACAGACAGTAGAGTTTCTGGGCACTAGAGGGCGCCACATACAAATATGAAATGTCAAAGGAACCTGGTTTAAAGAAAAATTAAAAATACACCAGAGAAAGAGTCAAATGAAATTGACCTCATGAATCTCCTGAAAGAGATTTCAGAATAAAAATCATAAACATGTTCCTGGAGGTACAGAAAAATATTCAAGAACTCAGGAACGAATTTAGAACAAAGATCCAATTGTTGAGGAACACAATGGAGGTTTTTAAAAGCAGATTAGATTCAGTGGAGGAGACAATAAATGAAATAGAAACTAGAGAAGAGGAATACAAAGAAGCTGAAGCACAGAGAGAAAAAAGGATCTCTAGGAATGAAAGAATACTGAGAGACTGTGTGACCAATCCAAATGGAACAATATTCGTATTATAGGGGTACCAGAAGAATAGAGAGAAAAAGGGATGGAAAGTGTCTTTGAGGAGGTAATTGCTGAAAACTTCCCCAATCTGGGGAAGAAGATAGTCTCTCAGGCCATGGAGATGCACAGATCTCACAACACAGGGGACCCAAGGAAGACAACATCAAGACATATAATAATTAAAATGGCAAAGATGAAGGATGAGGACAGACTCTTAAAAGCAGCCAGAGAGAGAAATAAGATCACATACAAAGGAGAGCCCATCAGGCTATCATCAGACTTCTCAACAGAAACCTCACAGGCCAGAAGGGAGTGGCATGATATATTTAATGCAATGAAGCAGAAGGGCCTTGAACCAAGAATACTTTACCCGGTAAGGTAATCATTTAAATTTGAAGGAGGGATTAAACAACTTCCAGATAAGCAAAAGCTGAGAGAATTTACCTCCCACAAACCACCTCTACAGTGTATTTTGGAGGGACTGCTACAGAAGGAAGTATTCCTAAGGTTAAATAGCTGTCACCAGAGGTAATAAAAAGGGATAGACTAAGAGTAGAGAATATGATACCTAATATATAAAGAAAGGAGGAGGAAGAAAAGGAGGGGGAAAAAAAGAAACTTTAGATTGTGTTTGTAATAGCATACTAAGTGAGTTAAGTTAGACTCTTAGATAGTAAGGAAGTTACCCTTGAACCGTTGGTAACCACAAATCTAAAGCCTTCAATAGCAATAAGTACATACCTATCGATAATCACCATAAATGTAAATGGACTGAATGCACCAATCAAAAGACATAGAGTCACTGAATGGATAAAAAAACAAGATCCAACTATATGCTTCCTACAGGGGCTCACTTTAAACACAAAGACATACACAGACATAAAGTGAAGGGATGGAAAAAGATATTTCATGCAACTTGCAGGGAGAAAAAAGCAGGTGTTGTAGTACTTGTATCAGACAAAATAGACTTTAAAACAAAGAAACTAACAAGAGACAAAGACGGACATTACATAATGATAAAGGGGTCAGTCCAGTAAGAGGATAAAACCATTATAAATATCTATGCGCCCAACACAGGATCACCTACATATGTGAAACAAATACTAACAGAACTAAAAGGGGAAATAGAATGCAGTGCATTCATTTTAGGAAAATTCAACACTCCACTCACTCCAAAGGACAGATCAAGCAAACAGAAAATAAGTAAGGAGACAGAGGCATTGAACAACACATTAGAATAGATGGACATAACAGACATCTACAGAACTCTCCACCCAAAATCAGCAGGATACACATTCTTCTCAAGTGCACAAGAATATTTGCAAGAATAGATCACATACTAGGCCACAAAAAGAGCTTCACTAAATTCAAAAAGATTGAAATTGTAGCAACCAGCTTCTCAGACCACAAAGGTATGAAACTAGAAATAAACTACACAAAGAAAATGAAAAAGCCCACAAACATATGGAGGTTTAACAGCATGCTCCTAAATAACCAAAGGATCAATGACCAAATAAAAACAGAGATCAAGCAATATATGGAGACAAATGACAACAATAATTCAACACCGCAAAATCTATGGGATGCAGCAAAGGCCATGCTAAGATGAAAGTATATTGCAATACAGGCCTACCTCAGGAAAGAAGAACAATCCCATATGAACAGTCTAAACTCACAATTAACGAAGCTAGTAAAAGAAGAACAAATGAGGCCCAAAGTCAGTAGAAGGAGGGACATAATAAAGATTAGAGCAGAAATGAATAAAATTGAGAAGAATAAAACAATAGAAGGAATCAATGAAAGCAAGAGCTGGTTCTTTGAGAAAATAAACAAAATAGATAAACCACAGCCAGACCTATCAAGAAAACAAGAGAATCTGCACACATAAACAGAATCAAAAATGAGGAAGGAAAAATCACTACGAACACCACAGAAATACAAAGAATTAATAGAGAATACTATGAAAAATTATATGCTAACAAACTGGATAACCTAGAAGAAATGGAAAACTTTCTGGAAAAATACAAACTTCCAAGCCTTACCCAGAAAGAAACAGAAAATCTGAACAGACCAATTACTAGCAACGAAATTGAATTGGTAATCAAAAAACTGCCTAAGACAAAACTCCTGGACCAGACGGCTTCACCGCTGAATTTTATCAAACATTTAGTGAAGAACTAATACCCACCCTCCTTAAAGTTTTCCAAAAAGTACAAGAGGAGGGAATACTTCCAAACTCATTCTATGAGGCCAACATCACTCTAATACCAAAACCAGGCAAAGACACCACAAAAATAGAAAATTACAGACCAATATCCCTGATGAACATAGATGCAAAAATACTCAACAAAATATTACCAAACCAAATTCAAAAATACATCAAAAAGATCATCTATCATGATCAAGTGGGATTCATCTCAGGGATGCAAGGATGGTACAGTATTCGATAATCCATCAACATCATCCACCACATCAACAAAAAGAAGGACAAAAACCACATGATCATCTCCATAGATGCTGAAAAAGCGTTTGACAAAATTCAACATCCATTCATGATAAAAACTCTCAACAAAATGGGTATAGAGCACAAGTACCTCAACATAATAAAGGCCATATATGACAAACCCACAGACAACATCATACTTAACAGCGAGAAGCTGAAAACTTTTCCTTTAATATCAGTAAGAAGACAAGGATGCCCACTCTCCCCACTTCTATTCAACATAGTACTGGTGGTCCTCGCCACAGCAATCAGACAACACAAAGAAGTAAGAGGCATCCAGATTGGTAAGGAAGAAGTTAAACTGTCACTCTTTGAAGATAACATGATATTGTACATAAGAAACCCTAAAGAATCCACTCCAAAACTACTAGATCTAACATCTGATTTTAGCAAAGTTGCAGGATACAGAATTAATACACAGAAATCTGTTGCATTCCTATACACTAACGATGAACTAGCAGAAAGAGAAATCAGGAAAACAATTCCATTCACAGTTGCATCAAAAAGAAGAATATACCTAGGAATAAACCTAACCAAGGAAGTGTAAGACCTATGCTCTGAAAACTACAAGACACTCATGAGAGAAATTAAAGAAGATACCAATAAATGGAAACACATCCCATGCTCATGGATAGGAGGAATTAATATTGTCAAAATGGCCATCTAGAGATTCTAAAGCATCTAAAGCAATCTACAGATTCAATGCCATCCCTTTCAAAATACCAATAGCATTCTTCAACAAACTAGAGAAAATAGTTCTAAAATTCATATGGAACCACAATAGACCCTGAATAGCCAAACAAATCCTGAGAAGGAAGAATAAAGCAGGGGGGGGTTACCTTCCCCAACTTCAAGCTCTACTACAAAGCCACAGTAATCAAGACAATTTGGTACTGGCACAATAACAGACCCATAGACCAATGGAACAGACTAGAGAGGCCATATATAAGCACAAGCATATATGGTCAATTAATATATGATAAAGAAGCCATGGACATACAATGGGGAAATGACAGCCTCTTCAACAACTGGTGTTGGCAAAAGTGGACAGCTACATGCAAGAGAATGAAACTGGATTATTGTCTATCTCCATACACAAAAGTAAACTTGAAATGGATCAAAGACCTGAATGTAAATCATGAAACCATAAAACTCTTAGAAGACAACATAGGCAAAAATCTCCTGAATATAAACATGAGCAACTTTTTTCTGAATCCAACTCCTTGAGCAAGGAAAACAAAAGCAAAAATGAACACATGGGACTATATCAAACTAAAATGCTTCTGTATAGCAAAGGACACCATCAACAGAACAGAAAGGCATCCTACAGTATGGGAGAATATATTTGTAAACAACATATCTGACAAGGGGTTAACACCCAAAATATATAAAGAACACACATACCTGAACACCCAAAAAGAAAATAACCCAATTAAAAAATGGGCAGAGGATATGAACAGATTATTCTCCAAAGAAGAAATTCAGATGGCCAACAGGCACATGAAAAAATGCTCCGCATCACTAATCATCAGGGAAATGCAAATAAAAACCACAATGAGATATAATCTCACACCAGTTAGGATGACCTGTATCAAAAAGACTAAGAACAGCAAATGCTGGTGACAATGTAGAGAAAGGGGAACCCTGATACACTGCTGGTGGGAATGTAAGCTAGTTCAACCATTGTGGAAAGCAGTATGGAGGTTCCTCAAAAAACTAAAAATAGAAATTCCATTTGACCCAGGAATTCCTCTCTTAGGAATTTACCCGAAGAATATAATTTCTCAGATTCAAAACACACATGCACCCCTAAGCACTATTTTCAAAAGCCAAGAAATGGAAGCAACCTAAGTGTCCATCAGTAGATGAATGGATAAAGAAGAGGTGGTACATATACATAATGGAATACTATTCAGCCATAAGCAAGAAATAAATCCTTCCATTTACAACAACATGGTAAGAGCTGGAGGATATTATGCTCAGTGAAATAAGCAGGCAGAGAAAGACAAGTACCAAATGATTTCCCTAATTTGTGGAGTGTAACAATTAAGCAAAACTGGAGGAACAAAGCAGCAACAGACTCACAGACTCCAAGAAGGGAGTAGCGGTTGCCATGGGGGAGAGGAGGGGAAGGGTGGGTGGGGAGGGAGGGAGAAGGGGATTGAGGGGTATTATGATTGGCACACATGGTGTCTGGTGGGATTAGGTGGAAGACAGTGTAGCACAGAGAAGGCAAATAGGGACTCTGTGGCATCTTACTACACTGATGGACAGTGACTGCACTGGGGTATGTGGGGGGACTTGACAAGATGGGTGAATGTAGTAACCACATTGTTTTTTCATGTGAAACCTTCATAAGAGTGTGTATCAATAATAACTTAATATAAATAAAATCTAAAATGTGCTATAACTTTGCAGTGTTATTGCTACTGAGGAAGAATTGTGTGATAGAAAGAACTTTTTTATTTTTTGTGTTTAGCCTCAGATCATAGTAGTTCTACTAGCTCTGTGATCTTGGGCAAGTTACTTAAACTAAGCTTCAATTTTGCTCATTTTTAAAATGACACTATTAATATCTGTGTCAAGTCTTTTTGTTTTGGGTTTTTTACTTATTTTTATGGAAAATTTCAAACAATCAAAAGTGGAGAGACTAGCATAACAAACCCTCATATGTTTATTAATCCTGACTTAATAATGATCAGCTTATAGCCAATCTTGTGTCATTTATCCCCTCACCCTGATTATCTTGAAAATTCAGACATCAATTTATTTGTAAACATTTCAGTTTATATTTCTAAAAGATATTTTTTTTAATGATCAATTCATTTATCTTACTACCCATTTGCCTTCTCATTTACACATTGAAAGAGTGAAAATCAGTTCTACAATAACACCAAGTAATACTGAGAATGCTAATAAACACATTCATTTATTCTCTGTAACTCTGGGCCTTTCATTTGCTTTAATAATGTTACTTTTTCATGTCCTGGGCATTTTATTGATATCTGTCTGTGTACATTTCTTTGATTCATGGTGCTATCTGTGAACAATCCTGAGTGTTTGCTTTGCATGTAGCTTTCTCAGAGACAAGGACAGCATTAAAAGAATAAAACCACAATATCTATATTAATTATCAATTGCTAGGTAATGAATTACCCCAATACTTAGAAGTTTAAAACAATAATCCTTTATTACCTCTTGTGGTTCCCATGGGTCAGGAATTCAGGAGCATCGTGGCTGGGTGGTGCGTGCTTGGGGTCTGTCATGAGGTCGCTGGATCTGCAGTCATCTGAAGGCTTGAGTGTGGCTGCAGGATCCACTCCCAGGGTGAATCGCACATATCCGGCAAGTTGATGCCGACAGGTTGGTTCCTTTCCGCATAGACGTGCTTGAGATTCCTTATGACACGGTGGCTCCTTGCCCAAGAAGGAGCAGTGCAAAAGACTCAGGTGGAAGTTGCATATCTTTTGTGACCTACCGTTGCAAGTCATACACCGTCACTTCTACCGTATTTTATTGATTGCACAGGCCAGCACTGCTTCGGTTTAGGAGGGGACTACATAATGACTTGTATATCGGGACCCATCTTAGAGGCTGACGATAGCCCAACAATACCATTATCGCATCTCAAAAATAATTTAACAATTTCTGTAATACCATCAACTATCTAGTCACTGTCTAGTTTGCTTCAATCAGGATCCAAATAAGTTCCATATATTGTAATTTGTCAGTAAGTCTCCCAAGCCCGTTTTAATCTATAGATTCCTCCTTGCTGCCTTCATTTTTTCCACCTTGCTGTTTATTTGTTGAACACTCAGAGGTCTGAGGGGAGGAGTAAATGAGGCAATACAGATAAAACACCTGCCAAGAAGCGGCCTTGCTGTTGGCCCATGTGCTGACTACATGTGTATTAGCAGAAGGCTCCCCTTCCTTAAGAGAGGATGTTATTGGACCACCAATACCCTCGTCCACATCTGGCTCTTGACAGGAAGTGCCAGCCTTGGGATGTTATAAGTAGCATTCAACTTAAATTTCCTTTAGGGGTGGTCCTATAATTTAAACTTTAAAAACCAAGGGTCAGGCTATAAAAGTCCCACTGGGATTCAGGGGGAGATTCTGCTACTACCACATGGACAGATGTCCTTGACTTGTCCCAGCTCTAACCAGGAAAGCTTTCAAGAAGTCCAAAGGCTGCATCCTTGGCTGCTGACACCCAGACACCTGCACTTTCACCTGTTCACGTGCTCCAGAGGCCAGGCACATCGGCTACGAATAGCTTCAGGCCCCACTTCCAACCCCACTCCCTCGATGAGGCTTGGAGTCAAGGAAGTCCACTCGGGAGTCAAGGAAATTAGGAATCTCCTTAATAGTCTTCCTCAAAGCTACATAGGAATTGGGCCTCCAAGAATGGTGCAAAGATGAGAGGAGTGGCCGTGCTTGTGCCTGGACCATTGGCAGGACAGGGCACAGTTGCATGTATGAATGAGTGCCAGTGATGGTGTGTGTGTATGTGCTCTTCTGAGTGTGAACAAGGCTTTGTTGTGCTTTTGTTGTGTGAAGGCAGATTTATCTAGGAGGGGGATCCCCATGCTGTTTTGGGCTCTGCCAGGAAGCCCACAATTTTATCAGTTGCCCATATTATTGTAGAAGTAAATTTATGTCCATGAATGGCATTCCTCTAATGAGACACCCTTGTGCAGTACCCAACTAGGATACCTACACGCAACAGCACTGTTGGGATTAACTGTCTGTGCCCTTTTCCCTGGTCTCTCCAACTAGGATATAACCACCTTAAGCTTAAAGATATCTGTTCCCTTAAAACAGATCCAGGATTCCTGAGATCCCTGGGTACACCTTGTCATTCCAGTTGAAGGTTCATTTCCTTCTGCTCATGGAACTGTTCGCTCTGCTCTCCTTGACTGTCTTCTCAGGTAAGCTATGGAAGAGGAACATGCCCAGCCTTCCAGCCTTTCCAGAGACCTTGCATTTCCTCCTCCTCCCCTACTTGGAGTTCCTGCTTATTAGTGAACCATCTAAGAAGTGGGATGGAAAAATTAAAGGAGGTGAAAATAGATCCTGTCAAATTAGTCCTCGTTCTTCACTCTGATGAGAGGATTATGGGGAGTTTGAAACCCTCAGCTGCAGTGTGAGCTCTGTGTTCTCCCTCTCAGTGTGAGTTCCCCTTTCCTTCCCCCTTCTCCCCTTAAGAAGAATGTTTATGCAGTTATATGAAGCTGGGACTTTCCACTTTCTGCCCATGCCAGAGCCCAAGGATGAGACTCAGAGGCATGAATTGGCCCTGCTCTGTGGCTGTCCAGCCTGGTGACCTTTGAGAGTTGCTGTCCCTTGCCCTAGGTCAGCATCCAGGCCTATAAACTAACCATCATACTATCTTCCTCGTGGGTTGATGTGAGAACAAAATATCAAATCATATCAGATGATCTCAAGGATATGAGCCTGCTGTGTAGGCAGGTCCCACCCACCATGAGCTACATTTCATGTGCATTGGAGAGGATGCCTACACACATCTGGAAGGCTGAGAGAAGGCTGGGCTCTGCCGCCCCCACCTCTTCTCTTGGCCAGACACTTCCCCAGCCACAGTCAAGCTGGATGTGGTGTGCACGACTTCCTCTTTACGCAATACGGTGAGAGGGCAGAGCTCCTAGCTGGTCTTCTACAGAGGAAATAGGGAGTTTTTAGCCCCTAAGGAAAAACCCTTTGTTTTCATCTCTGTACAGCCAGCAGAAGCCCCTAAACCTTCTCACTTTCTTTTTGAGGGTACCAAGGTGGAGTGGAGGCGATGGGCACAGGCTCCACGAACAGCGAGCCTCAGTCTCGTCAAGCCTCCTGCTCAGCAATGGTGAGGGGCCTCTTACGTTCTTTCTTTTTTTTTTTATTTTGGTATCATTAATCTACAATTACACAGGCAACATTATGTTTACTAGACTCCCCCCATCATCAAGTCCCACCACATACCCCATTACAGTCACTGTCCATCAGCGTAGTAAGATGCTATAGAGTCACTCCTTGTCTTCTCTGTGTTGTACAGCTCTCCCCATGGCCCCCCACTACATTATGTCTGCTAATCGTAATGCCCCCTTTTTCCCCTTTTCCCTCCCTTCCCACCCATCCTCCCCAGTCCCTTTCCCTTTGGTAACTGTTAGTCCGTTCTTGGGTTCTGTGAGTCTGTTGCTGTTTTGTTCCTTCAGTTTTTTTCTTTGCTCTTATACTCCACATATGAGTGAAATCATTTGATACTTGTCTTTTTCGGCTTGGCTTATTTCACTGAGCATAATACCCTCTAGTTCCATCCATGTTGTTGCAAATGGTAGGATTTGTTTTTCTTACAGCTGAATAATATTCCATTGGTGTATATGTACCACATCTTCTTTATCCATTCATCTACTGATGGACACTCGGGTTGCTTCCATTTCTTGGCTATTGTAAATAGTGCTGTGATAAACATAGGGGTGCATATATCTTTCTGAATCTGAGAAGTTGTGTTGTTTGGGTGAAATCCAAGGAGTGGGATTCCAGGGTCAAATGGTATTTCTATTTTTAAGTTTTTTGAGGAACCTCCATATTGCTTTCCACAATGGTTGAACTAGCTTACATTCCCAATAGCAGTGTAGGAGGGTTCCCCTTTTTCTGCATCCTCGCCAGCATTTGTTGTTCTTAGTCTTTTCGATGCTGGCCATCCTTACTGGTGTGAGGTGATATCGTATTGTGGTTTTAATTTGCATTTCCCTGATGATTAGTGATGTGGAGCATCTTTTCATGTGTCTGTTGGCCATCTGAATTTCTTTTTGGAGAACTGTCTCTTCATATCCTCTGCCCATTTTTTAATAGGGTTATTTGCTTTTTGGGTGTTGAGGCATGTAAGTTCTTTATATATTTTGGATGTTAACCCCTTGTCAGATATGTCATTTACAAATATATTCTCCCACACTGTAGGATGTCTTTTTGTTCTGTTGATGGTGTCCTTTGCCATACAGAAACTTTTTTGTTTGATGTAGTCCCATGAGTTAATTTTTGCTTTTGTTTCCCTTGCTCGATGAGATGTGTTCAGGAAGAAGTTGCTCTTGCTTATATTCAGGAGACTTTTGCCTATGTTGTCTTCTAAGAGTTTTATGGTTTCACGACTTACATTCAGGTCCTTGATCCATTTCGAGTTTACTTTTGTGTATGGGGTTAAACAATAATCCAGTTTCATTCTCTTGCATGTAGCTGTCCAGTTTTGCCAACACCAGGTGTTGAAGAGGCTGTCATTTCCCCATTGTATGTTCATGGCTCCTTTATCATATATCAATTGATCATATATGGTTGGGTTTATATCAGGGCTCTCTAGTCTGTTCCATTGGTCTATGGGTCTCTTTTTGTGCCAGTACCAAATTGTCTTGAGTACTGTGGCTTTGTAGTAGAATTTGAAGTTGGGGAGTGTAATCCCCCCACTTTATTCTTCCTTCTCAGGATTGCTTCAGCTATTCAGGGTCTTTTCTTGGTTCCATATGAATTTTAGAATGATTTTCTCTAGTTCGTTGAAGAATGCTGTTGGTATTTTGATAGGAATTGCATTGAATCTGTAGATTGCTTTAGATGCTTTAGAATCTGTAGATGGCCATTTTGACAATATTAATTCTTCCTATCCATGAGCACGGATTTATTTCCATTTATTGGTATTTTCTTTAATTTCTCTCATTAGTGTCTTGTAGTTTTCAGAGTATAGGTCTTTCACTTCCTTGGTTAGGTTTATTCCTAGGTATTTTATTCTTTTTGATGCAACTGTGAATGGAATTGTTTTCCTGATTTCTCTCTCTGCTAGTTCATTGTTAGTGTATAGGAATGCCACAGATTTCTGTGTATTAATTTTGTATCCCACAACTTTGCTGAATTCAGATATTAGATCTAGTAGTTTTGGAGTGGATTCTTTATGGTTTTTATGTCAATATCATGTAATCTTCAAACAGGGACAGTTGTCCTTCTACCTTGCCAATCTGGTGGCCTTTTATTTCTTGGTGTTGTCTGGTTGCTGTGGCTAGGACCTCCAATACTGTGTTGAATAGAAGTGGGGAGAGTGGGCATTCTTGTCTTGCTCCTGATCTTAGGGGAAAAGCCTTCTGCTTCTCACTGTTAAGTATAATGTCGGCTGTGAGTTTGTCACATAAGGCCTTTATTATGTCAACGTACTTGACCTCTATACATATTTTGCTGAGAGTTTTTATCATGAATGGATGTTGAATTTTGTCGAATGCTTTTTCAGCATCTATGGAGATGATTATGTGGTTTTTGTCCTTCTTTTTGTTGATGTGGTGGATGATGTTGATGGATTTTCGAATGTTGTACCATCGTTGCATCCCTGGAAAAAATCCTACTTGATCATGATGGATGATCTTTTTGATGTATTTTTGAATTCGGTTTGCTAATATTTTGTTGAGTATTCTTGCATCTATGCTCATCAGGGATATTGGTCTGTAATTTTCAATTTTTGTGGTGTCTTTGCTTGGTTTTGGTATAAGAGTGATGCTGGCCTCCTAGAATGAGTTTCAACGTATTCCCTCTTCTTCTACTCTTTGAAAAACTTTACGGAAGATGGGTATTAGGTCTTCACTAAATGTTTGATACAATTCAGTGGTGAAGCCATCTGGTTCAGGCGTTTTGTTCTTAGGTAAGTTTTTGATTACCAGTTCAATTTCCTTGCTGGTAATTGGTCTGTTCAGATTTTCTGTTTCTTTCTGGGTCAGCCTTGGAAGGTTGTATTTTTCTAGAAAGTTGTCCATTTCTTCTATGTTATCCAGTTTGTTAGCATATAATTTTTCATAGTATTCTCTAATAATTCTTTGTATTTCTGTGGTATCCGTAGTGATTTTTCTTTTCTCATTTCTGATTCTGTTTATGTGAGTAGACTCTCTTTTTTTCTTGATAAGTCTGGCTAGGGGTTTATCATTTTGTTTATTTTCTTGAAGAGCCAGCTCCTGCTTTCGTTGATTCTTTCTATTGTTTTATTTTTCTCGATTTTATTTATTTCTGCTCTAATCTTTGTTATGTCCCTGCTTCTACTGACTTTGGGCCTCATTTGTTCTTCTTTTTCTAGTTAATTGTGAGTTTAGACTGTTCATTTGGGATTGTTCTTCTTTCCTGAGGTAGGCCTGTACTGCAATATACTTTCCCTCATAGCACAGCCTTCGCTGTGTCCCACAGATTTTGTGGTGTTGTATTATTGTTGTCATTTGTCTCCATATACTGCTTGATCTCTGGTTTTATTTGGTCATTGATCCATTGGTTATTTAGTAACATGTTGTGAAGCCGCCATGTGTTTGTTGGATTTTTCATTTTCTTTTTGTAATTTATTTATAGTTTCATACCTTTGTGGTCTGAGAAGCTGGTTGATACAATTTCATACTTTTTGAATTTACTGAGGCTCTTTTTGTGGCCTAGTATATTATTTATTTTTGAAAATGTTCCATATGCACTTGAGAAGAATGTGTATTCTGCTGCTTTTGGGTGTAGAGTTCTGTAGATGTCTGTTCAGTCCATCTGTTCTACTGTGTTGTTCAGTGCCTCTGTCTCCTTACTTATTTTCTGTCTGGTTGATCTGTCCTTCAGAGTGAGTGGAGTGTTGAAGTCTCCTAGAATGAATGCATTGCATTCTATTTCCCCTTTTAATTCTGTTAGTATTTGTTTCATGTATGTAGGTGTTCCTGTGTTGGGTGCATAGATATTTATAATGGCTATATCCTTTTGTTGGATTGACCCTTTTATCATTATGTAATGTCCTTCTTTGTCTCTTGTGACTTTCTTTTTTTGAAGTGTATTTTGTCTGATACAAATACTGCAACTCCTGCTTTTTTCTCCCTATTAGTTGCATGAAATATCTTTTTCCATCCCTTCACTTTTAGTCTGTGTATGTATTTGGGTTTAAAGTGTGTCTCCTGTAGGCAGCATGTAGATGGGTCTTGTTTTTTTATCCATTCAGTGACTCTATGTATTTTGATTGGTGCATTCAGTCCATTTACATTTACAGTGATTATTGATAGGTATGTACTTATTGGTATTGCAAGCTTTAGATTCATGGTTACCAAAGGTTCAAGGTTAACTTCCTTACTATCTAAGAATCTAACAACTCACTTAATATGCTATTACAAACACAGTCTAAAAATTCTTTTTTTCTTCCTCTTCCTGCATTCTTTATATATTAGGTATCATATTCTGTACTCTTTGTCTATCCCTTGATTGACTTTGGAGATAGTTATTTTAATTTTTGCATTTGCTTAGTAATTAGCTGTTCTACTTTCTTTACTGTGGTTCTTTTACCTCTGGTTACAGCTATTATACCTTAGGAACACTTCCATCAATAGAAGTCCCTCCAAAATACACTGTAGGGATGGTTTGTGGGAGGTAAATTCTCTCAGCTTTTGCTGATCTGGAAATTATTTAATTCCTCCTTCAAATTTAAATGATAATCTTGCTGGATAAAGTATTCTTAGTTCAAGGCCCTTCTGCTTTATTGCATTAAGTACATCATGCCACTCCCTTCTGGCCTGTAATGTTTCTGTTGAGAAGTCTGATGATCTCCTGATGGGCTCTCCTTTGTATGTGATCTTATTTCTCTCTCTGGCTGCTTTTTATAGTCTGTTCTTATCCTTGATTTTTGCCATTTTAATTACTATATGTCTTGGTGTTGTCTTCCTTTGGTCCCTTGTGTTGTGAGATCTGTGCATCTCCATGGCCTAAGAGACTATCTTCTTCCCCATATTGGGGAAGTTTTCAGCAATTACCTCCTCAAGGACACTTTCTATCCCTTGTTCTTTCTCTTCGTCTTCTGATACCCCTATAATGTGAATATTGTTCCATTTGGATTGGTCACACAATTCTGCCAATATTCTTTCATTCTTAGAGATTCTTTTTCTCTCTGTGCCTCAGCTTCTTTGTATTTCTCTTTTCTAGTTTCTATTTCATTTATCATCTCCTCCACCATATCCAATCTGCTTTTGATACCACCCATTGTGCTCTTCAATGATTGGATCTCTGACTGGAATTCATTCCTGAGTTCTGGAATATCTTTCCATACCTCTATGAGCATGTTAATGATTTTTATTTTGAATTTCCTTTCAGGAAGAGTCATAAGGTCAATGTCATTCAAATCTTTCTTAGGAGTGATATTAATAATTTTAGTCTGAACCAGATTCCTTTAGCATTTCATATTTGTATGCAGTGCCCTCTAGTGCCCAGAAGCTCTACTCCCTGGAATTGCTCAGCCCCTTAAGCAATGTCTGGGGTTGCAGAGGAGTGGTATTGGTGCCTGGGAGGAGGAAGGAGCTGTTTCCTGCTACCCAGCTGCTATGCCTGTCTCCACTGACTGAACCAGTGGGCTGAGCACCTAGGTATAAGCCTCTATGCTTTGTGTTTGTAGTTGCTGTAGACAGATCTTCCCTCTGGCAGGGATAACACCAGGATAGGGTTTGCCAGTCTGTGAGCCAGGTGTGGCTGGCCGGAAGAAAGGCGCAGTAGGGTGTGTATCACGGAGGGGTCCTTGGAGCTGTGTAGCCAGCCAGGGAGCTGGAGCACCTGGAGATCGTCTAAAGAGGAAGATTTCTTTTTCCTCCTTAAATATGAGAGTCCATATGGTAAAGCTCCCAACTTGCTGGGCAGAGTGCACCCAGACAATTTTGTCTACCTGTCCTCTTTCCTGAGCAGTAAGCTTTGTGCAATCCTTGCCCCTTTAGCAGCCCTCTTGCTAAGGGCTTCCTTGTTAGGAAGTCTCTCAGACTGCCCACCTTTCTTTTGCCCCAGAGCAGCCAGATATGGATCCCTGCTTTCCAGAAGTGGCTGGAATCTTAGTCTCTCCAGGAATTCTGCCTGTCTTAACTTTCCAACCTCGTAATCATGAGAGTATCATGAAAGCACCATGAATTGTAGGTTTGTGCTCCCAGAGCAGATCTCCAGTGTTAGGTATTCAGCAGTCCCAGGCCTCCACTCCCTCCCTGCTCAGTTTCTCTTCCTCCTGCTGGTGAGCTGGGGTGGGGGAAGGGCCTGGGTCCCCCAAGATCACAGCTTTGGTACGTTACCCTGTTCTGTGAGGTCTGCTCTTTTCTCCAGGTGTATGCAGTCTGGTGCAGCCTTCTTTCCTGCTGCTCTTTCAGGATTAGTTGTATTAATTATATTTTCGTATTATATGTGATTTTTAGGAGGAAGCCTCTGTCTCACCTCTCACACCGCCATCTT
This sequence comes from Phataginus tricuspis, assembly GCA_029783875.1. Classification (NCBI taxonomy): domain Eukaryota; kingdom Metazoa; phylum Chordata; class Mammalia; order Pholidota; family Manidae; genus Phataginus; species Phataginus tricuspis. The sequence goes on from JAQQAC010012408.1 coordinate 13,837,761, forward strand.
TAATCTTTAATGCTTCTATTTTGAATTCTTTTTCAGGAAGATTGGTTATATCTATCTCACCAGGCCCTCTCTGGTGTTGTCTGAGTGATTTTTGACTTGACTAGATTCTTCTGCCTTTTCATGGTGATAGAAGTGGTCACAGGCAGGTGGCGCATGTGTCAGCCGGTAGAACAAAGTCCCCTCCTGCTTGCTGGTCACCTTGCCCTGTTCTGCTGCCTGTGTCAGTTACCCACACACAGGGAGCAGTCTCTGGGATAATCTCCTGAGCTGCCATGGGTGGGGTGGCCCTCGGGATAGCCTGGAGCCCCGGGGCGGGGGGGTCGCAGCCGTGCCTGGTGTGTTCTCCTGCAAGAAGGCGCCCCTTCATGCCTTCCGGACCTTGCTCAGGCTTCCTCTGTCTGTGCTGGGCAGCTGCGTGCCGGCGGCAGCCTCTGGGTCTGTCCTGGTTAGCTGCGCGCTGGGAGAAGACTGTGTGGTTGCTGTGGGCAGGGCTGTTCTCTAGCTGCTCCGCAGCTGTGGCGGCTCAGCTGGTTTGCTTGCAGTACCGCCCCGGGGGAATGAATGGCAGGCTGCTTATCGCTGTGAGGGGCTTCGGGGCTGCATTAACCCCCAGGGCGTTAAGGCACCTGAAGTTCCTTAAGATTCCCAGCCTGTTTGGCTGAGTGTGCCACGATGATTTTGTCCAGCTGTTAAGCCCTTGTCCCTTTAAGACTTTTAAAAAGTATTCACTTTTCTTTTGTCCCAGGGGAGCTGGCTGCAGGGACCTGCTCGCAGTCTCCGTCTCAGATCCTGCCCTTCCATTTCTCTGATATCCAGTACACCATGCAGTGTGTGTCTGTGCTCCCAGTGCAGATTACTAGGGCTGGTTATTTAGCAGTCCTGTGCTTCCACCCCCTCCCCACTCTGATTCTTTTCCTCCTGCAGGTGAGCTGGGGTGGGGGGAGTGCTCAGGTCCCGCCGGGTCACGGCTTTGTATCTTACCCTTTTCCTGAGATGCCAAGTTCTCGCAGATGTAGAGGCAGCCTGGCTGTTGTACTGTATCTTCTGGTCTCTCTTTTAGGAGTAGTTGTATTTGTTGTATTTTCAAAAATATATATGGTTTCGGGAGGGATTTCCACCACCCTACTCACGCCACCATCTTGAGCCCCTCTCCCACCTCTTAAGTTCTTACAGAGGGGAATCCATATTTTACCCACCCTGAGGCCAGGGAGAAAGACTTCCCCAGGGTTGCTGTATTAGTTTGCTAGGCCTGCTTAACAAGCACCACAGGCTGGCTGGCTGTGGCTCAAACAATAGAAGTGATTTCCTCACATTTTGGGGGCTGGAAGTCGAAGATCAACATGTCAGCAGGTTTGGTTTCTCCTGGGGCCTTTTTCCCGGGCTTGTGAGGGCCACCTTCTCCATGTGTCCTCACATGGTCATCCCTCTGTCCTTCGTCGGTGTCCTAATCTCCTTTTTTTATAAGGGCATAAATCAAAATGGATTAGGGCCCATTCTAACAACCTCATTTTAACTTAATTATCTCTTTATAGGCTCTGTCTCCAAATAGAGTCACATTCTGAGGTCTCGGGGTTTAGCACGTCAACATATGAATTTTAGGGGGGACACTATTCAGCCCACTAATTGCCGAACTAAAACAGGCAGAAATCAGCCTCCAATGCTTTAATTAGTTTTCCTCCAGGAGGAAAGGAGCTACAATGTACCTAAAAAAAAACAAATGTGCTTGTGTGTGTGGGTGTGTGTTGCAGATGCCATGGTCATGGATGAAAAGGTCCAGGAAGGCTTTGTGCTGGACACAGCGTCTGTCCTCTGTAACTACAATGCCCGCTAAGAAGAGCACCCCCAATACCGGGGCCGCAGCTGTTCCCTGGACTACTGCAAAATCACTGCCTCCACACCCAGCAGTGCTGACCACGTGGCCCTGAGGGACACAGGAAACCAGCCCACTGTCACTGTGTCCCGCCTGCCCAAGGAGGAGGCGCGCTGGCGCTGGTGTGGCATCCAGTGGGACTTTGCCAGAGATGATGTGGATTTTACAGAGCTGGTTGTGACTGACAACAGAGCAGCCCTGAGCAATGACTTTCGTCTGGGAAATGTAGGCCCCTCAGGGGTCTAGCTGGGGGTCCGCTGCTGCAGTGGGTGTTCACTGATGTGGAATTACTCACTGAAGTCAGTGGAGCACCAGCTCAGGCTCCCCGTAGGTTCTTTGGTGTAACCCCGTCTCTCCTACCCTCCAGAGTAGGGTGGTTGTTGAGGGTGCTTGAAATGAACTTGGAATTTGGGGAAGAGGAGGCTGTCTGGACTTTGGGTTGCTCCTGGGACCTCCCTTCCCTACAGCTATCGGGTTCACGGAGCTTGGGAGAGGCGCGCGTAAGCGAACAGGTGCGAGAGCTTTGCACTGTTGCTCAGGAAAGGCTTTGAGGTTGTTATTAAACCTCTGTGCTCCGTGGCCAGCCTTGCAGGTCTAGAATCCTGAAGATTGGTTCCTTGAGAGGTGACTTAAGTTGCAAAAAGGGACCTAGGCGCCTGGACGAACACCCTCAAAACTGTCCACTTATGTAATTCCATAACTGACGGGGATAAGGCCAGTCAACTGCTCCTTTGGGTCAGGGCTAGGACATAGGTTCTCTAGACGCTCACCAAAATTCTTCCATCAAATGCTGAAAACCTCTTTTTACCTCGGAAAGCCTCTGTCGCTCAGGCAGAGAGCTTTGGAAAGCACTAGGCTTCGTATTTTTCCTCCTGGGGCTTCTCAGTGTTTCTAGTTCTAGAGGGGATGTCTTTTCCTATCATAATCCAGAGCACAAAGCCAGCAGGAAAACAAACCAGAGGATTTAAGGGAAGCTGTGGGAAGCCTCTTCCTGGTGCTAGAGTTTTGCTTACACTTGAGCAACTGGACATTTGTTCAGGAAGCCTCTTACTGAATATGTGACATCCGTTGCCCTACAGTGTTTCCACTTTGTGTGGTTCTGCTTTTCCTTAACTGTGTCATTTTAGGCTTAGGGTGAGAGGTGCTACCTAATGTGCGCCTTAGTTTAAATAAAATGCAGACCCCCCAACTCCAGAGCCTGATGGAGGAGGCAATGTGGGTGGTTGTGTTGGAACTTCTGTTGGGTTTTCGTGGCTGTCAGAAGCATGATGTGACACTTATGTCATCTATTGACCAGTTCTTAAAAGGTGGACTGGCTCTCTAGTGTCTCTGTTATCTTCTCCAGTAGCCTTTAGCCTGGGACTCTCGAACCATGGGCCACCTCTAGTCCACACAGGGCTTTTTACCTCTGGGTAAGTAGGAATAGAAAGGTCTCCTTGAGAAGGGTCAGGAATAGAGGAGAACAGGCCCCGTGACGTCAGGCGCAGTTAAGTGTCTTCTTCCGCCCTTGGGCTATTACAGGTAAAGGCCTAGCTAGAAGCCAGAAAACCAGCCAAGCTTTTCTGTGACCCCCATATCTCTAGTAAGTTCCCTCCCTGACTCTTCTGTCCTGAGCTACCCAGTCTTTAGGCCTCCCCTTTCCTACACAGAGAACAGAAACTGTATTCAGAAGGCCCTGTGTGGATCTGCCCACCTTTCCTGACGGAGCAGCACCAGAGAAACCAAAATCCTCCAGTGACTTTGGTGTGGTGACTCTGCAAACCTCTCAGGTGGACACAGGGAAGAAAGAGCAGCAGACACCATGCCATTGCTCGGCCAGTAAGTTTTTTTGTTTATTGTGTTTTTAAATGTTCAGAAGTCACAGAAATACTCTGGGCAATGGAGACGCTGCAGGCATCATTACAAAACATCCTCCAACCTTCTCTGGCTTTGGAGTTGTAGAAAAACAACATGTCAAAGAATGAGAGAAGACAAACAACCAAACCTGGAAACACTGGTTAATGAAACACAAGGGTCAGCAGCCGGAAGAATCCGAAATTCAGAACCAGGGCTGTGAAGTCTCATCCTTTCTGTGTGATAACCGGCCATGTGGCCAGAGACCTAAGAGATCAGAGTAGTGCTTCCAACAGCATTGCTGGCCTATGTCTTCCAAAAGTTTTGGGAACTGTGGAGGTACAGGGGATGTAGAGGAAGCGACACCTTTTCCAGTTTTTCCCAAGACTACTCCCTCTAGGACGCAGCTGTAGCGTAGGTTTTTGCAGAACCCTCTGTTACTTCTTTAAGGCATGACCTTGGACAACTTTTTACTTCTCTGGGTCTGTTTTCTTCTCGATCAATTGAGGACCCCATTCTCAAACTCCCCAGGATTTTTTATTCATACATTCATTCATCCTTTCAGTAAACAAGGATCATGCTGGATGCTGGGGATACAAAGATGAGCTAAAGAAATAGCATCTGTCTTCCGGGAGCTTCTACTGGAAAGTGGGAAGGAGACAAACTATCACGCACGTGTAAAATGGTCACCTGGGTAAGTACTCTCCAGGAGAGCTACTTGGTGCTATGGAGCTCGAGGCCAAGGAACCCCATCCTGCCTCTTTTTAGGAAGGAGTTGGGCGCCCTGTTTGAGCCACGGCCTGCTTCTGCGTGCTCACGTGATTGAAACGTGGCAGCCTGCATCGGGTTCCTTCTGGCTCTGACATTCTGGGTTCTGAAGTCCAGTTATGTTCGTATCGCTGAAGCTTGGTGAGAGGTGAATGCAGACCCCCTGCCCCAAGCTTTCCTATTGACTGGCCAGTGAGCTTTGAAGTAATGACATCTGTTTTCCTGAAAACAGATGTTGGTGTTCGGTCCCCACGAAGTCCCCATGAGAGAGTTTTCAACTTTTGCTGCAGAAACACTCAGCAGAGGTAGGCAATGGGTCTCAACTCAGTTTTCCCGTTGAATTACCAGCAAAGTAGACAACTCTTTGAAGCCCCTCACGTGTGTCCTGACTCCAAAGGAAATGGCTCAAACTGAAGAGGTGTGACTGAAGATTGCTTTAATTTAGTTTATAAATAAAGCAATGCTGCCATAGAATCACCATGACAACCAGCCCACATCTTGGGGACTGATTTTGCTCTCTCAGGTGTTCTGAAGGACCCTCTGACCTTGCCAGCAATCGTGTGCAGCTGGGTAAGAACAGTGGTAGCCAGAGGAGGTACACGCCTGAGCGAGGCTGCGGGCAGATAAAATCACAGGCTCTCCGTTCTCATGCATTCAGCTTCCCAGAAGGGCAGAAGAGGGGCAGAACCTTGGGGACGGGGCCAGGAGATCATTTGCATTGTATCTGTTAGCCGATAAATTCCTGATCAGTGTTGAATGAACCCCAAGATATGACTAACTTCTCCTGGATTATTACTGGAAAAGTATTTCTGGAAAGGTTTATTTTAAAGCATACTATTCAAATTTATTTCTGAATAGGTATTACATGCTGTCCTATCCAGAGAAAGAGAAATAGGCTAAGTCAGTTGGCTGTCAGGTTCTCTGAGTGAAAGGACTGTCCTGTTTGGGAAACTATGACCAGACCAAATGAATGCTGCTTTTGGTCGATAAGAAACCAAGGTATGATAACCTAAGTGAAATATTCGTTCAAATCTGGAAACACAAATCAAGATGGAGGCATGAGCAGCTATGGATACAAGTAAGGTTATATTATGAATTCCAGAATTACCAAAACTCTCAGCTCCCACCTGCATGTCTGCACCCTCTCTCTCCCTACAGTGCCTGTCCTGCTATTTCAGGGAGTTCCCAGGGTCTCCCTATCATAATCTCTGCTGCCGTCATAAAGACTTCTCTCCTGGTCTCTTATAATAGGGTGCTGGCTGGTCTCAGCGCACAGGACCCTCAAGTGGCCTGCTGGTCTGAGCAGAGCTGGGACTGGCTGGTCTCA
>JAQQAC010012408.1:13843568-13903447 GCA_029783875.1 Phataginus tricuspis
CGCACAGGACACTCAAGTGGCCTGCTGGTCTGAGCAGAGCTGGGACTAGGAGACTGGCTCTTGACGTGATTCTGCGTATGCCCCACACATTTAGGTCCAGGGTCTCACAAAGTCATGAACACAGTTCCATCAACTTCCACCCTAACCTCTCTCTCCCTAGGGAGGGAACGCAGAGCTACTTAACAGCCTGCTGGGATGGGCGGGTTCGTGGGTGCCAACCCATTCCTGCCATCCTCTGTGTTTCCATACAGCCTGCCCCCCTCCCTCCCAGAGTCTCAGATCAAACAACCAAAAGTGCTGTCTTTTCCCTCAGCCACAGAACAACCCCAATCCCTCTGCGGTGGCCGTATACTGAACTCACACAAAGGAGCCACTAGCCCACAGGTTCTGCAAATAGCGATCCCATCCGGGCTTGGTTAGGTCATCCTAGTCCACAAGCCAAGACAGGAGACCCTGACCTTCCACAACAGAGGAAGCCATCTGTAGATGTCTTGGAAGATTTACATTTACCTGTTTGGAAAACTATTTCCTCTGAGAACCCTTCAGGTTTGTTCTGATTCTGTGATTCAGGGTTTTCTTTGTCCCCTTACCTAGAAAAAGACCTTTTGAATCTATGGTCAGTTATTTAATTACTTATTTCACCCTGCAGCAAGTTGCACACAAGTTTTCATGATTGGGAGGCAAAAAACAGGACTTTTTAAACAGGGCTGTTTAAAATGGGGACCTTCAAGAAAACAGAGAAGGGCAGTTCATCTGGTATTTCACATTCAAGCGGATGGCCAGTACTCCCTCCCGTGCAGCTGCTTATAAGCCACTGGCTTTGAACTGGAAAGTTGATGTGGCTTCTGACTTCAGGGTTGGTAGAATTGTTTGGTGTCAGCCCAGAGTTTGGGAACTGCTGAGAGACAGCCTTCCCTGCTAATGCTCCCAGCAGCCGGGGGAGAACATCGCTGGTGCTCTGCTGCCCTCGTGGGGCTGGCTGCTCTGCTGGGCTTCTGCATTTTCCCAAGACTGTTTTCCTACAGTGATGTTCTCCTTGACCTGTTTGACCAAGCAGGACCCACCCTTTTATAAGCCCTTCCACTCTTTTCTCAAAATTCAGTTGTGGGGAGAAGCTGCTCTGCCTCAGATGGAAATGCCCTCTAGATCACCTGCCTTCACTTTTCCACTTTCTCTGCCACCGTGTGGGGCGCAGCTTGGTACGGAAGCAAGCTGCAAGGAATTTGAAGTTAAGATGGCTTGCTTTAAACTTTGTTGTACCACTTACTAGCTGGGAGATATTGGGTAAATTCTTTCATCTCTTTGAACCATCATTTCCTTGTCTTGAATTTTTAAAATATTATTTAATGTATTTTTTTTACGAGATTTGTAGTGGGTCTTCCCTTGCCCCTCTGCCCTCCCGCCCCCCGACTTCCTTCCCGGGGACTGAACTCCACTGAGGGACCGCTCCTCAGTGACGCCCATCAGAGGCGGAGTGATGTGTCTGATGTACAAGTCTGGGGGAAGGAACTAGGCACACCTTCTCTGTCCTTCCTCTTCCTTTTTTAATCTTTTGGGTGTAGCTTCCAAAGAGCACCTGACCTGCAACTCCTGGAGATAGCTGAGCTACCGGTTTTGTTGTGGGGGGTGGGAGAGGACTTGCCTTGAAGCCGCTCTGACCGCCTCAGTGTTCTGAAGCCGCCTCTCTGCAGCTGCAGGGTATGCCCTCCTCTCCAGCATTGACTATATTCATAATAAAGATGGTTCTCTGTTCTCTATTTGCTGAATCCTCTTTCTTATTTCTCTGTTGGTTCAGAATTCCAGTGCGGAATGGAAGCACTAGGTAGGGCTCTCAACAAGGTAAATTAAGAACTTTAAAAGTTACAAAAATGCATTGAATGGGAAGCCTACGTCCTCCCACGCCTGCCTGTCAGTCCCTCAGGTGTCAAGTTCCCCTCCGCAGGTGCAATCACTAAGACTGTGTTCTTCCAGAGACTTACTGAATATACAGAAATACAGGATCACGTGTACATGGTGGACACCCCCCCCCCACATTGTATAGTTTAATGTTTCTACTATAATATATATTTCTAATATGATAATATATAATAAGGCATATTCAGAATTCTATTAAGCAGTTTGCACTTTTCCTTTAACATATCTTGGAGACCTTTTTTTCCCCCTTAGAACACAAAGAGCTACTTCCTTCTTTTTAATGCCTGTATTGTGCTCCATTAGCCAGTTCCTTCTCAGTAGACACTGAGGTTTTTCTCAATCTTTCACTGCTTCAGAGTGTTGAGCATAATGGATAAACGTGCAAACTCTAGAGCCAGACACACTGGGTTTCAGTCCCAGTGTCACTATTCACTAGCAGTGTGGACTTGGGGAAGTTACTTAAACTCTCTGTGCCTCCATTTCTGTATCTAAAATGAGAATAACATTAACCGTAACCTTCTAGTGTTTCCTGAGGATTCTATGAACACATTCCTAGCATTTAGAGTAGTGCTTAAGTTACAATAAGCCCCACTGAGTTTCAGCCAATTTGATGAATGCTGTAATCAAAATCATATATGTGACTTTCCACATGTTTAAGCAGGATAAATTCTGAGAAATAGAATGTAAAATGTTGTTAGCTATTGCCACATTGCCTTCCACAATAGTTGCATCAACTTGTTCTCCCACCAGAAATGTGTGTCTTGGTTTCCCACAATCTTGTTAAACTGTGAGCTAACTTTTTGAATTTTGCTGATGTTATTGATGGGAAATATTATCTAATTATAGTTCTAATTATTATTTCTCTTATTATGAGTAAAGTTGAGTATCTCTTCTTATGTTTAAGACCCATTTCTATTTCCTTTTCTGTAACTAGCCCTTCCTTATCCTTTGTCCTTTTCTTCCTGGAGAATTGTTGACGTTCTTTCCTATCGAGTTGCAGGAGCTCTTAGTATATTAAGAAAATTAACCCATTGCCTATGAGATGTGAAAGAGTTCTTTAGCCACCTGGCTCACTCGCTCGCAGAGAAGGACACAAGAACTCCGTCAGCGTGGTTTTATTCCCTGTAAGACAAACAGGCAGAGTGGCTGTCTCGAAAGAGAGAGAAGCAGGGGCAGCAAGGGGGGGACCTGCTTATATAGGAATTTAGGGCTTTGGTGAGCAGGATGGTGGCCTTGGGACTTCTGAGAAACAGAAACTGTTGCAGACGATAGGGAACTTAGAAACTGCTGTGGGGGACTTAGAAACCGCTGTAGGTGATAGAGGACTTTGCTACCCCCAGATGCAGCTGCTGTAAGTGATAAGGAGCTGCTGCTCCCGGAGACAGTTCAAGGCTGTGTGTTAAAGGGAACCTAACAAGATGCTATGCAAATATTTTCCAAGCTGTCATTTGTCTTTTGACTGGTATTTTCTAAGTCTAGTTAATCTTTTCTGGTTTATTGGTTTTGTGTCATACATTCAAAGGCATGTTTCATTCTAAAAAAAAAATTCTCTTATATTTTCTTCTAGGGCTTGTATTTTTTTTTTGCAGTTAAATTTTTAACACATCTGGAATCTACTTTGATATCAGGAGTGACATAATGGATCTGATCTTATTTTCATCTACATCTAACTTGTCTCAACACCATTTATGAATAAAACTAGTTTTCCCAGATGTTTTGGTATGTCATCTTCATCATACTCTAAGTTTCCTCATCCATTTTGGTCTATTTCTAGTCTTTTTATTCTAACCCATTGGTTTCCTTATTCATGAACCATTAATATGTTGTTTTAATTAGTCATGCTTAATAAAACAGTACTCTTAGTTAGCTGTTAGGGCTAGCTTCCCCATGTCACTCTTATTGTTTGCTTATTGTGAATATTCCTCAATTTGCTTTCTTGTTTTATTGTTTACATAAGAACTTTAAAGTAATGTTACTGAGTAAAAAATAATCTTCTTGATATTTTTACTGGAATCATCTGTGGGGGTTATCCATTGGGATTTGGAGGGGGGATGTACATCTAGATTAATCTTTAGTTCCCAAATAATGTTGTTATGCATCTCTCTTGTGCTATAGCAGGAAGATGGACTGCCACATGAGAACAGGGCTTTACACAACAGAGACCTTGTATTTGTGTAGAACTCTGGGATTTACAGAGGCTTTATGTATGTAGCTCACTTACTCTCACGCTAAGAGGTAAGTTTTATTAGTTCTGTCTTCAAGATGAAGGAATTAAAGCTTTAAAAGTATAGATAACTTGTTCAGATGAATGCAGCTAGTAAGTGGCAGAGTTCGAGATCTGTGCCCCAAAGAACCCTGAGTTTGTCTGAGAGTACCATCGCCCCTGTTAGGCGTCTCTGGATGTGGGTGAGCTCTGGACCTCTGGAGGTGACAGGGACAAATAAATGATGGAGAAGGAGCCAACATTGCCGAGGGTTTGCTTTTATTTGTAATTCTTGCTAGATGGTTCATTTGGCTGACTCCTCCCAAGTTGAGCAATGATGCTGGGTGAATATTCTTTGTACCCTGGGCTCTGTACTGCAACCCTGGAACAGGTCTTCAAAACTGCCAGGCAGCATTGCCAGATCACAGCTGGACAACCCCAGCTGTAGTTTCACCCGGTTGTGGTCCAAGATTTGTCAAAAGGTTAAGTGATGTAGAAAGATGGGGCTGAGCTGTGAAGAACTACTGGATTCAAGCCTCCTTGGAAAGGGAGGGTGAGCGGGTCACTTTAACTTGATCATAGACAACATGGTCTGAGTCTACAGAATGGTTCACAGTACAGTGATTATGATTTTCTTCTGAAAGTTCAAAAGCCACGCTGGCGTAGGTGAGTGTCTCCTCTGGGGATGAAAGCTGCAGAGAAAGGAGGAGGAGGAAGGAGTGAGCGCAACTTGGAGGGAAATGTCTCTTTAGAAACCAGTGCCTCCTTAGAAGCAGCTTCAAAGCTTTGGTCAGAAAGGACCCAAACTGATCAGAAGAACCCTTCCAAGAATCTCTTTCCCACTGTCCAGAAAGCAACACCACTACTGTAGTCAACAAGGCATAGCATAGAGGGAAATTCGAATGGCAGCTTGCCTCCAGTGTCCTGGCAAAGCACGGCCGTCTTACCTTAGCTGGAGGTGCCGAGTCAGGAGCCGGGGCTGAGGGCCTGGAGTGACCTGCCACAAGAGCCAGGAAGAAGAGGGACAAGTCTCACCATAGGGGCCAGCAGGAATCAGAAGCCTCTTCCTTCGATCTTGGGCAGAGGGGTGGGGTGGAAGGGTGTGTTGGAGGTGGGGAAGGTGGAGGGCTGGAAGGGAAGGGACAGAAGGGGTAGAAGGGAAGGGATTCAAGTCCCAGGTCAGCAGGGAAGGAGGGCTATGCAGCATTTACTCCTTCTCAAGGCTAACTCTGGTTTCAATGGCAGAGAAAGAAGAGCTGTCCCATCTCTTGGAGACCACTTACATTTTCTGCAGCTCTTGATGATGAAGAAGACAAGGGCCGTCAGCAGCAGGGTCAGTAGAACCCCAGCGAAAAAGGCTATGACCAAATACTGTTCGCTGTTTTGGCAAAGAAAGGGAGCAGATGGCCTGCTGAGCGTTCTAAAGGCCTTTGCTACAGACCAGAGTGTAACCCCTCCCTCCTGGGGGTCAACCCCTGAAGGAGCTTTCATCCTGGCTAGTTACTTTTCACACTCACCCGGTGGCTCCCAACCTTCTGCTTTCAGGTTCCAGATCTGTTTGTGGTCTCAGTGAAAACCGTGGGCCCTCTTCCCCCTCAAAAAGTGTTCATAGGCCGCCCCAACAGCAAATCTTCATCTACCAGCTGAAGGGATTCATGGATCTCTTGTGGCTTGGTGGGGCCCAGGTTAAAAACCACACTCCAAAGATAAAAAGCTGATTTAGCTCTTCCACTGTTTCTGGTCCCTTCTCCCCAGACTTCCCTTCCCAAGTCCATAAGGCAGAGTTGCCAGCACAAAATCAAATGCCAAGTGGTAGAAGATGAAATGGGTGGGAGAATGCTCACTTACTTGGGGTGCTCAGAGAGGCAGGGTGCGGAGGTAGTAATTGGGGTTGTCATGGAGTGTCTGTCTGTGAGAGAACATGAGGGGATTAGTGTTTGCCACATCTCATGACTCTTTCCAGCTTAAGCATCCCCAGGTACCCTATCTTGTCCAAGAGGCCACTAGAGATTAGTGATGGGGTCTATGACCCTTCAAAACAAGAGAACATTGTCTCTTAGACTCTGAATCCTTTCACATGGAAGTCAGAATTGGAACTTGAAAATCAATCAGCTACACAAATAAAAGAAGAGCCTAGTGCTTCTGCAGGTCCACAGTCCCTTTCATAAAAACATCTCATGTTCCCCCTTCAAAGATGTTAATAGGACCACTTGGCAGATATGCTCCCTTGGACTTAGGCAGAGAATCTCAAGGCCAGGGAGTAAAGAACCAAAAGTGAAACTCAGAACTTGTGTTTCCCAAAGTCCTTGGGAACATGACCTTGGAAACTGCTGCCTCTTCTCGTTTGTTCATTTGTTTGCAGGGCAACTGTTAATAGTGAGTAGCCAAAGACGGTCACAGTAAGTTTTCCCAATACCTGTACTATAGATGGGTGGCAATAAGAGAAGTGAACTGGGTTTCATAAACTATCTTTCTGGCTAATATGAGTGCAGATACAACCTTTACTCAATTTTGGAGGGTCAGATAGTCTGCTCCAGGTTCCCTTTGCATTTTTCTGGGTTTAGATTCTGCATCATGGTCAAAGCTGATTCTTGCAACTTAGAAATGTCCCATTACAGCCCTTCCACACAGTGCCCAGTTATTCCAGTCCATTTTCACTCAGCAATGAGGCAGGTAACGGTTTCTGTCCTGGACTTACCATTGTTGGGTTCAGGTTTGGAAAAACCTTTTCCCATGCTGTCTGCCCCTGAGAATAAAAAAGGTACCTCTTAGAAAGCTTGGAAATGCATTTGCAACAACATGGATGGAGCTAGAGGGTATTATGCTCAGTGAAATAAGCCAAGCCGAAAAAGACAAGTATCAAATGATTTCACTCATATGTGGAGTATAAGAACAAAGAAAAAAACTGAAGGTACAAAACAGCAGCAGACTCACAGAACCCAAGAACGGACTAATAGTTACCAAATGGAAAGGGACTGAGGAAGATGGGTGGGAAGGGAGGGACAAGGGGGAAAAAGGGGCATTACGATTAGCAGATGTAATGTTGGGGGGGCACGGGAGGGCTGTACAACTCAGAGAAGATAAGTAGCGATTCTATAGCATCTCACTACGCTGATGGACAGTGACTGTAATGGGGTTGGTGAGGGGGACCTGATGAAGGGGGTAGTTTAATCACCATAATATCACACATGTAATTGCAGGTTAATGATACTAAAATAAATTGTAAAAAAAAAAAATTAAATAAATAAATAAATAAAATGTCAAAAAAAAAAAAAAAGAAAGCTTGGAAATGGGAAGCAGGAGAGGGCCCACTCTGAGATTGTGATGTTGATATAAGAACTGAAACAATGAGGGGCAAGTTGTGGGTGGGTGTTTTAATGAGGCTAGTGGCCATAGACTTAACATGGTGTGATTACTGCAGCTCGGCAGACAACCCTCAGTTTTGCAGGTCCAGACATTTGGCCTCATCAGGGCAGCAAGAATTGATGGATTGTTTTGGAACTGACTCACAGTAACCAACTCACAGGAGACTGATGTATATACTAGAATGCCATAAGGAACATGTTGATATAACCAGTGAATTCTATCAGAACATATGAGAAAGCCAATTAAAAGCCATAATTCTGTATGGTAAAAGACATATGGAAGAAGTTGAATGGATGATTTTAATACTGAATGTCATTTAATCTGATGCATTTGCCTCACTCTTCCCAGGCAGTACTGGGTAAACTTTGACAAGTATTTCTCGGAGGTCCTTCCTCTAGGCTGCATCACACACTTCTGTTCACATATTGTATGTCAATGTCCTTATCTAGGTTATGGTCCTATTTTTCCAGTATTTTTCCGCTTTTATTTATTTGTACTAATAAACTCCCACTGCTCACAGTTACTACTTTAGTGTATTCCCTTTTAGTTATATTTTCATGCAACTTCCGAAAGCTAGTTGAGATACTTCTTTGTATGGTTTTTTTTATTAAGATTTTTAAAAATCATAACCATTCTCCCATGCTACTAAAACTTTCTATGAGCATTTTTAGTGATGATAGGTTTTTCTGTTAGAGCTAGGGGCTACAGCTAGCTTAACCAGTTTCCTGCTTGTTGATACAAATTGTTTCCACTTTTATTTAAATAAAATAAAATTACAGAACAATTGTATGAGGCCACAATTCTACTTCATATTTAGGCAAACCCATGAGGAGTACTTTTGGTTACTTATCAGCTTTATCAGTTATGTTTTAAGGTCATTTATTTAGGCCATAAATGCCATTAATTGTTTGCATTAATTGTTCAGCTCTTAAAAGTAAATCAAATCCTACGTCTTTGGATATGAGTAAGGGTTGGAAGAAGGGTCCCTCATTGCCACATACCAATTCCAGTGGCAACCGCAACGTTATCAAGCGCCTTACAATCTACCAAACTATTTTAGGGCATGAATCTTATATGAGAAGAAAAGTGAAACTGGAAAATTTGATGAGAATTCTGAGCCATGAGATTAGGAAGTCCACCATCCACAGCAGAATCAGCAGTGGTAACAATTTTTCTAGTCCGTTTTGCTCCTTTTCTAATTTAAAATTCAACAGTATTCCTTGTAGAACACCACAAAATATTTATATAGTATTTTTAAAATATTGAACTATGTGTTTGCACTAAACAGAGTATGATCTTAGCCTATGAATGATATCGGACTTTACCACTGGGGAGGTGGGAGAAGTTGGGATTGTAGGTTTCTGTAAAATCTTGACCTTTATAAGAGTGCCTCTGAATTTACAACCATCCCACAGAGAAGTTTCTATAGTCACCTTAAACAAAAGTTGGGCCACCCAGCCAGAAAGACAGAACCATCACACAATGCCACAGGAAAATAGCTACGTACCCATCCAGGCCAAGAAAAGCAGGAAACACATTTCCCTTTGAAATCAACACACCCAACATTTGACAGAGCATAAGTTAAAATAGCAAGAGTGCTATATATACTTTTCCACATTTTTCCAGCACTGGAGAATCTTGCTGATTGCCATAAAATCCAACCAGCTAAATGTAGCCATTCAAATACCACCCTTCCCACATTAAACAGAGTGCAAGAAACAAAAGAGACAGAGCCCACTGAAGATTAGGTGGCAGTGTCTGGTGGCTGACTATTTCATCCAGATTAAAAGCGTGAGATAAATGCACTTACCTTTTAAGAAAAAGTCGTGTCATAAGATGCCATTGTCTCCAACTGAACTTTTCACTTGCTTCTGTTTCTACTCCTATTTTTCAGAAGTGACGAAACAATTATTACTGCCACCGCCACCATCAAGCGTTGTGTTGCAAAGATCTAGCCTTGAGGGCAGACTTCCTCTTTGAGGCCGACACTATTTTTTTTTTAATCCTATAAATGGCTTCTCTGAATGCCAGAACATAGGGGGATAAGACAAATTTATTTCTAATTAAATATATATTGAGGATTTAACCACCATGCCAGGTATTGTGGGGGTCCCAGCAGTATGACATTGTCACTATCATCAAGCATTTTATGAGCTCATTTATTCTAACAAGGGAAATGAGGTTGATAAAAACAGAGCAGTGTTAAGAGTCAAGGGCCAATTGTGCCGACTTTGAATGTGTAAGACTTTGGAGATCATTTCAAAGGGAAGATGAATCATTTCTTTATAAACACTCATAATATTAATAAATATATTCATTAAATAAACATGATGGTCACACAGTGGACTCAGGCAGGAAAGTTCCTCACAGAGCCTACTGCCTCGGGGAGAAATGCTAAACACGAAAATGATAGATTAATCGTGGATTGTGTTAAGGGCCATATAGGCAAGAAGCAGAGTGGCACGCTAATGAATAAATGATGGGAGAATGTCTTTAGATAAAACGGATGACCAGGGGTGGCCTGACCAAGAAGCGGACATTTATATTGAGAACTAGAGGATAGGAAAGAGCTGGCCCCGCAGAGGGTGTCAAGCAAAGAGCAGAGCAGCTCCCAAGGCTGGAGGAAGGGAGGAGATGGAAGATCAGGTGGAAGCGGACGAGGCTGCGTGCAGCAGACCCGGAGCTGGAGGCCTCAAAACACAGATATGATTTAGATGGAGCGAGAAGAAAGGGGCTCTGTAAGGACTGGCCCAGGCCCAGGACTGGTTGCTAGGATTCAAGTGATGTATTTCTGGGATGTCAGCATAGTTTACGAGTAGGGCCTTTTTGAGGGGTGGGAAGAAAAAAATAGTGGAGGTCTTTAAATCTAAGCAAAATATATATTCTAAGTATTAATAAGGAACCATCAGAGGTTTTTGAATTGGGATATAATACGATAAACACTGCCTTTAAGTATAAGATGAACTGTGGGTAGAGAAAGAGACAAGGACATAAGTGAGGGAATAAGTATAGCAATAGTTTATGTATTTAACAATGTGAATGGGGAGGAACCCGCAGGTGTAATAAGATGGGAGGTTGTAAGATCTGGGACCTGGATACAGAGAATGAAATAGTATGATGAGTCAACAATTATTTCAAGTTTTTAAACCTCATTGTCTGAGAGAATTCATTTTACCATTCACTCCAAAATCATTTATTGAACATTTACTATGTGCCGGGTACTATTCTGAGGACCATATGATGGTTAACAAAAAGAAACAGCCTTTTCATGCCTTCGAGGAACTTTCAGACTAGGAAAGGAGGCTGTTACCACACAGAGAAATGGTAAATCGCAGCCCTGACACGCGCTATGAAGGAGCAGGATCCCCTGTTGTGTATGCCTATGACACAGGGAACCAGGGAAGGCTTCCTGGAGGAAAATTAACCAAAATCTGAAGGGTGAGATGGAGTTCCATAGGCTGAGCCAGGTGGGAAGGACCAGAGGGGCCAGATCATTCAAATTCAAAAGCCCTGTGCCTGAAAGGAAGTCAGGGGGTTTTAAAAAAGGCTAGTATGACAATAGCTGAAAGAGCGAGGAAGCATGTGAGGTGACACTGCGCCGGGGGCTGTGAGCAGCGCGGGAATGAAGTTGAAGGGGGCACGATGGGGCCAGGCCCCCCAGAGCTTTGTCTTTATCATAAGAGAAATGGGTCTGCCTATACTAAAGGCATTTAAACAAGAGTGACACGATCGGACTTGCATTCTGAAACAATCACGGAAACCAGGGGGTCTCGAGAGCATGTACTGGAAGTTAGTGGAATTGATATGAAGAGACTTAGTTTAGAGATTATCACAGTGATGCAGTTGAGGGATAATAGTAACTTGGACGAGGGCGGTAGCAGCAGACAGAGGAAGAGAGAAGAGCGTTTGAGAGGCATTAAGGAGAGGAGCGCAGAAACAAGGGAGGATAAAGTCAGAGACTATCATCAAAGATATCGCCAAAGGGCCGAAGGAAGAAGGGCCAGAAAGGGGAACAGTAGTGGTTCAAGATGTAGAGGGTTAGTTGAGCGGCCATTTACTGAGCACCTACGGCCACCCAAACACATTGTTAGCTCTGGAGTGAACACGCCTAAGGAAATACTGCAGATGCTCTGTAAGATATTCGTACAGGATGGACGGGGACCCTCAAGAGAAAGGGCTCAGGTTACACAATAAGGAGGGAGAATCTATTAATCAGATGCCAGGAAAGCATCACAGAGGAAATGATGTTTGAGTTGCGTCTTGAAAGATGAATCACATTTTCTAGGCAGACAGAGGAAGTGTATTCCTGACCGAGGGGCCACATGAGCAAAAGCATGATTTGTCATGTTCGTTACCTTCAAGGAAATGCAGGGATTTCAACACTGATGAGGGGAAATGAGGGTGGAGATGGGCACTTGGTGAAGAATGGTAGAGAGGAAGGGCCCGGGGACGGCCGACGCTGAACAGACTCCCTTAGAGGCAATGGAGAGCCTGTGCAGAGCGGCGTGATGCGGGAGTCCGGGCAAGAGCGCAGGGAAAAGGGTGAGCGGCCAGCGGTCCTTAGTGCAGCCGAGCTCCTGATGAGGGACGGGTGATCCGATTAGAGGCGATGCTGTGGGGAAGAAGAGACAGGGCAGGTAAGTGGTGGATCTAGCCATTTGTTCGTTGTGAGAGGAAGCTAAGGGAGAGAAAGAAGTCGGGATAACTCCCAGTTTTCTGCTCTGTACCTTTGATTAATGGCGAGACTATAGCAGGGGGTGTAGGACTGGGCATGAGTAGCAAGTTTACGTTTGGCTGCCTCGAGTTCAGCGTGCTGTGGAACATACAGGGAGAGACACCGAGAGGGCGGCCGCTTGCACAGGTCCGGGGCTCATGAGTTCTACATTTGTGTGGAAGACAGCACTAGTTCTCACCCGCGACTGGTTCTCTTCTCTGGGCACAGAGCCTCACGTGTGGCTGGGGAGTCCTATGTAGCGAGTTCTGGCCAATGGACTATGAATGAAAGGGAGGTATGTGCCTTTCAGCTGAAGCATTTAACTGCTGAAGGGAGACCTCTGACCCCTTACCCTGATGTCTGTCTGATCATGGAGAGATGCTGTGATGAGAAGGCGAGGTTGAAAGCTCTGGAGTCGTGTGGAGACCGAGGGCAGGCCACCCCGAGATGTGACACTGTGACACGCAGATGATTTTGAGCTGAAAAACCACCAAAGCCCGAAACACTCGGGAGGATACTTCAACCTCCCTCCCATGCCCACAACTGCATAGAAAGAATTTAGATGAGGAACTACCCCAGGAGGAGAGCTCTTGCCATAGATATATTATAATGCCGGCTGAGGGCAGTAGACAGGGAGGGATGTGGCTAAAGTCTCTTAAAATTTCTCTCTGGGCCGTGTGGCCCATCATGTATTTTGTTTATCAAACATTTACTCTTTTCATATTCTCGTGAATTCCTTCGTTTTTCCCTTGAAGTCTCAGAGCCCTGCCCTCTTCCTCTTGATTCAGGACGACATACACCTCATTCTCCATGACTCTCTTGGGAACGCCTGCCTATGGCTTCCCCATGTTTACATGATTACTTTTTCTCCTGTTAATATGTCTCATGTCAATTTGATTCTTAAACTGGCTAGAAAAACCTCAAGGGGCAGAGGGAATTTCCTCCTCCCCTGCATCACTGAGTCGTCCTATGGAGGGACCGTTTCTCCTGGGGATCCCCTGGGTCTGCAGTGGATTCTGTACGAGTAAGAAATAAACTTCTCCATCTTACGCTACTGAGATTTGAGGAGAGTTTCTTATCTCACTTAACCTAACCTATCCTGCCTAATATAATTTGAGATATAGATTAGGAAGTCATCGGCATATATATGATAGTAGAAACCATGGGAACGGATAGATCATTCAGGTGGTTTGTAGAATAACAATTCCTAGCATAGGGCGCTGAGGAACACCAATATTTAAGGAGAGGCAGAAAAAGTGGAGTCAGCTAAGGAAATCCAGAGGAAACAGAGCAGTAACAGCAAACATGCTGTTAGAAGGCAGGGAGGAAAGGAAGGAAGGCAAAGCTGTGGCCAACGGGGCCAGCTGCTGCTGAGAGAGGACGCGGAAGATGAGGACTGGAAAGGGCTGAATGGATTTGGAAATGAAGAGGTCAGAATATCTTGCAAAAGCCGCTTGGGGGTTAGTAGTGGTGGGAAATAAGACTTCAGTGGGTTGAAGTGTGAAGGTAAACCCATGCACATACAGCAGATTAAATCTTTAATGAGATCCTTTTGCTAAAGAATACCAACAAATGCTGAATGGAACAGTTTAAATACTGTAATTAAAAAGGCATGGCGGAACTAGATGTTGGAAATCCTCAAAGGTCAGGAAGAGAGTTGAGTGAGACCTAGAACTTGTGTTTGCTCTGGGAATAGCCACCAATTTTTGGTGACCTGGAGGTAGTGTGCAAAGATCATGTGTAGGAGATCAGAAAACCAGTCTAAAGCCTGCACAAAGGTGAGAATTTGGATCAGACCCCCTGCAAAGGGACCCATAGTGGGTGGATGTTAGAAATGGGATAAAACTAAATGTGATTTATTCCCAGAGGAATTAACCTTTAAATAAAAAGGTATTAACAAGAAGCCTACATGTCAGAACGTGTACCAGGGAGTCACTCTGACTGGGAGGGAGAAGGGGGAGATTAAAAAAGAGTGGGCTGTGGGTCACTTCAAAAAAAAATAATGCAGAAAAGTTTTAAACCAGCCAATAAAATGAAGCCAAATGTAAAAAAAAAAAGCCTAATATAGATACTTGCTTAGGCGACCTTCGGGAAAGAATGTAAACCCTGCAATACTCAGCCAGTGAGGAACCAGGGGAGGGACTTGCGTGCCAGGGAATAAACTGCTTGTTGTAAGGACCCCTAGGGTGCCTGTTCTCCAGACCCCCCGCAAGACCGTCACTAAAGCCTCGCTCTGCTGTACTTTGGACCACGTCTGGACCACAAGCGTGTTTCTCACAGTAGACTAGGAAAAAAGCCATGCTACTGAAGGAAATGGTAGGGAATCTTTGATGTATGTTTTCTATTGCAGCATAACAAGTTATCACAAATACGAGGCTTAACACAGTACATATTTATTACCTCATGGTCTCTGTGGGAAGAGGGTTGGGTGCAGCTTCACAAGATTCTTTGCTTCAAGCCCTCACCAGGCTGCCTTTCTGGTATAGGCTGGGACCTCGGTTTCCTCGGAGGCGTGACTGGGGGAGTCCATCCACATCCAAACCCCCTCTGTTTGTTGAATGAATTCACTTCCTTTGGGCTGTACGACTGAAGGCCCCAGCTTCTCACTGGCTGTCAGCTGGAGTCTGATTTTCCAACTTTGGCCACTTTGTAAGTCCTAAGCCACGACCACCACAGAGAAATACATTACCAATGGTTTTGTTGTTGGGTAATTCATTGGGGAGGTCTCCCTGCCCACTAAGAGAAACCTCAACCCAGGCAAGCGTCCTTGACCCTGACTGAGAAAGAATCTGCAAACAGATCTGACAAGTGTAGGTAAGGAAGGAATTCATTAAAGCGAGAGTAGCAGGGAAGGGCAGCAGCTGTGCAGGTGGCAGAGCACAGGGAAGAGCAGGAGGAAAGGAAAGTCCATCGAACTCCTTCTTGGCAAATCCCTTGCCAAACCCTACAGCCAGGGTCACCCGGCATCCAGTGTCTGCCTGCATCTGCATGGCGTGGGAACTAAGCCCCTACCACCTGTCTTGCCAATGGGTTTCAGCCCTGGACAAGTTCACTATGGATTCAATGAGATCAAATAAATGACAGTGGAACGTTCTTGGGGTGAAAGGGCTATACCCAACTTTACTCCCACAGTGGCAGGTCAATCACTAGAATCCCATTCACTCAGAGCAAGTCTGCATGCAGCAAGCCGGTCTCTGCCTCTGGGCCTCTCTACCCCGCAGCCGTCTCAGTTTCTGTCCTCAGCACTGCCACCACTCCAGCCTCTGCTCTCCTGCAGCCTTGCAGCCCTGCAGCAGTGCAGCCATGCTGTGTTGCCCAGAGCCCTTGGTGGAGCTCTTTATATAGAGTCAATAACAACATATTGCCCACAAGAGTGTAGTGAGCTAGCTGATCTGGGCCAGGTGAGAATCCTGGCCATAGGAACTTCCACTTTATCCACACCACGCCAGGATTTGGGGGAGCTGTGGAGCACTGGATGGAGTGAGATTATGTTGAGAACTTCCTAAAGGCAAAGAAAGGAGATTTTTGGGCAGGCTACTAAAGGATATGATCATACAGCTGCAGTCCTGTCCAAGTCACCCAGGTGATGGGAACTTCCAAGTCCAAATCAGAGTCCTCAGTAGCCCTTCCCTACTCATCTGAAGTAAAACAGGGAGTGAGAGAAGACTTGTGATTAAGACTAGAAAATTGAATGAAGTAGCAAAGTAAAAAAGACAGTTACTGTCAGGAAAGGGGTCTCTTATTAACCTCCCAACAGGCTTGGAAGAGCACAGAGACAAAACACAGTAAGCTGAGCAGCATGGAGGTTTTATTTAAGGCAAAGTACACACTCGAAGAAAGGGGAGTGCAGGCAGTCTCAGAGGAGAGGTGCAATTAAAAGGCTTAGGATTCAGGTTTTTAAGGTTTTCATGAATTTCAAGGGTCAAGGGCCAAGGGAGGAAGGTTGACTAGGCTAACATGTGGTTTCATGATGTCTATCTCCAGTGGTAGAGACATTAACATAATCAGTCCTCTAGATTTCTGTAAAATGAATTTAACACAAGGAATGTATTGGTCCTGTTCTTCTTTAAGTTAATAGTTACCCTCAAGCAGTGAAAATTTATCATTTAGAACTGCTTACCTAGGCTTGGCTTTTGGCTAAGTATGACAAAATGTTAGGATTCTTTTCTCCCAAATCCCTGGTTTTTAAAATGGAATCTTAAACTTAAGATGGAGTCCCCCCATTCTTTTTTTTCATCAAGGTATTATTGAGATACACTCTTATGAAAGTTTCACATGAAAAAACAATGTGGTTACTACATTTATCCATATTATCGAGTCCCCCCATACCCCATTGTAGTCACTGTCCAGTGTAGTAAGATGCCACAGACTATCTCCCTTCTCTATGCTACACTGTTTTCCCCATGATCCCCCACACCATGTGTACTAAACATAATACCCCTCAATCCCCTTCTCCCTCCCTCCCCACCTGTCCTCCCACACGCCCCGCTTTGGTAACCGCTAGTTCCTTCTTGGAGTCTCTGAGTCTGATGCTATTTTGTTCTTTCAGTTTTGCTTTCTCCGCCTGGCTTATTTCACTGAGCATAATATCCTCCAGCTCCATCCATGTTGTTGCAAATGGTAGGATTTGTTTCTTTTTTATGGCTGAATAGTATTCCATGGTGTATATGTACCACCTCTTCTTTATCCATTCATCTACTGATGGACACTTAGGTTGCTTCCATTTCTTGCCTATTGTAAATAGTGCTGCAGTAAACATAGGGGTGCATATGTCTTTTTGAATCTGAGAAGTTGTATTCTTTGGGTAAATTCCCAGGAGTGGGATTCCCGGGTCAAATGGTATTTCTATTTTTAGTTTTTTGAGGAACCTCCATATTGCTTTCCACAATGGTTGAACTAGCTTACATTCCCACCAGCAGTGTAGGAGGGGTCCCCTTTCTCTGCATCCTCGCCAGCATTTGTTGTTCTTGGTCTTTTCAATGCTGGCCATCCTTACTGGTGTGAGTCCCCCCTATTCTTACCAGATTATTTATATCTTGGCATTTTTCATCATAGGGAGGAAGAATTAATCATGATGCTTGTCCCAGGTCCCTGCTCTATCTCGTTTGAAGGTAGAGATTTGGGGCTATAGTCTGAAGTTTTACCTCTAGGAACCCTGCTCAGCTTATCACCTCTTTCTCACTCCTGACTGGCTTCTCTCTGGGTTGTGACATGGTGCTCCCTGGGCACTAGTAAACAATCTCCTCTAGCACATCCATGGGTCCCTTGTCCAACAAGAGCAGCATATGCTCTACCAAGTGGCTGCTACAGTAATGTCCAAGTGGCAGATCGTTGTCTTGGCTACCGATAGCACATTACAGTGTTGCTGTGAAGGCAGATGTCACTCCTTCTGCTCCCTGGTTCTGGGGACTGTGGGGTATGCTGTCAGTCTCTGCTTAGATCAGGTGGCCCAATGAGGAGCCCCGGACGAAGCTAGTCTCAGCCTGAGGGCTCTGACAGACTCATGGTCAGCCTAGCAGCCCCATGGATTGAGGAAAGTAGTTATCTCCTGGCATATATGCCATTAAAGGCAATCTGTTCAGGAAGCTCTACGCTGGTACAAAGGCTATGAGCTGGAAAAGTTGAGCTGTTTTGAGGAACAAGGGAAGAGTGCCCAAAGCAGAATGAACAAGGAGAGTGGTAGATGAGCTCTGATGAGAGACTTCTGGACCAGACCATACAGTGTCTTGTAAACTATGAGAAGCATCTCGGGTCTATTTGAAGTATGATGGGGCATTAGAGAGTTTTATGCCAGGAAGTAATATGATTCGACTTGTATTTTATAAAGCTCACTTTGGCTGCAGAAAATTGTAAAAAGGGGTGCAAGGGTGATCACAGATAATTGTAGTAGTCCAAGAGAAATGTGGCAGCTTGGATGAGGTGGTGGTAGAAGTGGACAGATTTGTGTAAGCTTAGAGGGTACAGGGTTGGATAGAAAAGTGAAATGAACTAAGGCTGGCTCCTAGGTTTGGGGTTGAGGAACTTGGGTGAATGGTGGTACCGTTACCTGAGATGGAGAACACAAAGGGAAGAGGTGGAGATGAGAGATCCGTTTGGGGCTTAAGTTTGAGTTGCCTTTAAGACATCCAAATAGCTGGAAGATGTACAAGTTCGTGTCCCTCCTCCATCAAAGGCCTTTACTTCTACTTGTGCTCTGGGTCTTACCTCCTGTAAGATTCTCAGGAATCCTAACTATCCATTGTCCTCTCACACTCTCCTATCAACTTCTTTTCTGGTTTTCTTTTGTAAAGCATTTAGCATGCTTAAGCCGTGCGCTTTTCAAAACAAAACAGAAAGTCGCCCAGACTCTTGCTGTTTCCCTCCCACATGTCTTCCTCCCACCTCTCTGCCCTTTCCTGGTCAGTCTCCTTTGCCTTCTTGGTCTCTGTCAAATCTGCCACAGCCTTCTCTCTACTCTGTCACTAGGTTATTCATCCGTTCCCCAGACTTTACTATCTGTATGTTTATGGATGTCTTAATTTATGTTCTGGCCATAACTTTTACTGCACTGTAAGCTCATTTCCTGCATGTCATTATATGGCCATCTAATTTATACATATTCAATATATTCAGTAATATTCAATATTCAATTACTGGTTGTTGAATTCATATCCAATAATTCAATACTTTGTCTCACCTGAGGGTTTCAGCTCCCAAGCAAATCCACTATGGATTCAGTGAGACCAAAAAATGACAACAGGACGTTGTGGGTATAAAGGGGCTCATACCAAGTTCACTGGCATGGTGGTAGGTCAAGCGCTAGAATCAGGTCGTTCTCTGCTCCCTTGCTTCCCTCTGCCCCCTCCAGGCTCTCGGGTGGGCTTAGGCTCCGCTCTAGTACTGGCGGAACTCTTTATACAGCGACACTGGCAGTAAGGGGCATACAAGCATGTGCCTGTGCCGCAGGCTAAGTATTACCTCACTGCACAAACACAATGGGTGTCACGTGAAGATCCTGACCATGGGACTCCCATTTTCCCTGCACCGGTCTTCACTAATAAAACTGAATGTAGCACCTTCTCCCTTGAAACTTGCTTCTTCTCGTTTATTCTCTATCTCAATTTGCAGTACCACCACAAGCCGGAAATCTAGGAGACAACTTGCTTCTTTCAATCTCACCCTCTGCTCTCCTATGTAATAAGCAAGCCTTGTCAATTCAGACTCTAAAACATATGCTAAAGGTACTTCTTTCTCATTATCACCATTCTCTTTCAAGCCACCATCAGCTCCCACCTATACACTACCCTGATAGCTCCCTACTTGTTCCCACCACCCACTCCATATCTTCTGTTGTCTTCCAGGGGTCAGAGCTGTAAAAAGAAAATGCAACGAAAAGACAAATAGGCAACAGAGACCATATGTGGCTTGCAAATCCTAAACTATTACCATCTGGTCCTTTAGAGAAAAAGTTTGCTGCTATTTTTAATATATATATACACACTTTCCTCTGCTTAAAATCTTTTTACTGGTTTCCCATTCTTTTAGAACACAATTCTTTAATATGGCCAGAAAGGAGGTAAGCCAGCATAATCTAAACAATCTACTTCTCCAGCATGTATCTCCTGCCACTCTCCCTTTCCTTCCTATGCTCCCGTTGTTTTTCAAGGTGCCATGCTCTTTCTCAACTCAGGGTTTTTTGCACAAGCTGTTCCCTGTCTTATCACCTCTCTATCCTTCAGATATCAATTTAAATATTTTAATTTGTTCCGTAAGACCTTCCATGATCTATACTAGATTAAGTCCACTTCTTTGTGCTCCCATCACCCCAGTTTTAGCATTATTTAATATTAAACATATTGTTCATCTAGAATCCTAGACTGTAAGCTCTATGGACTGTATTGTTTTATTAACCCTTGTTTCGAGCAGCGCCTGACAGTGCACTTTTTATAAATGACTACTGAATGAGTCTCCTGTGCCCCCACCTTGAAAAACCTCATCTTTTCAAGATCTATCCTTACCTTTTTAGTTTCAATGGGAGACATCTCCCATCTGTTGAAGGATAATCCTCCACTTGTCATCTATCATTCTTCCACTTAAGGATTTTACTATGTCTATCATCTGTTATCCTTTCATCTTCCTTTTATTGGCTTTTGTTCACAGCTATTATTTGTTCAAGCCTTTTTCATCTTAAACATTCCAGAGCCATCCCTTAGTGACCATCCCTCATCTAGTGGGGCTTTACCACCACTGTGATCTATCTTCTGTTCTGCTATCCAACAAAACTACCTTAAGGGCCATCACATGAACTCCAAGCTATTGACTTTAATGGGCGCTTTCAGTACTCTAAATTTCCCTGAAAAACTAGGTCTTCCCAAAAGAAATTCTCCAAGCTTGACTGTATGACCCTACTTTCTCCTGGATTTCCTCCAAGCTGGCCATTCCTTCTTTTGCAGAGCTTTCTCTGCCATTCCTTGAACACTGATGCTCTTTCGTGGCTCTACACTTAGCCTTATTCTCTTTCCTGAAACAAGTTCCTCCTCTATTCCAAACCAGTGATTTGCACCACCTTTTCTTCTCTCAAGGAAGAAATCTGACTCACCTTGACTCTGCCTTTCCTCCAGTCTCCCCATTCAAGTTCCACTAGTGTTGCCTCTGGTAGTTCTCATCACCATCTTCCTTTCCGTCCACACTGTCAAGGCCTTTGGTTAAGGTTTCCAATTGTCTTTTAGCTAGAACTACCCAACAGCCTAACTTTGCCTTTCTCAAAATGTCCTCTATTGTTGCTAGTGAAGTTTTCTGAAACAAAAATCTAGTCACCATTCCTCTGCTTAACACCTTTCACTGGCTTCCCCAACCTCAGAAAAAAATCGAACTTTTAAGCACAGCATTTAGAGACCTGGTATTAACTCTTCGCTGTATTTCACGATTAACTTCTTGAAAATTAAAAAAATGTTACTCTCCTACATTGGCTTTTCTACAATTGCAAATGGCATTCTATCTTCCTCCTCTAAATGCTAGCTCAGACATCTCGACACGTCACCTTTCTGCTTTCTCCATGTTTAACTGGATGCTTTCATTGACTTTTTGGGCCTATTCTGCCCTGAAGTATTATTCATTCAGGTTAACACTTATTGATGATAATTATTGCAGTTCGTGGCGTGCCAACCTGGTTAGGCTGAGCTACATTTTCCAGAAGTCTTTTCCCTGAATGTTCTGACAAGAGTGAGTCACAAGAGATCCTGGAGCTGTTTTAAAGGGCAGGTGCCTTTTTATTTTGTAGCTCATACATGTTGCTGCCGATCTGTTGCCTCATCGGCCGTAGCTGGCCCTGCAGCTTCCCAACCTTTCTTTGGATTGTCCATCCGCTTCCCTAACCACTAGACTGGGAATGTGTGAAGGCCTGGGGTTTTACAGGACAATCATACCAAGGTCAGATGTAATGAAGGCTAACAACAGTTTTAATCTGTGCTCATGATTTCTACTCATTCCTACCCTCTCCACTTTACATCCATCTTCACTTAACTGCCTGTTCTGGGGACTTTAAGGTCCCGCACCAGAAATAAAGATAACGGAGACTGTTTAGCCAGCTTCCACGACACTGTAAACCAAATCCCTACATACATCAACATGTAACCCAGCAGTTCTGCCTTGGATTGAATGCTGACAGTTCTATACCAGGGAGAAGAGGCTGGTGAGACTACTACGCTGGTGCTTGTCATCAGACTCACAAAGCTCCTTGTGCTTAAGTCTGTATTGTGTCACATACTCTTTACTGCCTACTGGTTTTTAACTCTTTGAGGTAAAAGCTTTTATTTCAGTCTGCCCAATGCAGGGTGGTGCTGAGGTTATAATTATAAAACGAATAACTTGGAACACCTGTGGACCCTATAAAAATCTTTAAGTAACAATAAAGATGTCAATCTGATTTCATTTGTTAGATCAATACGTTATCATTAAATATTGATCCAAATAATTGTTACATATATTAAATTCCTAGGAGGTCAATGAAAATAGTCAAACATTTAAAAATATTTCCTACTATGTAAGTTGTCCATTTATCTCAAGTAAATCCCTATACAAGGAGAACTAAATATAGACAGACTTATGGAAGGGCAGAATTTTGATTTATCTGCTGTATTCTTAAAATACAATTATGACACACTGAGCCCATATTTTCTATAGATAAGCTAAAATGATATGATTTGATATACAGTATTTCTTTAGTTATTTTAAGAATACTAAAAAGCTTTCAATTCCCCATAACCTATAGTTACGCAGAAATAGCTTCCCACTAAGTCTTATAAACAACATTATCAGTTCGAAGACATCTCTCATTTTTACTCTCATGACAAATGTTAAAACAGTATTTCAGAAAAGTATACAGCTTGAAAAACCTTGTTTCAGCCGTCACTTTATTGCAAGATGGTAAATCAGTTACAAATTTAAACTGTAACTTGGTCATCTTCAGGCACGAAATTTTAAGAGCAAAATGCTTATTCAAAAGTGATGACGGAACAACTCAAAATGCAGAGCGAGGATGAGAAACATTTCACTGGTCATTAGATTGTTTTAATTCTTTCATTATATGAAACTAAAGCTTTCCATTTTCGGGAAACGTTAACTATAACTTCAGTAGACAGCAATACAGAAAGATCCTGTCACATAGACTGGTTTCCATTTAGCCAGTCAACAGTTCCTAGCCGCCCCAACTGGGACAGAAGCATTTACAGAACTGGCTGTGCTTGGGCCTTCTTTGCGAGCAGCTTTAGATCTGCAATGCACTTGGCAACTGTCTCCTTTTCCTGTGGTAAGGGAAGAGAAATCTGGTTAGACCTTTCCAAATCATGGATGGGTATAAACACCGCCAATTCTAAAGGATACCTCCTGCAGCAACCTTGAGGTTCCCACACAATCTCAAAATGGGTTACTGGCTTAGTATAACAGGCTGCTAGCAATTATTTATTTACAATAGCGGGGATGCGATTTATTTTAAGCCAACCCAGGGAATTACTTAAAATTGCCTGGCTCAAAGCTTTTATAAATGAACCTGTATAGAATATGAAGCCAGATACTCTTGCAACCATGTGCCACTGACATTAGCTTGTACAGCTAATAGATGCTTGAAAAAGATCCACCTAACAAACATTAGTAATACAGAAATGCTAAGAAAGAAAAATAAGTTTCAGTCTCTTCTCTATACTTTCTTGTTTTCCAAGTTTCTTTAATAAGACATTTTTATGTACAACAGTTTATTTAAAAAATACTCATTAAATGTTGGTAAGCCAATTTTCTAGTCCTGCATGGTTATGGAGAAAATAACCAGAAATGCTTACATATACTATACATCTGAGATAAAAGAAATCAAGTTATAAGTAAATAAAGAATATATACTTTAAAAAGAAATAATTTTTTTTTTTTCTGTTTAAGACCAATGAGCGTCTGGGAAAAGGAAATCATGGAAATAGTAATGGAAGGGGCTTGGAAATAGCCTCACCCAGTCACTATGTTTTAGAGAGAAATTAAATATGTTGGTTAATGTTTCCCAAATGACACAAGTCTTTCATAAGCAGTACTCTCAACAATCTTTCCTGTTTTTGACCCATGAGATGGAAAGCACACTGGTAGTCGTGCAGCATCTTCTAAATCACCACTATTCAGAATAACAAACCAGGGCCACCCCTTTGTCTCTAGGCTAAAGACTTGCCAGAGCTATTCCTATCCTAGCATGGCATTGCAAATGCTTGTCAGAGATATCAATAATCCAGAGGCTTCAACACATCATGTACCTGCTGGGCAGAGATGCTCTGTATCACGTGCTTCTCCACCCAGTTTATCATGTGCTCTTGTTCCTTCCGAAGCACCATATTTTGCACAGAGATATGATAATCCAGGCGATTCTTTACCTCCTTGTATACTCTATGCAGCCGTTCCCGGTAAGTAACCTCCAACGCCAGAGCAATATTATTCTGACACAAAATTAAGACATGACAAAAACTGTTTGCATGGTTGAAGAACCACTTCCACTCTGAGGATTCTGTGAGTTAGGATACCCCACCACTTTCTTGTATTTTATGCAAAATTCCTTTATTTAATATGAATAGGTAACACATGCATCCAATAAAAAATTCTAACAACATATGGTAAAAACATATTTAAGAGTATATACAGAGGGAGGGATAAGGGGGAAAAAGGGGCATTGTGATTAGCATACATAATGTAGGGGGGTGAGCACGGGGAAGGCAGTATAGCACAGAGAAGTAGTGACTCTATAGCATCTTACTATGCTGATGGACAGTGACTGTAATGGGGTATGTGGTGGGGACTTGATAATGGGGGGAATCTAGCAACCACAATGTTGCTCATGTAATTGTATATTAATACTACCAAAAAAAAAAAAACTTCTACAAACTTCTATCACCACATAAACCAATCTACCCAAGTCCATACTCATATACTTTGCCTTCTTCCCTATAACTGGCTGAACTGTCTGCTTTTGAAGCCAATTAACCCTTCTACCTGTGCATTAATCCCAAGCCCTCTGGCCTACTGAAGGACATCACTCCAGCAAATCTCCCTCTCTCCCTGCTTCACACATCATTTTTTCTCTCTCTACTAATTTCTATTAGATGCTAACGGGTGATTATACTTTCCATTTTTTAAAAAATCTCGATTCCTACATCTCTCCTAGCTACTAATGTCTTTGCCCACCATTACAGTAAATCTCCTTGACAATTTTGACAGTTGTCTATATTCTGACTCCAATTTCTTTTCTTCCACATTCTCTCCAACCTACACCAATCACATCAGCCCTTTTCCAAGGTCACCAGGAACCTCCACGTTGCCAAACCCTCTGGCAAACTCTTGGGCCCTTCTTTATCTGACCATAAGAGGTGACAACAAATTGAAATCGTTTTGTTTTCAACTGTTCTTCCCCCCACCCCACCCCTGCCCCCAGTCTTTTTAGTCTTATGGCTTTAAGCGCCACCTGTAAGCTCATGACTCCCCAATCTCCAACCTGGAACTCTCCCTATCAACTCCAGACTCATATATCCAATGGTCTACCTAACCACTCTACTTGGCTAACTCACAGCCATTTTCAACCAACACGTACAAGATCGAAGGCTATTTGCAACAAGGACATCAGAGCGACACTTTAAAACACAACTGAGATCCTATCACTGCTCTGCCTAAAAGCTTCAATGACTTTCTCTCCATTCAGAGCTCAAATAAAGTCCTTACAGAAGCCTGAAGACTACCTGATCTGACACCTAGCCGTTCCCTACACCTTGCCTCCTTTTATTCTCCTACTCACCCATTCTACTTCAGCTACACTGGCCTCTTTACTTTTCCTGGACTGTACCAAGCAAGCTTCCCGGTTTGCAGCCCTTGTCGTTCTTCATCTTTCTGCCTGGAATACTAATACTAGAAATCCGTAGCTTACACCACTACTACTTCAGGTCTCTGTTTAAATATCACATAAGAGGCCAAAAGCATTAACTCCCTCCTTCCAAAATCTTTTGCTTTAACACTGGTTTACTGTTCTAAATAGCACTTAACACCAGTTGACATTCACATCT
Organism: Phataginus tricuspis; assembly: GCA_029783875.1. NCBI lineage: Eukaryota > Metazoa > Chordata > Mammalia > Pholidota > Manidae > Phataginus > Phataginus tricuspis. The sequence goes on from JAQQAC010012408.1 coordinate 13,869,322, forward strand.
GCTCAACTATTTTTTTCTGTCCTTCTCTCAACCCTAGCTAGAAAGCAGATTCCATGAAGGCAGACTTTATTTTGTTCTTGGCTGTATTCCCAGCACCCTGTCTTGACCAGAGTCTCCACACAGGAAGAACTCAATAAATACCTATTAAATAATATCTCACAAATAAATAAAAATGTTAATGACTATCATTTGATTCTTATGAAAAAGCTCCATCTTCAAAAGCCAGATTTTGTTTGTGGGTACACATAATATATGTGGTAGGAAGCATTCTCTGGTTGTAACCTAAATATGTACAGGAAGAGGTCTTAAAAGTTTCTGATGTTTTCAAACATTTATGTGCTTATGAATCTTTAGGGGATCCTACTTTTAAAAACAGATTCTTGGACACCTCTTAAAAGAAGCTGATTCCACAAGTCTTAGAATAGGTCCAAAAACCTGCACCAAAGATGACTGATGCATAAGCCCCCACTAAGAAATACTGGCTTAGACCCTGAATACTTCAGATACTTACTTTACCTTAGCATCTCACTTTTCCACTTCAAAGGTACTTCTATAGCATATAACTTCAATATTAAGGACATCTTACTTTAAGTATCAGGTGTAAAGTACTGGGCTCAAAGTAAACAACAACAAAATACTTAAACATGTTCCTAAAGTTGCCTTAAGAGCTAAATATTTTATAATCTAATGATGCTTTGACCATGGCAAAAAGTCTACTGCTATCTGAATCTGCTTTGTGAATTTGGATTGTAAGGTATTGTTATTTCTTATAGTAAGCATGTATGAAATTCACAGCATGTATTTCACTTACAGCCTTAGACAGTGGATGTCATTTTTAATCAGCTATAACTTAATGACTATTTTCCTTTTGTGAGGATTCAAAATGTGTTCTTTTATAGCCTTTACTCTTAATTTTAGAGTAATAATTCTAGTCATTTATCCATTTGGTAGGTCTTAAATGTCTAAACAGCCATAACTGTAGCCCTCACCCATATCTTCTCTTTTCTAAATAAAATGTGCTCAATCTATTCAACCACCCCTTATAAGAGATTTAAAATTTTTAATTTAAATGCATACAAGTGAGTAACTTCACTCTCCTTAGAAAGTTCGGAAACCTACCCTCTGGACATCAAACAGGTAATGGCGCTTCTGAACTAGTGCCTGCTGCCCCTTCTCCAGATCAATGACATCCTGGATTTGTTTGATGGATGCCTGTTTCGCCTCTTCCAGTTGAGCGATTTTTTGCTGCAGTTACGGAATTTGTGAAAAAAAGATCAGTGACAGCACCAAAGATAACAAAAACAGACTGACTTTATGCTTCTTCAAAGTTATGTCCCTCATTTGTGAAAACATCCATAAAGAAACATACACACATATAGGGAGAAATACACAGATCCTTAAAAAGAATTACCAGTAATAGCTATGCAGTATCTCATTGAGTGAAAAAAACTATGAAAAAGCTAGAGAAAGTATGGTAAATTAAAAAAAACTCATCTCAAATTAGTGACTACACATTACATCAACACATAATTATAATCATTTTAATTCATTTCTATAAGCTCTTCTTCTAACATTCATATTAAAAACATCACTTGAGGATCTTGATGCTTCTACTATGGTCTAAAATGGGAAATCAGGTTTATGGCTCTTACCTCATTCAGTTTGTCAGCAAATTCTCCAATAGAAGCACCATATTTTTTAACTATATAGACAAGAAACCCTATTGTTGAAATGGCAGTCATGGTCTCTGCAGTAATCACATATATTTCTTTGGATAGAAAATATAAGATAAGCCCAGTTCCAAGCACATAGGGTCCTAGAAGAAGAAAAAGTTACTTTATGATGGATATTCTGTGTCTAAAAGGGGAAGACAGGAAGATATTCTGCATTTGATTAGTTGAAGGCAAAGTTAAGTAATGATTTAAAATAATCAGGGTCAAAGAACACTAGACTGAGAAGCAGTATGGTTGAGCTATCAAGGACCTGGACTTAAGGAAATCTGACTCTGCAACTTACAAGAAACTGAGCAATATAAATGTATGTCTGAGCTTAGTTTCCTCACCTGTAAAATGGGAACAGTGTCTTCCTTCACAGGGTTGATGAAATTGAGAAACTATGTGAAGTGTCTAACACAATTACTCAAAAAACAGGAACTATTCTACAAAGATGTCAGGTTACTTCCATAAGTAATTTTTGCTGCAAAATATACTATTGAAGGGCAACATTGGTCAGGATAAATTTTACCTATTCTTGCCTATTTTTATTGAATAGGAAACTCACACCAGAAATAAGCAAACAAAATAACCCAACAACCCAAACAATACCAAAAAATCACAAAGTAGTATGTATATAAAAGGATGAATTAAGTATCAGGATTCTCAATTCCTGTAGCACCTAATTATAATGTTTCAAATATGGCTGTCATTTCCTTTAACCAGGTAAGAGTTCTGAAAGGACACAAAACCATGATGTACATTTTTTTTAGGATTCCCTCTGTGCCTCACAAGATACTAGGCATGGACAGAGCAGGCCTTTAAGGGCAGCATTTTAAGTGTTTCTGAGCAACACCGTACCAAAGGATGTTAGGGTGTATTATGAGAATAAAAAGGTTATAGTCTCAAATATATTTTGCCCAGTTTCCCATATAAAGTTTCCATTTTTTTAAATATAACTCCAATATAGAAATTTAATGTGAACTTGCAAAAAAAGGCCTATTATAGGTAACATTTTTATCACCTATGGAGGTTTGAGGACACTAATGTTTCTTGCAATTTCAGTTAGGAAATGCTGTTTTAGGCCACTTCCTGGAGGGTTAAAAAAAAATCTGTGGTTTCCAATGTTCCATAGTCACAAAAGTATTTCTATTAAGAAAGGCTGTGTGTGTGGTAGAAAGAATGCTAAACTTAATTGGAGAACCTTGGTTCAAGTCCAACTCAATCACCAAAGAGAGAATAAATCTCAAATACTTTGATTTGTGTTTTCTTCTGGGTAATAAAAATGCCTTCATAGGACTTTAAGAATTAAATAACTTAAGTGAAAGCATATAGCATTATAAAAATGAAAGGATTCAGACAGTTTATGCCTTTTTAAAAGTGGAAAAACTCACAAACATGGTCCAATTTCTGTTTCCATGCTACATATACAACTTAATAATCTCTATTACTTTACCTGCCATTATTTTAATCCATAGCTGCGCTTCCCATTACCTGACAGTGTATTACGTAGCTAACACATTTCTCTACTGTCTATCCTATAATAGAAAGTGTGTTCCATGATGGCAAACACCTTAGTTCACTATACACATAGAACAGCGTCTGGCATAGTGCAGGCACTCAGTAAATTTGGCGTATCAACAAATGGAGACAACACTATAAAATCAAGTTCCAAATTCCAAACAAACTTATTCCAAAGACAAGTTAAAGCAAATGAATCAGTTGTTATATCAAATCACTTTTATTATTTACTTTTAAAAACAGATGACTTCGTTTCTGTGGTGTATGTGGAAGAAGTAAGAGGCGCCCAAAGTACTAGGTTAACAGTAACCATACAATCCAAACATACCACCAAAACTGGGCAAATGCTCACCTGTTACACCAGTTTTAGGATAAAGAAACTGGAAGAATTCCTCAGGGATGAGCCCCAAACGAACTTTTCCTCCATATTCAGGCAGAGGTGGTACAGGGGCGAGATTTGGCTGCCCAGTGTGAAAGATCCTTGCTGCCTGCAATGCCCTACAGAGAGTGGTTACACAAGCTGAGAACCCACTCTTCAAAGAGAATGCAATGTATGAACAGTTAGTCGAAACAAAGAAGCAGTTTCCTGTGATCACAGTGGAAAGAGAATACACCAGGAATAGGAAGGTCAGGGTCCAATATTAGCTGCGTCACAAGGGCAAATGACTTACTGAAAGCTGTATGCAACCTTCTACCTAATACTAGAATTCCTTCTGTAAATCTCACAAGTCATCTGTCCAGCCCTTTGTATGTCTATTTTTAGCACTAAACTATCTTAAGAACATAAGCTCTGCAGCCAGATTATCTGGGTTCAAATCCTAGACCTGCTACTTGACTTTGAGCAAGTAACTCCAACTTCTGTGATCTCAGATTTCTCTAAGTAGGAACAAAGGATATGGAGTAACAGGGTCATTGTGAATTAACATGTGAAGTGCTTAGAATGGCCTAGGCATATGGTAAAATTATATGCAAATGGTTAACTATTACATGTCAGACTGTGTTGTGAACTCCTTGATGGGGAGAACTCTGACCTTTCTGAATATTCGTGATGGATGCTAACTAAGCACTATGTGAAACAGGTTTTTTCAGTTGGGTAGCTCTAATTATGTTCATCTTTGAGTTGAACTGCTATGTACATCCTTGAAATCTATATGCACTGGTTTTAATTTTATTTTTCTATGTAAGATAACATTCACATATCTGGGTTAAATATCTCAGTTCCCCTAGAACTCTGATTGTCCACAAGGAACCCTCTGATTTTGTTTAGAAAAATGAAGTATACAGAACTGAAGGTAATACTCTAAACATAGCTGGACCAACTCATTCATGCTACAAATGTACATTGAGAACTTGCCATTACTGGGCCTGAACTAGTGAGCTATCATTGTGGATTTACAAACTGTTCTTGTATTCTCAGTATGTTTTTGTCCCCCAGTTCTATCCCCCTGCAATCTAAGTTTATATTACTTCACTGATTTTGACTCATTGCTTGTCTTGGGATATTATTTCTGCCTCCCAATGTATTTGCTCCCTTCTTACTTTTGAAATCTGAGAATCAAGTCAGTTTCTCAATCTCAGCACTACTGACATTGTGACTATTGACAATTCTTCGTTGTGGAAAGCTGTTCTGTGCACTATAGAGTGATCAGAGGTATCCCCATGGCCTTTATACACCAGATGCCAACAGCATCCCCCCTTTCACCCAGTGGTGACCATCAAAAATGTCTCTAGACACTACCAAATGTCCACCAGAGGGTAAAACTGCCCCAGGTTTAGAATTACTGATTTAAATCATAGCACTAGAGAACTTGCTAGAGACTGACACAAATCCTCTACCCAACTGGCTATTTTAGATCAAGAATTCATCATATCTTGCCTCAGTGAGTTAACAATCCACAACCTGGTCATTCTGCTTCTGGTCAAATACTGCTTAAGCCTAGCCCCTTCCACACTGCTGCCAATGTTTTAAAACTCTTCATAGGCTCCCTCTTGCCTATAGAAAACAAACTACTTAACACAGCATGCATGACTCAGTGCCTGTCATATTTTATGTCATCTTCATTCTCCTACACTCCAACCATATGGGAACTATGTACAGCTCTCAAAAACAAACAAAAAATCCAAAAACATAACTCATGCGGCTCCTTCTGTCTGGTATGTCTTTCACTTAATGACTGCCAAGCCCAACCAGCCTTCAGAACACATCAAATATATCCTTTGTAACAGCATCTCCAATCTTGGGCTAACATTTATTCTAAACAAAACATTTACTGACTTTCAACTTATGTCAAGGCACTGGGAGCACAGCAATGAGCAAAGCCGCAGCCTTCAACATTCTGGTGGGCATGTGGGAAATATGAGTGTATAGGTACATAGACTATTTCAGGCAGCTCTTAAGTTCAATGAAGAAAAATGGAGCAAGGTCAGGGGATAGGGAGCAATGGAGTTTTTTTGGCAGGTTTTTCTGGAAGGTCAGATGGCATTTGACCTAATGATTTGAGGACAAGAGAGAAGAGCAAGTGCAAAGATCCTGAGGCAACAACAGCTTGGCCATTTTCATAGAGCAGCCAGAAGGCCAGTAGGACTAGAGACTGAGCTAAAGAGAATAGAAGGAGATAAATCAAGAGGTAGGATGGGATCAGGTCATATTGGGCCTTCTGGTTATGGTAAGTTCCAATTTTATTTCGAGTGGGATGGGAATTTCTGGAGGACTTTGGTGGGTGGGCAGCACTGACACAATCCCAGCAGCTACTGTGAGAAGAGGCTGTAATGGGACAATAGACATGCAAGGAAACTAGTCAAGAGACTATTGAAATAGCCTAGGTGAAAGCTGATGATGGTTCTTACTCTACAGTATAGTGGAAGATCTTGGTGGTCAGAGTCCAGATATAATCTGCAGGATGAGCCTTGTTCTCATTAAATATGAGAAATATTTAACAAAATATTAAGAATGTGAAAGAAACAAAAATCTAGGATATTCCTTGTATCGTGCATATGCATTTTATTTATTACCCATATTTTGACTATTTGTTTATTTGTCTGTATGGAATCTTTTTGTCTCTGATAATTTGGAAGCAGTCAGTTACAGCCTCATTTTACTGCACACACAAAAAACAAATACAGATAGATTAAAGTCACTTTTTCAAGCCATAAGGTAGTTACCAAATTTTGCAAGATTTAGAACTAGGTTTGAAGTACAAAGAAAACTCCCAGGGAAAAATCGATGTTTAATGAAATAATATTAACAGTAACAGCTGCTAATATTTACTAAGCAGGTTCTATGCATAAGCACTGCTTCACAGGAATTAAAGTCTCTTAATTCTCTTAACGCATTAAATTGAGATCACAGATTATAAGTGGAAGAGCCAGGTGTACCCTGACCTAGCTTTGGAACCCTCACTCTAAAAACTACTCTGTAACTGTCTCCTGTTGTAAATTGTGTGTGAGCTCTAGGAAGCGAGGTACTTAATTAAGTCTCATTCGTTTTTGTATCTCTGGTTGTGTGGATGGCCAAGATAAATACTTAATCAATCAATGAATGATTTCTCTTTATGATCTGACAGTGAAAGTCGAATCTGGGAGATGGACCGCAAACATGCTTCATTGTTTTATTTATCAAAAGTTGTTCTTGGGTATACAATCTAGTGACTCTGATTCAGGCTGTAGCAACTACGTTTACCTGAAGGTCAAAAGGGAAAGGGGCGGGGCTTAGAAGACACCAAAACCAGCTTCTGGTTTAGTTTTAACGCACCATTTATCTTACTCTTTGCCTTTAAGTCATACGACGAAGTTGCAGTTACAGAATCACTAATGTCTGAATTTAAGCATTCCAAAATTACCTAACGAAAGCTAATTTACGACTAAAGCTATCAAGAGATTATCGAGCAGTGAAATGAAGTGATAAAACAAGGATGAAGGGGAATTACACCCATCACACTTACCCTGGACCGAGGAGGGCTGCGGTCTTCAGAGAAGGGGCTGCAAATAAACAAAGCGCAGGTCAGCCAGGTCAAGGTGAAACCTGGTCTTCAGCGGTCCCCGCGGGGCTCGATCACTAAGGCCATGCACCCCTCCTTCCTGTCCCCCGAGAACCCACGCTCACTTTCGGAGCGGCGCTGACCACTCCTCACTAAGGCCCAGGTTCTCGCTGCGCTTTTCTGCACCCTTTCCTCCTACCCTCTCCACGTATCCCTAGACGCGCTCCTTTAATTACTCTGATAGGTCTAGACCTCTCACCCAATGTGGCTGCGGCAGAAAGTACCACCCGAGACAGCATGGTCAAGGAGGGCCTAAGCCGCGGTCTTGGCGTCCCAGTGACCCCGACGGGTGAATCTGTCAGGGGAAGGAGAAAGATGGTCGCTCAGAAGTCTCGCGAGAAGAGAACGTCGTGCGCTCTTTTTTTCATTTTCTCGCGATAAGAGCCACAGCCTGTGAAGAACCAGTAACCAGAGGACGGCAGACCGAAAACGAAGTGGAACCGTAGAGATAATTCTCGCGAGATGTACAGTGACTGTAGCTGGTCGCGAGGAGCGGAAGCGCAGAGGAGCACCACGTGGGAAGCGCCGGAGCTGATTCTGTAGTCGCCGTCCAGCTTGGGTCTAAGCTGAAGTTGGAAAAGTGGAGATGCGGAAGGAAACCCCGCCCCCCCTAGTGTCCCCGGCGGCCCGCGAGTGGAACCTTCCCCCTAATGCGCCCGCCTGTATGGAGCGGCAGTTGGAGGCTGCGCGGTACCGGTCCGGTGAGCCAAGATCCCGGGCCTGGGAGCGCTCACCACTGCCCGGGATGCCCCTTCCCGGGACTAACCTTTCCAGCCCCCACTGTCTCACAAGCCATCCTGACTCCTGCCTCGTGTGGCTGAGCTCAGTCCCCAGCCGTGCCCCGCGTTCCTGAGCTCAGGTTCAGACCCACGCCGCTGCTGCTCAGGGCAGTCACCATGGAGACGGGCCTTCCTCGTGTCACGCGCTGACAGCTTGTACCTCTTTTAGATGGTTCGCTCCTGCTCGGGGCCTCCAGCCTGAGTGGCCGCTGCTGGGCTGGCTCCCTCTGGCTCTTCAAGGACTCTTGTGCTGCCCCTAACGAAGGCTTCTGCTCCGCTGGGGTCCAGACCGAGGCTGGAGTGGCTGACCTCACTTGGGTGGGGGACCGAGGTATCATAGTGGCTTCCGATTCAGGTGAGTCATTTTCTCCTCAACCCCACAGGTGGACGAGGTTGGGGATACAGGTCGGACTGTGCTCAGTCATTAATGTGCCATACTCAGTATTTGAGGGAGCATGAGGGTGTTGGCCCCTAAAGGAGAACTATTCAGGTGGGAAATGCTTTTCCAAGAGTCAGAATTGCCTGCTGGGACTTTCTAGCAAAATCTATAACAAAATTACGAAGTGGATTGGAAATTAAGGAATTCAATTTCTTTCCATGTAACATCCCCTTATATCCCCCAACCCAGACCAAGGATAATCTTGATTAAAGATGCCAAAGCCAATCAGGGCTGTCTCTTTGATTTCTTTCCATTTGTTTCTTCTTAAATCTCTTCATTCTGCTTTCTTTGTTTTGAATGTCAGGCTCAGCAATGGAGACTTTGGCATTTAAAAAAAAAATCAAAATTTGGGTGTTTGCAGGCATGGTAGGGAAGGATAAAAGGGGGACATTAAAGATTGAGCCTCTCTGACAGTGGAGCTTGAACACTACTATTCAAGACAGCTTTTGGGTTTTCTTTTCTTAGTCACTGTGTGAGACATTCAATTTTCAACATATTTTTTTTTAAGACTCTGTAAGAGGTCAGCTCAAATTGTTGAACAAATATTTATTAGTATCCAAATTAATGGGAAGATTTAACCACACTGGCCTGTGTGCTACACAGATAATTGTGGAGACATCATCCTTGTCTCCTGGGAACGTATTTTCTAGTGTTTTCTTACTGGAAGCAGAATATTTATCAACCACTCCATCTTTCCCTATCTTTTTAGAAACTACTATCCCTGCCTAATTGTGTGGACTCTTTTTAGGAAAGCAGTCATGACAGCGTAAATCCAAATGGCTTTGAAGTTAGCTAAACCCACTAATAACATGAACTTTGCTTTTATAGGAATAAGTTATACAAACGACTTGAATTCTAGAAGACAGTTACTGTCTTGGTGTAAGCCAGGCTTGTTTCCTTCACCTTCCACTCCACTCTCGTCAGGTGCTGTTGAATTGTGGGAACTGGACGAGAATGAGACACTAATTGTCAGCAAGTTCTGCAAGTATGAGCACGATGACATCGTGTCTACAGTCAGTGTCCTGAGCTCTGGCACCCAAGCTGTCAGTGGAAGTAAAGACTTCTGGTGGGTTCCTGTTCTCATTTTCTCTCTCTCTAGACCTGCTTTGGGTGTCTTTACTATCCTGTTAGCCTCATTAAATAACTTTTTGAGCTGATTATAAAAATCCAGTGATTAATCACGCCATGTCTATTTTCAGTACGTTGTAAATAGATCTTAGCAGAAGCCTAGTAGGCAAAGACATACAACATGTCAGTTAAAGGAGATTCTTGTTTGATCACATGTTTTTATGTGGATGGTATAGGTTGAAATGATCTTTTTTTTTTTTTCTTTTTAGTATCAAGGTTTGGGACCTTGCTCAGCAGATGGTAATGAATTCATACCGGGGTAAATGCACTTTCTTTCCTTTTCAGTCATGGTCTTAGCTGTTTGTTTCTTTGTTTGTTTTTGTCTATTCCTTTTATTAATTTTTTTTGCTATTATTAATGTACAATTACATGAGCAATATATGGTTACTAGACTACCCCTATTATCAAGTCCCCACCACATACCCCATTACAGTAAGATACTATAGAATCACTACTTGTCTTCTCTGTGTTACACTGCCTTCCCCTATGCCCCCCGCACCGCAACATTATGTGTGCTAATTGTAATACGCCTTTTCCCCCTTATCCCTCCCTTCCCACCCATATTCCCCAGTTCCTTTCCCTTTGGTAACTGTTAGTCCATTCGTGGGTTCTGTGAGTCTGCTGCTCTTTGGTTCCTTCGGTTTTTTCTTTGTTCTTATACTGCACAGATGAGTGAAATCATTTGATACTTGTCTTTCACCACCTGGCTTATTTCACTGAGCATAATATCCTCCAGCTCCAACCATATTGTTGCAAATGGTAGGATTGTTTTCTTATGGCTGAATAATATTCCATTGTGTATATGTACCACATCTTCTTTATCCATTCATCTACTGATGGACACTTAGGTTGCTTCCATTTCTTGGCTATTTTAAATAGTGCTGCGATAAACATAGGGGTGCATATGTCTTTTTCAAACTGGGCTGCTGCATTCTTAGGGTAAATTCCTAGGAGTGGAATTCCAGGGTCAAATGGTATTCCTATTTTGAGTTTTTTGAGGGACCTCCATACTGCATTCCACAATGGTTGAACTAGTTTACATTCTTACCAGCAGTGTAGGAGGGTTCCCCTTTCTCCACATCCTCGCCAACATTTGTTGTTATTTTTCTTTTCAATGCTGGCCATCCTTACTGGTGTGAGGTGATATCTCATTGTGGTATTGTGGTTTTAATTTGCATTTCTCTAGCGATGTGGAGCATCTTTTCATGTGCCTGTTGGCCATCTGAATTTCTTCTTTGGAGAAGTGTCTGTTCAGATCCTCTGCCCATTTTTTAATTGGCTTCTTTGCTTTTTGGTTGTTGAGGTGTGTGAGCTCTTTATATAATTTAGATGTCAACCCCTTATCAAATATGTTATTTTTGAATATATTCTCCCATACTGTAGGATGTCTTTTTTTTCTACTGATGGTGTCCTTTGCTGTACAGAAGCTTTTTAGTTTGATATAGTCCCACTTGTTCATTTTTGCTTTTGTTTCCTTTGCCCAGGGAGATATGCTCATGAAGAAGTTGCTCATATTTATGTCCAGGAGATTTTTGCCCATGTTTTTTCCTAAGAGTTTTATAGTTTCATGACTTACTTTCAGGTCTTTGATCCATTTTGAGTTTACTTTTGTATATGGGGTTAGACAATAATCCAGTTTCATTCTTTTACATGTAGCTATCCAGTTTTGCCAACACCAGCTGTTGAGGAGGCTGTCATTTCCCCACTGTATATCCATGGCTCCTTTATCATATATTAATTGACCACATATGCTTCGGTTTATATCTGGGCTCTCTATTCTATTCCACTGGTCTATGGGTCTGTTCTGGTGCCAGTACCAAATTGTCTTGATTACTGTGGCTTTGTAGTAGAGCTTGAAGTCAGGGAGCGTAATTCCCCCTGCTTTATTCTTCTTTCTGAGGATTGCTTTGGCTAATTGGGGGTCTTTTGTGGTTCCAAATGAATTTTAGAACTATTTGCTCTAGTTCATTGAAGAATACTGTTGGTATTTTGATAGGGATTGCATTGAATCTGTAGATTGCTTTAGGCAGGATGGCCATTTTGACAATATTAATTCTTCCTATCCATGAGCACGGGATGTGTTTCCATTTATTGGTATCTTCTTTAATTTCTCTCATGAGTGTCTTGTAGTTTTCAGAGTATATGTCTTTCACTTCCTTGGTTAAGTTTATTCCTAGGTATTTTATTCTTTTGGGTACAATTGTGAATGGAATTATTTTCCTGATTTGTCTTTCTGCAAGTTCATCATTAGTGTATAGAAATGCAACAGATTTCTGTGTATTAATTTTGTATCCCGCAACTTTACTGAATTCAGATATTAGATCTAGTAGTTTTGGAGTGGATTCTTCAGGTTTTTTTGTGTACAATATCATGTCATCTGCAAACAAGGACAGTTTGACTTCTTCCTTTCCAGACTGGATGTCTTTTATTTCTTTGTGTTGTCTGATTGCCGTGGCTAGGACCTTCAGAACTATGTTGAATAAAAGTGGGGAGAGTGGGCATTCTTGTCTTGTTCCCGATCTTAGGGGAAAAGCTTTCAGCTTCTCCCTGTTAAGTATAATGTTGGCTGTGGGTTTGTCACATATGGCGTTTATTGTGTTGAGGTACTTGTGCTCTATACCCATTTTGTTGAGAGTTTTTATCATGAATGGATGTTGAATTTTGTCGAATGCTTTTTCAGCATTTATGGAGATGATCATGTGGTTTTTGTCCTTCTTTTTGTTGATGTGGTAGATGATGTTGATGGATTTTTGAATGTTGTACCATCCTTCCATCCCTGGGATGTATCTTAATTGATCATGATGGATGATCTTTCTGATGTATTTTTGAATTCTGTTTGCTAATATTTTGTTGAGTATTTTTGCATCTATGTTCATCAGGGATCTTGGTCTGTAATTTTCTTTTTTTGTGGTGTCTTTGCCTGGTTTTGGTATTAGAGTGATGCTGGCCTCATAGAATGAGTTTGGGAGTATTCCCTCCTCTTCTACTTTTTGGAAAACTTTAAGGAGAATGGGTATTAAGTCTTCACTAAATGTTTGATGAAATTCAGCAGTGAAACCATCTGGTCCAGGAGTGGAGTTTTGTTCTTAGGTAGTTTTTGATTACCAATTCAATTTCTTTGCTGGTAATTGGTCTATTCAGATTTTCTGTTTCTTCCTGGGTCAGCCTTGGAAGGTTGTATTTTTCTAGAAAGTTTTCCATTTATTCTAGGTTATCCAGTTTGTTAGCATATAATTTTTCATAGTATTCTCTCATAATTCTTTGTATTTCTGTGGTGTCTGTAGTGATTTTTCCTTTCTCATTTATGATTCTGTTTAATTGTGTAGATTCTCCTTTTTTCTTGATTCGTCTGGCTAGGGGTTTATCTGTTTTGTTTATTTTCTCGAAGAACCAGCTCCTGCTTTCATTGATTCTTTGTATTGTTTTGTTCTTCTCAATTTTATTTATTTATGCTTTAATCTTTATTATCCCTCCTTCTACTTACTGACTTTGGGCCTCATTTGGTCTTCCTTTTCTAGTTTTGTTAATTCTGAGTTTAGACTGTTCATTTGGGGTTGTTATTTTTTCCTGAGGTAGGCCTGTATTGCAGTATATTTCCATCTTAGCATGGCCTTCGCTACATCCCACGGATTTTCCGGTGTTGTATTATTGTTGTCATTTGTCTCCATGTATTGCTTGATCTCTGTTTTTTATTTGGTCATTAATCCATTGATTATTTAGGAGCATGTTATTAAGCCTCCATGTGTTTGGGCTTTTTCATTTTCTTTGAGTAATTTATTTCTAGTTTCATACCTTTGTGATCTGAGAAGGTGGTGGTACAATTTCAATCTTTTTTAATTTACTGACGTTCTTTTTATGGCCTAGGATATGATCTATTCTTGAAAATGTTCCATGTGCACTTGAGAAGAATGTGCATCCTGTTACTTTTGGATGGAGTGTTCTGTAGATGTCCATTAAGTTCATCTGTTCTGATACATTGTTCAGTGCCTCTGTCTCTTTATTTATTTTCTATCTGGTTCATCTTTCCTTTGGAGTGAGTGGAGTGTTGAAGTCTCTTAGAATGAATGCATTGCATTCTGTTTCCCATTTTAATTCTGTTAGTATTTATTTCACATATGTAAGTGCTTCTTTGTTGGGTGCATAGAGATATTTATAATGGTTATATCTTCTTATTGGATTGACCCCTTTATCATTATGTAATGTCCTTTGTCTCTTGTGACTTTCTTTGTTTTGAGGTCTATTTTGTCTGATACAAGTACTGCAACTCCTGCTTTTTCTCCCTATTCGTTGTATGAAATATCTTTTTCCATCCCTTTACTTTCAGTCTGTGTATGTCTTTGGGTTTGAAGTGAGTCTCTTGTAGGCAGCATATAGATGGCTTTTGTTTTTTTATCCATTCAGTGACTCTGTGTCTTTTGATTGGTGCATTCAGACCATTTACATTTAGGGTGATTATCCACAGGAATGTACTTATTGCCATTTCTGGCTTTGGATTTGTGGTTACGAAAGGTTCAAGGATAATTCCCTTACTATCTAACTGTCTAATTTAACTCACTTTGTATGCAGCTGTTTTGTTTTTATTCTGCTCTTTGGACTCTTTGAACTTTACTTTGGTGTTTGGGATGGTAGTTCCTTGCTCTCCTGCCTGATAATTTTCTTCTAAAACTATAGTCAGGCCCCAATGTCTAACCCTTGCCCTTTTATTTCCCTATTTCCTTTAGAAGGCCTCAACTTCTTTGTCACATAAGGCTCCAACTCTGTCGTCTTCCCCTCCTTCTGCTTCCCCCTATCAGTTGGCCACCAACTTCTTATGAGTCATTTTCCATTTGGTCACTGACCTTTCTTTCCATTTCTAATGCTCCTATTTATTTACTTTCAGGCTTTTCCTCACACAGATGGTGGCATTCATCTGTCTACTGGTAATGCTTTTTTCTTTCATTGATTTCTTGTGGCTTACAGAGTAAATTCCCATTTTCTTGTCATGGCATCCAAGCCCTTCTACTGTCACTTCCCTTTCAAGCACACTGTGCTAGCTAAATCCAGTCATGGTAGGGCCTTGGCTTTCTCCAGCTATAAACCCTGAAACTTGTGAATTTTAAGTTCTTGAATATACCTTCATAAAAATTCTATTTTTCTGCTGAGAACCATCATTTTCTATTAATGATCCTTTTTCTGCTCACTTTCGTTAACAGTGCTAGCAGTTGGCTTTATTTTGGAAGCCATTCTTCATGACTATGCCACATCTTCATGAAGGTACTGTCTAGAGCATTAATGTGTGTGTAACAGAGATGTAAATGCTGGGTGGTCACCTGGTTCACTCAGTGGCTAAGCGCCCCTTTTTGCCTTTTTTCTCTTCACAGTGCATCGTTCTCATATGTACCAAAGCAAAATCACAAATTCATACATATGCTGGACCTCCAGGCTCATAGGCAAATAGTCCAGCAACAGTGTTAACATGCTGATGCCTGAAGTCTGCTGTACTTGCCTTTTGTTTCTTAGACACAAGGGATATTCCCGGTCAGTGCCAACTCTTGTAGTGTGTCTCCCACTCAACCTTTTCATTAGTTCTTTGTGTTTCTGTCTTACCCTCCACACTGAATTCCAAATCCTTTGCGGGCAGAGGAACCATGTATTCTTCAACAATTCTTCCCATGATACTTATCCCAAACCTTTGCTTTTCTCAAGTGAACGAGAAATTCTTTTTTATCACATGGGCTTTCCATGGATTCTAGGGCTAGGAAAGAATTATGGAACATGGTTAGATTCCATTCTTCTGTCTGAGAGCAGAGCCAGTTAGACTCCCTCAGAAAGTGTGGTAAAATGACTTTAGGGAAGGTGATTCCCGTAGTCTATAATTAACATATAATAGTGATCTTTAAAATTTTTACCATATAGGCCTCCTGAAAGAATTTTGAAAGGCCGTATCCTCACACATTTGTAAATTGATAATTTAATTTAAGTAGTTGCAAAGAAGGTCGTTTCTGGGCGTATCACTTATTGTACACTGGTTTCAAGCATATGTTTGTCAACATTTGGATTTGCAGATTAAGCCCATTTAATTTATGCAAAATATCTACTAAGTAAACTAACTGGCACAAACCAGCCTTCATTGTTAAGTCAGTTGGCCAAGTTAGAGTTAATTTCTGTCAGAAAAATCCTGATTTAAAATTCAGATAAACTTGTTAGGTGTATCCTGTGGCAACCATCTGTCATATTTTTCAAAATCTCATTATTAGACGAACAGAGGTAATTCCCAGAACCATCCTTGTGTTTGTGGTGTGGGGGAAACAGGGCCAGTCCCCTTCACTGAATTTCACCCAGATGCCCCTTCATTTGCTCTTTGGCTCTTAGGAAAAGCCCTGTTTGTTTTATACCCTAGGTGTTTGTACTGCTGGTCATTAATTATTCCATGGTAAGATTTGGGGGGCGTGTGGGTTCTGTCTCCCTAGGGGATGGTGGTGTGAGATGCAGGTAGGGAAGGAGAGCTAGCAGACTGCAGGCAGCTTCTCAGTTGAATTTCAGGAGAGGGAACAGTGGAAAAATGTATTCCCTTACAACTGGCAGTGTGTGGAACTCCCCTGAACGTGTTCCATACCATCTGGAGGTATGAAAATTGCTGTTCTAGGGTGTCCGAACTACGAATTCCTTCACTAGTCTTAGCCCCTAATTTGTCTTTTGTTGTCTTTACTAATTATTTTTTCCTAAGCCTTTTCAGCGTTTATAACTCCATCAGCATTTCCTCTTAGATTTTGTCTAGTCCAGGATCTCTCACGAAATTTATTAAATTGCATCATGAGACTTGCCCTGTTTCTCACCCCCTCCCACCTACCCCTGGACACTGGATAGTATCTGGGTTGCCTCCAGCTTCTGCTGTCAGATTTCTCTGTCTTTTCTTCACAGCTCACTCCGGGCACGTCACCTGTGTTGCTGCCTCTCCCCACAATGACTCTGTGTTTCTTTCATGCGGTGAGGTGAGATACAGCCTTTCCTTCTCTTCCTGTTCCCTAACCACATGCAGATTCTCTAGGCCAATGTCTGGAGACCTCCTGGCTGACAGCTGCTTCTTTGGTTTGTGAAGACTTTTTTCTCTTCCTTCTTCATCTAGGACAATAGAATTTTACTCTGGGATATCCGCTGTCCTAAGCCAGCATCACAGATGGGTGAGTCTCAGAAAGCCAGTGGTGGGAGTGTGGTACTAGGAACCCACCTGGAAAAGCCTTTCCTTCATTAGAGTGAAAGGCAGTGTTGCCAGAAGTGCAGTTACTGCGACATAAGGGACATAATCCCTTTCTTTCCCACTGAGACTCTGCTGACCCCATTTTGTGCCAAGAGGAAGGGCTGGTTCCTGGGTGGGTGATTTACTTATCATTTCCTGGCACGGGAAAGACAGAGGGGCCAGTTGTTATCTTTATGCTTTATGCTTGGCATTTGCCTGGGACTCATGTCTGGAAAGGGCAGGAGGCTGATGGATAAATGTAGATTTTGAGGGTCAAGGGTAAAGACATGGCTGCCATAGCTGGGTTTGGGAAACTGACAAAAGGTGCTCCTGGGATGCAGGGTGACTTCATTTGAGATTCTGGGCTCTGGGTCTTGTTCCAGACGCCTCTTCGCTCCTTTGCAGGCTGCAGCGTCTCTGGCTACCTTCCTACCTCCCTGGCTTGGCATCCTCAGCAGAGTGGGGTCTTTGTCTTTGGTAAGGCAGTGTGTCCCACCACGTATTGACTCTGGTAGGGGGGCGTGAGAAAGAGCGCTGCTCTATAACGCACGAGGCTCTGGCTGGTCAGGCTCTAGAGCACACGTAGGCACTAGATGAGTTATGCTAGTGGAGGGATGGGGGGCTGGGATGATCCAAAAGTGGTTTTAGTTTAGCTCAGCTCTGGGGAACACGATTTGTTCCCAGGGGATTTGATTCCTGCCTGTTTCCTCTGGCTCATGCATTCTGGGCATGGCTCTAAGTCGGAGGGCCGCACAGCAAGTGGGCTGCTCCCTAGGGGATCCTGGCCTATAGCAGGGGGAGTTGTGGTGCACTCCTGGTGATGAGCTGTGCATCTGATGATGTAGTTGGTGGTTGAAATAATGACTCTGTCACCCATTAATTCGTAACCACCCAATGAGCAGTTATTCCTTCTTTACAAAAGAGGTAACTGATGCTCAGAGTGGTTAACTTGTCCAAAGGAACCAGCATTCAAATCCAGGTCTGGCAGACTGCAGAGCCAATGTTCTTAACCAATGTAACGTGTTCCCTCTTCTCTGTAGGGGATGAGAATGGGACTGTGTCCCTTGTGGACACCAAGAGTGCAAGGTGTGCCCTCAGCGCAGTCGTGCATTCCCAGTGTGTCACTGGGCTGGTGTTCTCCCCGCACAGGTACTGCCCTTTGTCGTGGAGAGCCTGCAGGGTGTGAATAGGAACAGCGAGGGGGTGCTTCCGTTGGCAGTTTAGCTGGTGAGGTGCGTCCTTAAAGCAGCACCTGCTCTAGCGGAGGTGTCAGAACGTGACAGATCTCTTAAGGCCATATTCCTTCCTTGGGTTGTACAGTCTCTGTCAGCACATACCTAAAATATGGTCTCATTCTTGCTCAGCACTCCACGTGATTGATGCTGTGGGCTTATCGGACTGGGTGACAGCCTGTGTTTCTGTATTGTTGTTGAAGCTGTAGGAAGGGACCAGATGGGACGGATGGTTGCCAGGATCATCAACCCTGGCTTCGCTCCATTTCCCTCATCTCTCCTTATAACGTGTAATGTGGGCTTAAGTGGCAGCCAGACCATAACCCAAAGTGGGGATCAGGCCACCTTCTCTGGGTCCCTTTAGAGTGGGGGTTGGGGCCCCCCCTGGCATGTTTTGCCTTGGGACCTTGGCCTTACCTTTCCTAAGTCTTTCTCTGCTCTCCTAGGGCTCCCTTGCTGGCCTCTGTCAGTGAAGACTGCTCACTTGCTGTGCTGGACGCAGGCCTTTCGGAGGTGTAAGTGTGATCAGGGCCCAGGGAGGGGAGTAATGGGTGGTGGGGTCCTGTTTCCCTTCAGAAAAGAACATTTGTGTCTTTCAAGGAGGCAGGGTGCTAGAAGCAGGCTCTGTCCTACGTCTGCCTGTTCCCTGGGCTGACTCCCAGCACCTCTGTCCCTGGTGGAGGGTGAATGTGGTGGTGGATGGAATTAAGATTCCCAGGAGGGGACAATCTAGCTTTTCACATAAAGAACCACATTCATGAAATGTAACCTGCTATAGCGTGAAAGGCCCCAGACAGAACATTGAATTTTCTGGCCTTTTTGCCATGCTTTGCTGTCTCATCCTGGCCCATGTCACTGCTTGCTCTAGCTACCGTTCCTTTATCTATGAAGTTGGGGCATTGGCTTGGATGACCGATGAACTCCTCTGTGGATAGCTACACTGCTGTCCTGGTGACAGGGCCACACATGGTGAATTGTGTGTCCATATCCAAAAAACATGCCCTGGATATATCGGGTTCTCTTTCTTCTCTAAGTGTTAACCTTATTTCCTCTTATCTGTTACCATGTCCAAACTTCTTTTTCCTCTTGTAGGTTTAGAAGCCGAGCCCACAGAGACTTTGTGAGAGATGCTACCTGGTCCCCCCTCAATCACTCCCTTCTCACCACAGTGGGCTGGGACCATCAGGTCATTCACCATCTCCTGCCCACAGAACCTCTCCCAGCCCCTGGACCTAAGAGTGTTGCTGAGTAGATTGGATTTAAGACAAAAAACAAATGCCCATGAGCACCCATTCCCTTTGCCCCACCCTCTCAGTCTGTGAGACAACGCAGGAGCCTTATACGTATGTTGTTACACCAGAGCTGTACAATTAATAGGCGCTGTCTGTCAGCCTTGGGAAGGCTGGATTCTGGTATCCTGTAGATACCAGGGAAGAAAACTTTCTTGAAAATGGGTATGTGTGTATATAGGTACATAGGTTTTGGTGATAACGGGAATAAAAAAATCTATCCCACATGTTTCCCAACCCCCAACTACCCCCCACACACACACCCAAAGAGAAAAGTTCATAAGAGAGTGTATGCTTCCCATGTAACTGTGAATGAGGAATTGGCCATGTCTGGTTGAGGGAAGTGATGTGGTCATCCCTGGATTCTTGGAAGCAGCTCATTTACTACTCATAGAGATAGGAGCAACTTTCTTAATTGAGCTTAATCCACCTTTATCATGGGCAGTGCTTAAACGCCTGCCAGCTCAGCTTGAGGAAGAGCCGAGACACTCTCACGCCAAAAAACTTGTCAGGAATCCATTTTCTGGCTGAATAAAGCTGGTGCCTGTGTAAGGCCCTCCTGACCCCCATGGAGTTATATATATGAGAGATGAGTGTTTTTCTGTCATAGACTCCATAGTAAGATGTTTGGGGATGGTGACAAGCTTAAGGCATTTCAGTGAAGTTAAAAACTGACACAGACTTGTGAAGAAATGTCCACTACTTTTCCCATCAAAAGCAGCCAGGGCCTGACCTCTACTGCCTCTCGGCCCCTTTCTCTGAATATAGGAAGTCTTGAATGCTGTTTTTGTGAACTGATTGAAGATTTTAAAGGCAGTGTCAGAATCCAGGATACTGGTTGGTGGAATAAAAAGTTGTTGGCTTATCCTTTGAAGCATGTGTGTTTGTGCAGTGAGCGCATTTCGCCTGTGTGAGTCATGAGGGCATCTATCCTACAGCCCTTTGTTACTAGTATTTTTTCTGCTTCCACAGCCCCACCGAGTAGATGGGAACGGAAGGTAAAATTGGTTACTTGTATTGGTGGACTGGCTGCTGCCAGTTAGAAGTCGTGGTTCACTTTTGCTAAACATGAGCTCTGTTCTCAAATTACCCTTTGTAAAAACATGGGATTTATAGTCCTATGATCTGCTGGTTTTGTGGTGAAGTGGAAATGATGCCTTCACTGTTCCTAATAACTTCTTGGGAGGTAATAGGGTGGATTGGTAGAAACAGTTAAGTTTTTTCCAGAGATAAAATCTTAAAATTTGTGATCACTTACAGAAAGTAAGGAGCAGGGTACCATGAGTAGGAGTTAAATTTGCATACCCTTTTCTTCATGGACTTAAGGATGGTGGAGAGAAAACTCAGAGATAAGAATCCAAGGAAGTGTATGTATTAATGAGTCAAGATGGTTAAAATGACATAAAGAGAGAAGAATCCCAGGAAGTGTACATACTAATGATCAAGATGGTTAAAATGACGTCTGAGGGAAAACCTAGAGGATCCACTTACCTTAATGTAAAAAATTGTTAGTGCTGATGAGAGTAATTCCCATCTGTTAACGATTGCCACCAAGAAAGACATTGGCAAACCTAATAAAAATCTCACCTGGAATGACCATCACATCTGTGGTTGAATGTGTGTATCACAGCAAGCAAAACCACGAAATAATCAGCAGAGTTTCACATACAAGGCCCTTGGCTTGAGAAGAGTCAGTGCAGTGAGCATGAACTTGCTGATGACAGGTGAAAATAGGCTCACTTTATTTTGTTCAAAACCAAAGAAGCATTTATTTTGCATTTAATTTACTGGTTCAGGCGTCTAAATGCTCAAGTAAATCTTGTATCTTCACTGTTGCTGCTCTGAAGCCCACTGACCTGACCAAGTGTGTTCTGCTGATCTCTGGCCCACCAGGATAGAGGGGGCTTGCCCCTTGGGCAGTGCCTGGAACCACAGCAAACACTAAGGAAGGCTCAAGATTAGTTCCACGTGGCACCAGATGTGGGGCTGATACCCAAGGTATCTCTCCCGCTCCAAAGGATAGTGGGAGGCGGGTTCTTTCATAAGAGCCATAAAGACGTTACAGGCTGATGCAGTCACATTACAACAACAGGATCATCCAAATAGTACGACTTTTTACTAATTTATTAAAACCTTTTTTTTGAATTGCCTCAATTTTAAAACAATATGAAGTTAAGGGGTTTTTGAGTAGTATGTATTTCCTACTGCACGTTAAATACATAAATAATATAAAAATCACACAACTAAAAATCATCAATCAAATACTGGGAAATAGTGCTGTAGTCCAGCCTCTTCATTTAAAAAATGGTAAAGCTCTTTCAAGTTTGCACTGATCTGTACTCTGGATTTTTACATAAGTTGACTGATCTTGTTCAAGTCATTCTCCAGTTCATCCACACGAGTATCATGAAAGATGTGGTCAAATGTCTGTTAAAATGAAAACATCACATCAGTCATCTTGCCTCCTGCCTCGCTGAGTGCCGTATGGTATGGGAGGGTTTCTTCAGGAAGCTGAAGACATTGGTGAATGTCCTCTTGCTTTGTGAGAACAGGCTGAGCACTACGGAGGAGTATTTTCTAAGTATCTGGGTGGGTTTGTAAAATAAAAACTGGGGTTTTTTTGACAGCGAGAACTCAAGGAGGATGGCAAACAGTGACATGGCACACTGGTTTCTAACGTAATCCTCATTCAGCATCTCACCATCTGTCTATGCACAAGAGTTGTAGTTGCCAGTCTTTGGCATGGGCACCCCTGAATGACGTGGAGGTCATACCTGGGCATCTATTGTATCTTGGCATTCTCTCCATCCACAGTCAGTTTTGCAAGTATGGGACATTTAGGCCTGAGATCTAGCTCTGCCCACTCCGTGGGAGCCCAGAGGACTGATCTGGATGCACATGAGGCAGGTTCAGACGGGCAGGCAAATGTGGGGCTGTGATGGGGACAGCCGTCACGGCCTGTATTTCTGGCAGAAGTCTGCGTGGAAGGACACAAACCTAGTGGGAAATCTCACTGATAGGGAGTATGGGGGCAGCAGGTGGGGTGAGGAGAGGCTCGTAAGTAGAGACCTACAGGCATTCACAGCAAGGAGGTCTTTAAAAAACAGCCAATAAGGCCCCAGGCACCTGGCAAGACTGACTGGGATCCAGGCCCTAGGAACCAGCTGGGGTACCTACAGTTTGCAACCCAGGAAGAGAAATCAGCAGAGACCCAGTAACCAGAATTAGGGCACACAGCCTAGGAATTGGGAAGCATTTGGGAGCATGGTCATTAGAGTTAGAAGCCACCCCAGGGGTCATCTAACCAGTGGTACAAGATACTGCCAAGCCTGCTCCAGTGTTGGTCTCAGAAGGCTTCGTTATCTCCTGGTCCAGGTTAATATTAGCCCAAGGAATGGAGGGTGGCACTGAGCATGCAGGTGGGACTCAGCCCGAGTGATGTGCAGAGCAGGAGTTGGGTCTCAAGTCTGTCCACAAACCTTGTATTTTCCCGATTGCACCCATCCAAGAGATGAGAGAGACACACACTGGCTCTGGGGATGGACTTTATCTGTTTGCCACACTAGAAGCTCCTTGAAAGCAGTAACTGCGTCTTAACAACCCCCACTGTATCTAGACTACGTAGCAGGCCTGGCACATGCTGAAGGAACACTTGTTGCATACCTAAAGGAAGGCAAAGACGGGTGAAGAAGTGGAGACCCAGTCTCTGCTGGGGTGGGGGTTGGGGGTCTGGTATTCTATCAGGCTTTCCCAGAGTTTCAGTGAAATGAAATTGTCCTAAATGTTGTTTACCATTTATTGTTTATTTTTTGATATCATTAATATACAATTACATGAGGAACATTGTGTTTACTAGATTCCCCCTATTATCAAGTCCCCACCACATACCCCATTATAGTCACTGTCCATCAGTGTAGTGAGATGCTATAGAATCACAACTTGTCTGTGTTATACTGCCTTCCCAATGCCCTCTCACCCCCGCTACATTATGTGTGCTGATCCTAATGCCCCTTATTCCCCTTCTCCCTCCCTTCCTACCCACCCTGCCTCAGTAATTTTCCTTTGGCAACTGTTAGTCCATTCTTGGGTTCTGAGAGTCTGCTGCTGTTTTGTTCCTTCAGATTTTGCTTTGTTATTATACTCCACAGATGAGTGAAATCATTTGATGCTTGTCTTTCTCTGCCTGGCTTATTTCACTGAGCATAATACCCTCTAGCTCCATCTATGTTGTTGCAAATGTAGAATTTGTTTTATTCTTATGGCTGAAAAATACTCCATTGTGTATATGTACCACATCTTCTTTATCCATTCATCTACTGATGGATGCTTAGATTGCTTCCATTTCTTGGCTATTGTAAATAGTACTGCGATAAACATAGGGGTGCACATGTCTTTTTGAGACTGGGAAACTGCATTCTTAGGGTAAATTCCTAGGAGTGGGATTCCTGGGTCTAATGGTATTTCTATTTTTAGTTTTTTGAGGAACCTCCATACTGCTTTCCACAATGGTTGAACTAGTTTACATTCCCACCAGCAGTGTAGGAGGGTTCCCCTTTCTCTGTATCCTCGCAAGCATTTGTTCCTATTCTTTTCTATGTTGGCTATCCTTACTGGCATGAGGTGATATCTCATTGTGGTTTTAATTTGCATTTCCCTGATAGTTAGCGATGTGGAGCATCTTTTCATGTGCCTGTTGGCCATATGAATTTCTTTGGAGAATTCTCTCTTCATATCCTATGCCCATTTTTTAATAGGGTTATTTGCTTTTTGGGTGTAGAGGCATATGGGTTCTTTATATATTTTGGATGTTAACCCCTTGTCAGATACGTCATTGATAAATATATTCTCCCACACTGTAGGATGCCTTTTTGTTTGGCTGATAGTGACCTTTCCTGTACAGAAGCTTTTTAGTTTGATATAGTCCCACTTGTTCATTTTTGCTTTTGTTTCCCTTGCCCAGGGAGACATGCTCATGAAGAAGTTGCTCATATTTATGTCCAGGAGATTTTTGCCCATGTTTTTTTCTAAGAGTTTTATGGTTTCATGACTTATTTTCAGGTCTTTGATCCATTTTGAGTTTACTTTTGTATATGGGGTTAGATAATCCAGTTTCATTCTCTTACATGTAGCTATCCAGTTTTGCCAACACCAGTTGTTGAAGAGGCTGTCATTTCCCCACTGTGTATTCATGGCTCCTTTATCGTATATTATTTGACCACATATGCTTGGGTTTATATCTGGGCTCTCTATTCTGTTCCACTGGTCTATGGGTCTGTTCTGGTGCCAGTACCAAATTGTCTTGATTACTGTGGCTTTGTAGTAGAGCTTGAAGTCAGGGAGCGTAATTCCCCCTGCTTTATTCTTCCTTCTCAGGATTGCTTTGGCTAATTGAGGGTCTTTTGCGGTTCCAAATGAATTTTAGAACTATTTGCTCTAGTTCATTGAAGAATACTGTTGGTATTTTGATAGGGATTGCATTGAATCTGTAGATTGCTTTAGGCAGGATGGCCATTTTGACAATATTAATTCTTCCTATCCATGAGCATGGTATGTGTTTCCATTTATTGGTATCTTCTTTAATTTCTCTCATGAGTGTTTTGTAGTTTTCAGAGTATATGTCTTTTACTTCCTTGGTTAGGTTTATTCCTAGGTATTTTATTCTTTTGGGTACAGTTGTGAATGGAATTATTTTCCTGATTTCTCTTTCTGCCAGTTCATCATTAGTGTATAGAAATGCAACATTCTGGATGCCTTTTATTTCTTTGTGTTGTCTGATTGCCGTGACTAGGACTTCCAGAACTATGTTGAATAAAAGTGGGCAGAGTGGGCATCCTTGTCTTGTTCCCGATCTTAGGGGAAAAGATTTCAGCTTCTCCCTGTTAAGTAAAATGTTGTCTGTGGGTTTGTCATATATGGCGTTTATTATATTGAGGTACTTGTGCTCTATACCCATTTTGTTGAGAGTTTTTATCATGAATGGATGTTGAACTTTGTCGAATGCTTTTTCATCATCTATGCAGATGATGATGTGGTTTTTGTCTTTCTTTTTGTTGATGTGGTGGATGATGTTGATGGATTTTCGAATGTTGTACCATCCTTCCATCACTGGGATGAATCCCACTTGATCATGATGGATGATCTTTCTGATGTATTTTTGAATTCTGTTTGTTAATATTTTGTTGAGTATTTTTGCATCTATGTTCATCAGGGATATTGGTCTGTAATTTTCTTTTTTTGTGGTGTCTTTGCCTGGTTTTGGTATTAGAGTGATGTTGGCGTCATAGAATGAGTTTGGGAGTATTCCCTCCTCTTCTACTTTTTGGAAAACTTTAAGGAGAATGGGTATTAAGTCTTCACTAAATGTTTGATGAAATTCAGCAGTGAAACCATCTGGTCCAGGAGTGGAGTTTTGTTCTTAGGTAGTTTTTGATTACCAATTCAATTTCTTTGCTGGTAATTGGTCTATTCAGATTTTCTGTTTCTTCCTGGGTCAGCCTTGGAAGGTTGTATTTTTCTAGAAAGTTTTCCATTTATTCTAGGTTATCCAGTTTGTCAGTGTATAATTTTTCATAGAATTCTCTCGTAAGTCTTTTTATTTCTGTGGTGTCTGTAGTGATTTTTCCTTTCTCATTTCTGATTCTTTTTATATGTGTAGACTCTCTTTTTTTCTTCATAAGTCTGGCTAGGGGTTTATCTATTTTGTTTATTTTCTCAAAGAACCAGCTCCTGTTTTTCATTGATTCTTTCTATTGTTTTATTTTTCTCCATTTTATTTATTTCTGCTTTAATCTTTATTATCCCTCCTTCTACTTACTGGCTTTGGGCCTCATTTGGTCTTCCTTTTCTAGTTTCATTAATTGTGAGTTTAGACTGTTCATTTGGGGTTGTTCCTCTTTCCTGAGGTAGGCCTGTATTGCAATATATATCCCTCTTAGCATGGCCTTCGCTGCATCCCACAGATTTTGTGGTGTTGAATTATTGTTGTCATTTGTCTCCATATATTGCTTGATCTCTGTTTTTATTTGGTCATTGATCCATTGATTATTTAGGAGCATGTTATTAAGCCTGCATGTGTTTGTGGGCTTTTTCCTTTTTTGTGTGTGTAATTTATTTCTAGTTTCATACCTTTGTGATCTGAGAAGCTGGTTGGTACAATTTCAAACTTTTTGAATTTACTGAGGTTCTTTTTGTGGCCTAATATATAATCTATTCTTGAAAATGTTCCATGTGCACTTGAGAAGAATGTGTATCCTGCTGCTTTTGGATGGAGTGTTTTGTAGATGTCCATTAGGTCCATCTGTTCTAATACATTGTTCAGTGCCTCTGTTTCTTTACTTATTTTCTGTCTGGTTGATCTGTCCTTTGGAGTGAGTGGTGTGTTGAAGTCTCCTAAAATTAATGCATTGCATTCTATTTCCCCCTTTAATTCTGTCAGTATTTGTTTCACATATGTAGATGATCCTGTGTTGGGTGCATAGATATTTATAATAGTTATATCCTCTTGTTGAACTGACTCTTTTATTGTTTGTTATGTAATGTCCTTCTTTGTCTCTTGTGACTTTCTTTGTTTTGAAGTCTATTTTGTCTGATACAAGTACTGCAACTCCTGCTTTTTTCTCACTATTAGTTGCACAAAATATCGTTTTCCATCCCTTTACTTTCAGCCTGTGTATGTCTTTGGGTTTGAAGTGAGTCTCTTGTTGGCAGCATATAGATGAGGCTTGTTTTTTTATCCATTCACTTACTCTATGTCTTTTGATTGGTGCATTCAAGCCATTTACATTTAGGGTGATTATTGATAGGTATGTACTTATTGCCATTGCAGGCTTTAGATTCATGGTTACCAAAGGTTCAAGGGCAATTCCCTTACTATCTAACAGTAATTTAACTTACTTCGTATACTATTACAAACACAACCTAAAGGTTCTTTCTTTTTTTCCTCCTTTTTCTTCCTCCTCCATTCTTTGTATGTTGTGAATCATATTCTTTACTGTTTGTCTTGCCTTGGGTGACATCTATTTAGCCATAGGAATACTTCCATCTATAGGCGACCCTCCAAAATGACCTGTAGAGGTGGTTTGTGGCAGGTAAATTCTCTCACTTTTGGTTATCTGAAAATTGTTTAGTCCCTCCTTCAAATTTAAATGATAACCTTTCCGGGTAAAGTATTCTTGGTTCAAGGCCCTTCTGCTTCATTGCATTAAATACATCATGCCGCTCCCTTCTGGCCTGTAAGGTTTCTGCTGAGAAGTCTGATGATAGCCTGATGGCCTTTCCTTTGTATGTGATCTTATTTCTCTCTCTGGCTGCTTTTAATACTCTGTCCTTATCCTTGATCTTTGCCATTTTAATTACTATATGTCTTGGTGTTGTCTTCCTTGGGTCCCTTGTGTTGCAAGATCTGTGCACCTCCATGGCCTGAGAGACTATCTCCTTCCCCCAATTGGGGAATTTTTCAGTAATTACCTCCTCAAGAAGACTTTCTATCCCTTTTTCTCTCTCTTCTTCTTCTGGTACTCCTATAATGCAAATATTGTTGCGTTTGTATTGGTCACACAGTTCTCTCAATATTCTTTCATTCTTAGAGATCCTTTTTTCTTTCTGTGCCTCAGCTTCTTTGTATTCCTCTTCTCTAATTTCTATTCCATTTGCCGTCTCTTCTACTAGATCTAATCTGGATTCAAATCCCTCCATTGTTTGTTTCATTTCAGATATGCAATATCTTAATGATTGAATCTCCCACTTAGATTCGTTCCCAAGTTCTTGAATATTTTTCTGTACCTCCATAAGCATGTTTATAATTTTTATTTTGAACTCTCTTTCAGGAATATTGGTGAGTTTGGTTTCATTTGGCCCTCTTTCTAGGGTTTGTGAGATTTTGATCTGAACCATGTTCTTTTGTTGTTTCATATTTCTGTGTGGTACCCACTAGTGCACAGAAACTCCAGTCTCTGCAGCTTCTCAGCTCCTAGAGTGAGTTTGGGGGTCATAGGGGAGCAGAGTTGGGGCCTGGAAGGAGGAAAGATCTGTTTCCTGATTCCCATCTCTGGTGCCTGTCTCCAGTGTCAGAGCCAGAGGGCCAAGCACACACGTGTAAACCTCTGTGCTTTGTGTCTCTAGCTTTTGTGGGCAGGGCCTCCCTCTGGTTGGCCTGATGCCAGCACAGTGACTGCGGGTTTGCGAGCAGGTGCCTGCAGGCCAGTAGGAAGGCTCCGCAGGCTGTGTGTCACAGTGGGGGACCTTGGAGCTGAGTAGGCAGCCAGGGGGACGGAGCACCTGAAGCTCCCCAAAGTTCCAAACCAGCTGGGCAAAGCACACCCAGACAACTTTGTCCAGCTCTCCCTTCTTCTGCACCGTAAGCTCCATGCAAACTGCGCCCCTTCAGCAGCCCTCTCGCTTCTAGGAAGCCTCTCAGACCACCTGCCTTTCCTCTGACACAGAGCGGCCGGGTGTGGATCCCCTCCTCCACAAACAGCCAGAATGTCAATTTCTCAAGCACTCCACCTGTCCGAGCTCCCCAACGTCCAGAGCACCACACACTATGGGATTCTGCTCACAAAGCAGATATCCAAGGCTAGGTGTCCAGCAGTCCCAGGCCTTCACCCCCTCCCCTACTCAGTTTCTCTTCTGTCTGTGAGCTGGCATGGGGGAAGGGCTTGGGTCCTGCCAGATTAAGGCTTTCCTACGTTACCCTGTTTCATTAGGTCTGCTCTGTTCGTGAGGTCTGTATGCAGTCTGGTGCAGCCTTCTTTCTTGTTGCTGTTTTAAGGTTAGTTGTATTAATTAACTATATTTTTGTACTGTTTGTGATTTTGGGAGGAGCTCTCCGTCTCACCTCTCATGCCACCATCTTGATTTCCCTTTAGGGTTTTTTATGTACAAAATCATGTCATCTGCAAACAGGGACAGTTTAACTTCTTCCTTGCCAATCTTGATGCCTTTTATTTCTTTGTGTTGTCTGATTGCCGTGGCTAGGACCTCCAGTATTATGTTGAATAGAAGTTGGGAGAGTGGGCATCCTTGTCTTGTTCCCGATCTTAAAGGAAAAGCTTTCAGCTTCCCACTGTTAAATATGATGTTGGCTGTGGGTTTGTCATATGTGGTCTTTATTATGTTGAGGTACTTGCCCTCTATATCCATTTTGTTGCGAGTTTTTATCATGAATGGATGTTGAATTTTGTTTAATGCTTTTTCAGCATCAATGGGCATGATCGTATGGTTTTTGTCCTTTTTTTTATTGATTTGTTGGATGATGTTGATTTTCAAATGTTGTACCATCCTTGCATCTGTGGAATAAATCCTACTTGATCATGATGGTTGATCTTTTTGATGTATTTTTGAATTTGGTTTGGTGTATTTTGTTGAGTATTTTTGCATGTATGTTCATCAGGGATATTGGTCGGCAATTTTCTTTATTTGTGGTGCCTTTGCCTGGTTTTGGTATTAGAGTGATGCTGGCCTCATAGAATGAGTTTGGAAATATTCCCTCTTCTTCTATTTTTTGGAAAACTTTAATGAGGACGGGTATTAGGTCTTCACTAAATGTTTGATAAAATTCAGTGGTGAAGTCATCTGGTCCAGGCGTTTTGTTGTTAGGTAGTTTTTTGATTACCAGTTCAATTTCATTGCTAGTAATTGGTCTGTTCAGATTTTCTGTTTCTTCCTGGGTCAGCCTTGGAAGGTTATAGTTTTCTAGAAAGTCATCCATTTCATCTAGGTTATCCAGTTTGTTAGCATATAATTTTTCATAGTATTCTTTAACAGTTCTTTGTATTTCGGTGGTGTGATTTTTCCTTTCTCATTTCTGATTCTGTTTATGTGTGTAGACTCTTTTTTTTCTTGGTAAGTCTGGCTAGGGGTATATCTATTTTGTTTATTTTCTCAAAGAACCAGCTCTTGCTTTCCTTGATTCTTTCTATTTTATTCTTGATTTTATTTATTTATGCTCTAATCTTTATTATGTCCCTCCTTTTACTGACTTTAGGCCTCATTTGTTATTATTTTTCTAGTTTTGTTATTTGTGAGTTTAGACTGTTCATATGGGATTGTTCTTCTTTCCTGAGGTAGGCCTGTATTGCAATATACTTCCCTCTTACCACTACCTTTGCTGCGTCCCACAGATTTTGCATTGTTGAATTTTTGTTGTCATTTGTCTCCATATATTGCTTGATGTCTGTTTTTATTTGGTCATTGATCCATTGGTTATTTAGGTGCATGTTGTGAAGCCTCCATATGTTTGTAGGCTTTTTCGTTTTCTTTTTGTAATTTATTTCGAGTTTCATACCCTGTGGTCTGAGAAGCTCATTGATACAATTTCAATCCTTTTGAATTTAATGAGGCTCTTTTTGCAGCCTGGGATATGATCTATTCTCAAAAATATTTCATGTGCACTTGAGAAGAATGTGTATTCTCTTGCTTTTGGGTGTAGAGTTCTGTAAATGTCCGTTAGGTCCATCGGTTCTAATGTGTTGTTCAGTGCCTCTGTCTCCTTACTTATTTTCTGTGTGGTAGATCTGGCCTTTGGAGCAAATGGAGTGTTGAAGTCTTCTAGAATGAATGCATTGCACTCTATTTCCCGTTTTAATTCTGTTAGTATTTGTTTCACATATGTAGGTGCTTCTGTGTTGGGTGCATAGATATTTATAATGGTTATATCTTCTTGTTGGATTGACCCCTTTATCATTATGTAATGTCCTTCTTTGTCTCCTGTGACTTTCTTTGTTTTAAAGTCTATTTTGTCTGATACAAGTACTGCAACTCTTGCTTTTTTCTCCCTATAAGTTGCATGAAATATCTTTTTCCATCCCTTCAGTTTTAGTCTGTGTATGTCTTTAGGTTTAAAGTGAGTCTCTTGTAGGCAGCACATAGATGGGCCTTGTTTTTTTATTCATTCAGTGACACTGTGTCTTTTGATTGGTGCATTCAGACTATTTACATATAGGGTGATTATCAATAGGTATGTACTTATTGCCATTGCAGGCTTTAGATTCGTGGTTACCACAAGTTTAAGGTTAACTTCCTTACTATCTAAGAGTCTAACTTAACTCACTTAGTATGCTATTACAAACACAATCTAAAGGTTCTTTTTTCTCCTCCTCCATTCTTTATATATTAGGTATTATATTCTGTACTCTTTGACTTTGGGGATAGTTGATTTAATTTTGCATTTGCTTGGTAATTAACTCTTTTACTTTATTTACTGTGGTTTTACTACCTCTGGTGACATCTATTAAACCTTAGGAACACTATCATGTATAGCAGTCCCTCCAAAATACACTGTAGAGACAGTCTGTGAGAGGTAAATTGTCTCAGCTTCTGCTTATCTGAAAATTGTTTAATCCCTCTTTCAAAATTAAATTATAATCTTGCTGGAGAAAGTGTTCTTGGTTCAGGCCCTTCTGCTTCATTGCATTAAATATATCATGCCACTCCCTTCTGGCCTGTAAGGTTTCCGCTGAGAAGTCTGATGATAGCCTGATGGGTTTTCCTGTTTGTGATCTTATTTTTCTCTCTGGCTGCTTTTAATAGTCTGTCCTTATCCTTGATCTC
The DNA here is from genome assembly GCA_029783875.1 of Phataginus tricuspis. Lineage (NCBI taxonomy): Eukaryota > Metazoa > Chordata > Mammalia > Pholidota > Manidae > Phataginus > Phataginus tricuspis. The sequence goes on from JAQQAC010012408.1 coordinate 13,901,224, forward strand.
TGCCATTTTAATTAATATATGTCTTGGTGTTGGCTTCCTTGGGTCCCTTGTTTTTGGTGATCTGTGCATCTCCATGGCCTGAGAGACTATCTTCTTCCCCAGTTTGAGGAAGTTTTCAGAAATTACCTCCTCAAGGAGGTATCTATCCTTTTTCTATCCTTTTTCTCTGTCTTCTTCTTCTGATTCCCCTATAATGTGAATATTGTTGCATTTGGATTGGTCACACAGTTCTCTCAATATTCTTTCATTCTTAAGAGATTCTTTTTTCTCTCTGTGTCTCAGCTTTTTTGTATTCCTGTTCTCTTAATTTCTATTTCATTTATCGTCTCCTCCGCCATATCTAATCTTCTTGTAAAACCTTCCATTGTATGTATCATTTCTGATTCTGTGTTCCATAATGATTGGATCTCTGACCAGAATTCATTCCTGAGTTCTTGAATATTTTTCTGTATCTAAAGAAGCATGTTTATGATTTTTATTTTGAATCTTTCAGGAAGATATATTAGTTCATTGTCATTCGAACTTTTTCTGGGGTTGTTGAGATTTTGCTTTGAACCAGGTTCCTTTGACGTTTCATATTTGTATATGGTGCCCTCTAATGTCCAGAAGCTCTATCTCTGGAGCTGCTCAGCCCCTGGAGCAATGTTGGGGGTCACTTGGGAGGTGTGTTGGTGCCTGGGGGAGGAAAGAGCTATTTCCTTCTTTCTGGCTGCTATGCCTGTCTCCACTGCCAGAACCAGTGGGCTGAATACACAGGTATAAGGCTCTACGCTTTGCATTTGTAGTGGCTGTAGATGGGGCTTCCCTCTGGCTGGCCTAACACCAGTTTGTGAGGTAGGTGGGGCTGGCTGGGAGAAAGGCACAGTAGGCTGTGTATCATGGAGGGGGTCCTTGGAGCTGTGTAGCCAGCCAGTGGGCTGGAGCACCTGAAGACTGTGAAAGTTCCCAACCTATTGGGCAGAGTGCACCTGGAGAATTTTGTCTACCTCTCCTTTCTCCTGAGCAGTAACTCTGTGCAATCCTTGCCCCTTTAGCAGCCCTCTTGCTGTTAGGAAGTCTCTCAGACTTCCTGCCTTTCTTTTGTCCCAGAGCAGCCAGGTATGGATCCCTGCTTTCCACAAGTGGCTGGAATCTCAGTCTCTCCAGGTATTCTGCCTGTCTTAGCTTTCCAACCCCCATAATCATGAGAGCCATCTGGTAGTATTTTTTAATGACTTACAACAAAATGACATGCTCCAGTGGTTCCCCGACCTGCCTTTGCTTTGGAATCACTGGAGACTTGATAAATGTAGAGATTCTTGGTTCCACTCCTAATATTCAGTAGGTCTTAGAGAGAATCTGAAAACTGTCTTCACCATGTGATCCTGCCATAAGCAGTTTGGTTTTTTGGAAGCTCTGAGAGACTCAGAGGTGTGGGAGCATGAGATAATGAGGCCCTGGATCAGGATGGTTGGGAGGAGAGGCAGTTTATGAATGAGAAACCATCAGGACTTGGCCACTGCCTGGCTGTCAGGGCCTACTAGAGGGAAACCACAGTCTCACTCACTATGGGTGCTTTAGAATAGAAGATGTAGGCATGAGCTGTTTTACAGGGGTTTGAGAAAGAAAGCACAAGAGATAGGGAAGCACCAATATAATTTTGTATGTTGACTATACTTCAATAAAAAAATCAAAAAAAGAAAAAAGAGAGAGAGGGCAGCAGTCATGAAGGCCCACTGTGCTCCTCCCTGTGCACAGCCCTGGGTGAGGCTTGATGTGTGGGGAGAGCGAGAGAGCGTGGCTTTCAGCCTCCAGGTTCTGACTGTGGTTTGGAAATGGGAAGCATAGAAAAACATCAGTGACTCAGTGGAATTACCCCACTGGATGGAATTAAATGTATGACCCAAAGACATAGGAGAAGGTGTTGACCCCTGTGTGTGAGGAAAGCTCAGGATCAACAGGGGATGGTGGCCTCACCTTGAGGGGCAGTGACTGTGCCTCGCAGAGGCTGAGAGTGACATGGGCCTATTGTGAGGGTGATTCAGGAGTTTCATCATAGAATCTCAGAACAGAGGGAAACCTTGGAGATTATAGTTCAGAGATAATCATCCCTGGAATTTTCAGTGTTTCTGTACTGCCCAGGCATTCTGAGCAAAGAAAATAGACAAGCTGTAATAAAAATAGACAGCTGCTCCCCCTTTTCCTCCAGAGCTTTCACTCTTTTAAGGAGTATGAAGGTCTGCTC